>CM062294.1:393427875-393826075 GCA_031216915.1 Pictodentalium vernedei
ACCACGGGAAGTGTGTGGGGGGGGGGGGGGGGTACTCATGTGAGGGGCCTAGTTAGGACAGGAAAGTGGGAGGTGGTAACAGGGGGAGGTCCCTAGTTAGGACAAAGCCCTATATTGGAGAGCATTGTGGGGCACTTAAGTTGTGTGAGACTTGCATTGGGTGACAGTGGCCCCCCCCCCCCCCCCCCCCCCCCTGCTACTGGGAGTGGTTCTGGTTCGTGTACCCCCTAGCTCAGAATCTAGAGACCACCTCACCCAATGGCATTGCCATGTGCAGTCACATTTTTGAATGGCTGGGTACATGTAGAACCCCCAACAGTTCAGTTGTAAAATTCAGACTGCACCCCTCCCAACATAGTTCAAGAATTTTTCCATTCTTAGTCTTCTAATTTTCAAGAACATTTTAAAATTACCATTGAAAACAAATATCTGCTCAAAATAAAATTTTGAAATTTGCTCCGAATGACAATATATTTTTCTCTTACTGACCCACTACTGTCAATGACCCGTTACTGTCGCACGTACTGTAGGTCTCGAGTTTATAGAAACACGTAACCTCCCACATAACCTAACCTTATGTCGGACCCTGATTCTGGTCTCCAATTGAATATCAAGGAAAACACACATTTTTTGTTGTAAAAGTTAAAATTATCAAACCAATACATCACATACACTGTCACATACTGCTTCTGATCATAGAGCTAGTCTGTCGTGGACAAAATTGACAGTCACCTATTTGGGAAAGTGACTTTCACGAATAGGTGACTGTCATATTTTGTCCACAACAGATTAGTGATCTTTGACATGATGGGAACATCAATCGTCGGAAACACAGAAACAAGAAACTTCTTTTAGGCCAAACAAAGTAGATCTTCTGTTTCTCAGGCCATTATTTGTAAAATTGCATGCGAGCGAGCGGTTTTTTATTTTATTTTTTATTTCTCTATTATTTCTTTACCATCAAAAGTTCATGCTCTTGGTTTATGTTTTAGGCCTCATAATGTATGGAATAGCATTGGTGGTGGTGTATTTCGTCCCTTGAGAGCAAGAAGGCTTTGCAATGCTAAAGCATTGCAAAGCCTTCTTGCACTCAAGGGACAAATTTATCATTTTTTTTAACTTGGGTAAAATATTACACATAAACCATTTAATAAAAAGAGAGCATGCGCCAGCCAAAAGGACCATGCGGGAGGGCCTGAGAAACAGATTTTTAATTTTATTAAGCCTTACCTTACATTTTCTGGCTGTATAGTGGCAACAAATTTGGGAAACTGTTTGCATTCTTGGTCTATTGGGCCAATATTGCCACTGACTCTTTTGGTGCTGATTTTCAGAATGGTTATATGAAATTCTTTGACAAATTATGTCACGACTGCTGAGAAGCAGCCATGAATTTGAAAAGGAACCCAAGGGATAATAATTTATATAAGATTTTTGGTATACTTCAAGTAAATGTGTGTGTGTCAGAGAGAGAAAGAGAGGGGGAGAAAGAGAGAGAGCTGGCATACCTCCACGGTGGCCAAATCCAAGGATGAGGCTGAGTGAAGAAACAAACAAAAAATTCCCCCCCCCTGGAAAACTTAAGGCGAAATAACTCATGGATGGAATGAGCAGGCAGTGCAACTTTATATGAATATCAACGGTAATATCATTTACATATTTACATAAATATAAAATTTCATGGACATCACATGAATATTGGCAGGCCGAGTTATAGACCGGACAGACAAAAAGTATCTATTTCGACGAAGATCAAGGGCCATAACTATTGGGTAGGAAGGACGGCGAAGCAATTCGATATTTGTTAGAAAGGCCATGCCACACCACACACCTATACAAAATTTCATCAATTTGCCTCTGCTATTATAGGGGTTATGGCCCGGATCACAATGGACATCTGACCGATGCACCGACCACCGAATGACCGACCCATCGACGGACGGATGCAATCCAGTACTATACCCCACTTTTTCAGAAAGTGAGGTATAATAAGTTTAAAGATTGTTGTAGGCACTGCAGTGTGCCACAATGAGAACTCGACCGGTCAACTCAACTGGCCATTCGCAGATTTGGTTGAATGGCCAGTTGAGTTGATCCGGAGAATGCCGGAAGCCCTCAATAAAATTAGAACTGGGAAACATACGCGACTGGAAATATTGGCTCCCCATTAACATTAACTTCAAGTTTGGGGTATGCGAATGTAAAAATAATGATACCAGAAACATACCATTTCTTTGGCCTTTTGGTGACAAAATATTCTTTTATACTTTGCTTCATTGCATCCCGCTTTCGACTATCGATTTAGAAGACAGTGGATACTTGCAGACGTAACTGTCGTCAGTTCTATAAATAACTGATATTCTGCGAATTCTAAAAGAGGATCATGCCCCTTATTTGGCAACGTGATGTCATTAGTTAAGGAGGGGCGTTATAGGACAAGATTGTGTGGAATAAGAGCATGACTTTTTTTAGTGGGCTAAGGGTGGGGGGGGGGGGGGGACTAGTCCCCTAGTCCCCCCTCTGGATCTACCCTTGCTCAAATTAATACATCAAAATGAAGATTGGGAGGTATAGAACATGAAAAATATATGAAATCAACTCATAGAGTTGACAGCAGGCACCACTGGTTCCTGGAAGCCTGCTACTGCATTCGTACCAGAACTGATAATACAATAATATTTCCTGAGAACAACTTGTGAATACAGGACTTTTCGCCAGAAAAGACAGCTCGGCAGGACTTAAAACTTTTAAAAGACACTTCGGCAGAGCAGGTCTAGTAACCGCTCGACTCTGTCCGTCAGTCCATCCGTCCGTCAGTCCGTCGGCCCGTCAGTCCATCCGAAACACTTTTTCCGTCAAAGTTTTCTTGGCTTCTATGAAAGGGAATGATTTTATATTTGGTCTGCTGCTTCATAATGATGAGTTGTATCGTGGTCTGCTGCTTCATAATGATGAGTTGTATCGTGTAACACTTCACCGAAATTTTCTTTTTTCTTTTATTAAGACAGTTCGCCGGAACATAAAATTTTTAAAATAGACACTTCGGCAGAGCAGGTCTAGTAACCGCTCGACTCTATCTGTCAGTCTGTCCGTCAGTCCGTCGGTCCGTCAGTCCGTCCGAAACACTTTTTCCGTCAAAGTTTTCTTGGCTTCTATGAAAGGGAATGATTTTATATTTGGTCTGCTGCTTCATAATGATGAGTTGTATCATGTAAGCAATTTTCAGATCTGCCGTGCAGCCACTTTCTGTTTGCCGATACTTTGAAATTTTACTGTACCTACTGAACATTGAAATTTTCCGTCAAGATTTTCTCAGCTTCTATGCAAGGGATTGATTTTATATTTGATCTGCTGCTTCATAATGATGAGTTGTATTGTGTAAGTAATTTTCAGATCTGCCGTGCAGCCACTTCCTGTTTGCCGATACTTTGAAATTTTGCTGTTCCCACTGAACATTGAAATTTTTCGTCAAACTTTTCTCGGCTTCTATGCAAGGGATTGATTTTATATTTGGTCTGCTGCTTCATAATGATGAGTTGTATCGTGTAAGCAATTTGCAGATCTGCCGTGAAGCCACTTCCCGTTTGCCGATACTTTGAAATTTTACTGTACCCACTGAACATTGAAATTTTTCGTCAAACATTTCTCGGCTTCTATGCAAGGGATTGATTTTATATTTCATCTGGAGCCTGATAATGATCAGTTGTATCGTGTATGCAATTTTCAGATCTGCCGTGCAGCCACTTCCTGTTTGCTGATTCAATTGCATGCAGCGACGCAGGTCCAGACCCGGTATTGGTCTTGTTTCTTCAATCAACTGCTGCAAATCCAAAGTAAAACAAAATTATTGTTCACAGTTTACACCCCTCATAAGTGATTTCAACAATTCATGTTTCCATCAGTTAGGTCACAAGTCAGATCAGAGGCTGAAGGGCGCCCATTTGCTTCCGCTTCAACAATAGTGACTAAAGCAATCAGTGCACATCTTCCAGCTGATACAACGGCTTCTACACTTCCAAAGGCTGATTCATATGCTAGAATGGCAAATCACATACGTCAAGGTACTAGACCAGCAAATCTAAGTGACATAAACTTTACAATAGTAACAATACAAACTGATCACATACCAGATGGTTTCTTGCAGTGGTTAACTTACATCTTATTATAAATTGTGCCCCCCCCCCCCCCCCCTTCCAAAAAGATATTTATTGCCTATTCAGGTAGACGGATAGACTATACTTCATGTATGCACTTCTATATTTACCATGTTATTTCTGCTTTTACTGTTTTGTGTTGTTTGCAACGATGTTATTTCGATATAAAAATAATAAACATAAACTTGTGTTGTTGTTTATAATTTCCAGAAAAATCACTAAGAATTAACTTTGGACACTTGCTGAAAAAGGCTATTCGCCAGAAAATATCGAGACAATTTATTTCGGCGAACTGTCTGATATTTTCTGGTGAATAGTCCTTTTTCGGCAAAGTGTCCAAAGTTTCGACGAAGTGTCCAAAAGTTTGGCGAAAAGTCAAGCTTTTTTACGGCGAAATGTCCAAATGTTTGACAAACTGTCCAATTTTTCCTTCCGGCAGAATGTACTTTCGGCGAAAAGTCCAGTCCCCGAACTTGTGGCCAAATGTGCTTCACGTATCGAAGAAGAAAGCTTGGGCAACAAAATCCTTCAAATCAAAACACAGCGACAGAGTTGCATGGGGGGTAAATTCCAAAGGTGACAACTTTGTTTACATATATTCTTACTTTCGATTTCCGGTCAACATCATCGTCAGAAAAAGTTTCGAAAAACAACGCCGTCTAAAATCAAATAATGAGAGAGATCGCCTTAATACAGCATACTATTATTATATAGAGACAGTACAGTTGCCATATTCTATACAGGATATCATGACACCTGGTGAAATGTCTTAGAATTAAGATTTTGTTTTTTAATGGAAATTTGTGGTGTCAAGTGATTTGTGCATGTCTGTGGAACATGGAATTCATTTTCAATAAAGAATACAGACAGTTTTGTCTAGTGTTGAAACGATTACCTATTTTTCAAAGTCGACGGGAGAAATCGATTCAAAATCGACTAGTTTTGTTGAAAACATAATTGTCTCAGTAAATTAGGTGATAAGGGACTGTTACATGTAAGTTGATAACCCTTTCGTTAAATGACTCGTTCGACAGGTGTTTGATGAAGTTTCCTTGTCAAAGCCATGAACGTAGCTGTTCTCTTTTTCATATTTTCAGTTTTTTAAAACGTGCATATTATAGCTTTAACCATTCAGTAAAAAAATAAGGATACCTGTGAAGTGTGTGCCTCCTCTGTCCGTACAGTGGAGAAAGTACCCAATGATGTTAAAACAGAAGTTTCATGAATTTGTAAAATGTTTGAAGTGTGCCGCCATTCGCCCGGTGCAATTAATTAAAAACTCCCGGGTCATATTTTGTGACAGGCAGTTTCCTCATCTTCATATCCGATCTTTGTCAGCTCACACCCAAACCAGTACAGAAATATAATAGAATATGGAGCTATGGCATTGACTTTCCTTTGAGGAAGACAGTGCAATTGGCTCAAAAAAGATTCACTTATATACATGTACAAGAGTCAGTTTAAGTACAGGAACTCTGCAGAAACTGCAGAGTTACAGCACTTCAACTGACTCTTGTGTGGAGTGCAGAGTACAGCGGACGAATGAGAGGAGAAAGGACTTAGCGTGCCCTAACCCTTTACCTGGCGTAACGGCCAAAACCGGCCAGCGATATGAGTGTTTCAGGCATGTATTTTATTTTTATATAATTAAAAAGTGTGGGCGACTTGGGTGAGGGACAGAATGCTTGCATGAATTAGCGGCAGTTTGAAGTTGTACATCAAAGTATTTTTCTTCAATGCGTGCCAGTGATTAGGTTAGGTAAAATCAATGCTTGTAATGCTCAGCTGCTGAAATCTAAGTTGTAACATTATCGGCATTAACTGGTTGAGGGCTAGATTATTTTTGCTTGTCTGAATTTATTCACCAATGTTTGTTTTGTTACAAATTACTGGAGAGTGCCAATAGGCACTCTCCAGTAATTTGTAATAAAACAATTTAATATAAACAAAATGTTATTTGTGTTTGACTGAAAACGGAACATGAGTGAGAAAAATGTTGGCTTTTGCTCTGGTACCCACATTTTCTTGAAAGCCCTGATAGTGGCTTCTAGCACTCAACCAGTTAACAAACGACAATGATTGCATTGATATCCACTTCTCAGTACAATTTAAAATAGGTCCACCACGATGCAGAAACGTCGGATGTTTGTAATCATTAACCCCCACTATTGGCATTTTACGACTTCATCTGACTTTCCCGACTAGTCGACTGGGGGATTTCAGAGTAAATTTTTTCGAAAATCGAATCGACTTCGACTAGTTGACTAATCGTTTCAACACTAGTTTTGTCCTTTTCCCAAATGCAGTTTTATCTCTGCATCCCAAATGAATGCTTAGGTTTGTTCTTGGACATGTGAAGCACATTTGGCTACAACTTGTTCTCAGGAAATATTATTGTATTATCAGTTCTGGCACGAATACGGTAGACTTTCAGGAACAAGTGGTGCCTGCTGTTAACTCTATTTGTTGATTTCATATATTTTTTGTATTTTATACCTCCCAACCTCCATTTAGATGTATTATTTGAGCATATTGAATTTGAATTTAAGGAATATCAGAGGTCGAAATTTCAAAATAAACAAAATTTCATAACATATGTAGCACCTTAAGGTGCTATATTAGGGGTCCTACTAAATACCAAGGGATACCGAGGTGAAGGAAAATGAATAAGCGAGAGTTGTTCAAAAGGTTTACATATATGTGCAGACATATAATTTAGTGCAGTGAAGCAAAATATGTGATATAACCGTTGATTTATTCCAGTAAATGCAAGATATACAGACCGAGCTGTGGCCGAAAACTGTCCCTCGGTATTTAGTAGGTAGCTTTGTAATTGAGGGGCTGTATACGTAACGGAATGTTGTTTATTTTGAAAATTCTCACCTCTGGTATTCCTTCAATTCAAATTAAATATACACAAAATGTACATCAAAATGAAGATTGAGATGTATAGAACATGAAACACATGTGTAATCAACTCATAGAGTTGACCGTAGGCACACTGGTTCCTGGAAGTCTGCTACCATATTTGTACCAGAACTGATAATTTAATAATATGTCATGAGAACAACTTGTGACCAAATGTGCTTTACATATCTAAGAACAAAGCTAGGGTATCAAAATTCTTCAAAATACAGTGACAGAGCTGCATGGGGGTAAATTCCAAAACCTTTGCTTTTGTTTACATATGAATTTACTTTCGATTTCTGGTCGACGTCATCGGACGGAAAAAGCATTTATATACAACGCCATCTAAAATCACATAATGAGAAAGATCGCCTTAATACAGTATACTGTTATTAGATAGAGACTGCACAGTTGCTATATTCAATGCAAGGTATCATGATACCTGTTGCAATTTCTTAGAATTACGATTTTGTTTTTCGATTGAAATTCATGGTATCGAGTGATTTGCGCATGTCTGTCGAGCATGGAAACCATCTTCAATAAAAAATGCAGACGGTGTTGTCCTTTTCCAAAATGCAGTCCTATCACTGCACTCGAAAGTGTTTTGAATGCCTAGCTTTGTTATTGAATATCTGAAGCACATTCGGCCACGAGTTATTCTTTGCAAAATATTATTTTATTATCAGTTCTGGTACGAATACGATAGCAGACTTCCAGGAACCAGTGGTGCCTGCTGTCAACTCTTTGAGTTGATTACATATGTGTTCCGTGTTCTGTACATCACAACCTTCATTTTGATGTATAATTTGTGTATATTTAATCTGAATTTAAGGAATATCAGAGGTGAGGATTTCAAAATAAACAAAATTCCATTACTTATAGCCCCTTAACAGGCTACATCGGTGTCTGGATGAAGTGCGTAAGTGCTAATTGGGTATCACAAGACAGATCACTGTAATATTTCATAAAGATAAAACTCCCATCAACTTTTATCTTGGTTTTGGACCGACAGAACTTTTGGCAATTGTTGTCGTTATTAGGGTTTTGTGGCGTTCTGTAATAAGTATCGTTTGGCTATGCCCGATACACCCAAAGCTGCCCCTTGTATTTAGTACATGTAGTGATGAACTGATAATCGACAATCGCAACCGGCCAGTTATGGGGCATCGGCCGATTATGACAACTGGCAGTTTCTGGTTATTCTATATTTAACACTGAGTGTAAAAATTCCTTTGATATCTGGCCATTTCAATGAAGTTTCCCCATTAAAAACGTGTGTAGTGCATAGCAGAAATTTAGGGATTTGCAGAGCAGAGATATTACGGAATTTACCAACTGCAATCGGTACGAGATCGCCAACATTTCCCGAAGATTGTAGAGTTCATGTAAACATTAGAGAAACACATCAAGGGAGGTAACAAGTTGAAAAAAGAACACTGAATAATACATTCTGAAAAACGAGAAAATCATGCATCATACATCTTAACAGCACACATTAACATTAAAATTATTATTCATTTAAGACACAAAGTATGTGCCATGTGTGCACAGTATATTCCTGGTTAATACAGCCAAGTGTATTGTATCCTTACACAAAACCGTATTAATACTATTTACTGGAATAAAACACAATCTTCACGAGAACAGTATTGTGTGATTGTATCGTTAATAACGATCTTTTTCCCACACCCCAACCAAAATGCAGATATTATTTGGGCTAATATTGCCCAGCACTAAATATGTATACTCTGAGAACTTATGTGGTATTAAGTAGAGATGGGCGGTTTTCAAATTTCTTGTTGGTTTCGGTTTCATTCAAAGAGTCAGGTTTTTGGTTTCGGTTTACATTGTACAAACAATAATACATTGCATTTGCATATAAGAAGATGTATTTGGTGCCGGTCTGTGTCACTGGGACTCCCTTTCCAGTTCAACTCATCTGTGCAATAGCCTATACCGGTACTCTGATTAATTATCTCAAGATTAATTATTTCAAGTTTGAGAAAAGTGATTTTTGCCTCGAGTCTGTTGCAAAATCAGCCCCCTCCCCAAATACCTGTGTTTAGGGTAACCTGACATACCCTAAAATATTATGCCGACCATAAATATTGTTATCGAGTAAAAGTCGCTTATGCAGGTCATTGCAGCTCGAAATTTCCATCCAACTTCAACTGTGATTTTAACGCTCGCTTTAGTGTTCATGCTTTCAAAATTACGTGCAGAAATAAATATATTTGTCATCATCTCACCAACTTTAGTTGTGTGAGCTTATGGCATGGCTCGATTGGTCAGCGTCGGAGTCAGCATACGTGCCCAATAATGTTAAAGTTTCTGTTTAGGTCACTTACTCACCCTATTTCCATATCATGGCCTTTATGCTGCTGCTATATGATGATTATTATCAATCTACCATGATTTAACCCAATCTACCATGATTTATACCCTGCATTTCAAACATTTATCTTGACATTTTTAGTTGCGTTTAGTTTTCTGTTCAGCTCAGAATTTCATGTTCAGCTTAGTGTTTAGGTCATTTGCTGTGTTCCTTCTCTTCCTACTGCACTTATATTCCTCATTCATATTCCTCATTATCGTTGTTCCATGATTTAACCTTTCTTCAGTAAATGTCTTCAGATTTTTCATCAAATTTTGAACGTAAAGTTTTCTGTTCAGCTCACACTCCCATATTTTCAGTGCGTTAAAGTTTTTTTTTAGTTCAGCTGTCGACACCCTTTTCATCCCCTGGCCATTATATTGCTTCTCAAGTTCTGTATGGTGCTTATTATCATTCTATCATTATCTAACCCTCGCCCAATGCATTCTAAACCTTTTTCTTAACATTTTTAATTTTTTAGCTACGTTTACTTTTCTGTTTAGCTCAGATTTTAGGTTTAACTTTGTGTTCAGGTTAGCTGGTGTGTTCCTTCTCTTCTCATGGTGCTTATATTCCTCATACATGTTTCTCATTATCATTCTAGCATCATTTAACCCTAGTCCACTGAAGTTCTTCAAATAGTTCATAAAATTTTTAACGCTTTCACTTACACACTTTCAGTGTGTTAAAGTTTCTGTTTAGGTCAGTTGCATCCTTACTGCGGATGCCAGCGATCAGGGCTGGGGTGCGACGTTGGATCCTCTTGGCCTGTCCACTCACGGCGAGTGGGACAGCGAGCAGGTGGGACTTCATATCATCCAGAAGGAGCTCCTTGCTCTTCTGTTGAGATTTCAGCTTTGGATCTCTCACCTGTCGGACCACATTGTCCTACTTCTATTGGACAATTCGACAGGAGTGGCCTACATATGGAATCAAGGAGACACACATTCGATTCCCCTGTATCGGCTATCTCGGGATCTTCTACTGTTGGCGTGGGATGTACACGCTCGGATGACCATTCGGCACATTCCTGGGCATCTCAACATCCTAGCAGACTCCCTGTCCCGATGCGACAGTGTCCTTCCAACCGAATGGATGCTGCATCGGTCGGTGTTTCAGGCGATTTGCGAGAAGTGGAGGCATCCTCTGGTTGACCTTTTCGCCACTCGCTGGAATCATCAGGTAGAGACCTTTGTCTCTCCTTGTCCAGAACTTCTGGTATTTGTTGTAGACGCTCTGTCTCTGGACTGGACAATTGGATCGGCTATGCCTTCCCTCCTGCACTGATTCTTCCTCAAGTGTTGGCGAAGATTCGTGCTTGCAGTTGCAGGATCATTCTGATCGCACCTCTGTCTCCTCAGAGGGTGTGGATCAATCTGCTGCGGCCTCTGTTGGCAGATCGGCCGATTCGTCTACCTCCATGTCGCGATCTTCTTTCCCAGGGTCGTCCCAGGAAGTATCACAACAACCTGGTGAGCCTGTCCCTTCATCCCTGTTTTTTATCAGGTCCTGTCTCCGACATAGAGGTATTTCGAGACGAACAGTGGAGTGCATTTCTGCATTGCGGCGACATTCCACTGGCATGACCTATACTGCGAAGTGGAAGGTTTTCTGCCGCTGGTGTACAGATCAAAATGTGGATTACCGTGATCCATCAATCTCTCAAATTGCGGATTTTCTGGTATACCTTTTTGACTCTAAGGGCCTCCAGCCTATTACGATAAAGGGCTTTCTCTTATGTGGGAAAGCGGTGCATCGGTCGTAATCTTTTTCTCTCCAAACTCATTCAGCACTTTTCTTTGAAGAGGCCTCAAGTTTTGCGTCTTACACCAAAGTGGAACTTGGCATGGGTGTTGCACTGTTTGGAGGGAGCACCAATCAAGCCTTTATCTGAGACCGATGTGTGTTTTCTCACCTATAAGACGCCTTTCCTTCTAGCGTTTGCTTCTGCCCGACGTATCAGTGAGCTTCATGTGCTATTTGTTGATTCTGCTTTCTTCAGAAATGTGTCACCTTCACTACTGATTGCACTTTTCTGGCCAAGAATTAACTTCCTGATTCGGTACCTCCTCCCATCTGCAATCGGGCTCTCCCTGCTGTCGATGGCTGGAGGCTCTTCTTTGTCCTGTTCGTGTGATCAAGACTTACATTAATCGCACTCAGTTCATTCGGAGGGGTCGGAAGAGATTCTTTGTCTCTCATTCCTAGGAGGCAGTCTATCTCTTCCCATTCTATTTCCAGGTCGATCTGTTTTGCAAGCAAGCTGACTTATTCCAGCTTGTCTACATCGGATCTTGTTTCGAACCGGTTTAATGCTCACGAGGTTCGTGCCATTTCTACATCCTGGGCGTTCGCCAATTCTGTTTCGTTCCGGGATGTTATGAATGCAGCTTACTGGAGGAATGCTTCTACTTTCTCCTCCTTTTATCTCTGCCACCTTCAGCAGCAATCTGAGGACCTTTTTTCTTTAGGCCCTCTCGTTGCTGCTCAGGCTGTTGTGCACCCTCGTTAAATTTGTTTTTATCGGGTTTGTGCTCTGCTCGGCCTTGTTCTTTTCAGGTGCCTTCTCTCTTTCTTCATTACAGGTTTCGCTATTATTCTCTGCCCTCCTTGCTTTTCTTTCTGCTGCTCTTGTTGGTATTGGTTATGTGATTCACCTCCTCCTATTGTTTATTCGGCCAATTGTAAACAATTGTGAGTAGATTGAAAAGAAATTAAAATTTTTTAGTAAATTTTGTTTCTTAACATACCTACCACAATTGTTCACCGGAGGCCCACCCTCCTTGGGGATGTCTTTGATATCAATGCCTCCCCACTAAATCACAAACTTCTCGTTGACAGAAATATGGAATTGACGTCACGTTCGTTGCGCATGCGCTCGGTAAATGCAAGAGGTGTGCACAGAGAGTACCTGTAATGTCGAGCGCCGGTCTCGCCCGACCATTTTTCAATCTTTTCCGTGCTTTTGCACTCTATTACTTTTCCAACTTGTTTGGAGTTTGGAAAAGTTTCTTAAGCTTGAGTTAGTTCCGAAGTAGTGCTTGCACTTTACGTTACAGCCAATTGTAAACAATTGTGGTAGGTATGTTAAGAAACAAAATTTACTAAAAAATTTTAATTTTCATCAAAAACTGTTGCTGTTAGCAACAATCTTATAATTTTTTGCATTTGTGCATCAACATTCTTTTTTGACATGGCCTACAGGCCACATTTATCATAGGATTGTTTTTGAACTTGGTGTTCTCATTAGGCAAGACCTTTAGATAAGAGCTATTGATTAGCATTCATTTCTGTGAAAAAAGTTGCCATTTACAATAACCTCTGAACATACTGCATTTGTGTATCGACATTCTTCCTTTAGCCAGTCTTACAGTTTACATTTAAAAATGTATGGATTACTCTGACGTTGTGCACACACAATGTTGTTATGTTGAATTTTCATCAAATAACATTGGTACCAATGATCTTCAATTTTGCCATTTCACTTATAACTTACCAAGTTCAAGTTTGTCAAGTTGAGCTACAGTGTCATTGACACTTTCATTTCATTTTTGTCTCAAAAACATAGACCTGAACAACATTATGACCCCTTGTTGAAACGGGCTCGTTGAGCCCGTTCCAATGACGGCTCATAACCTGTTTTTGAGACAAAAAATGGAAAAAAAATTAGTTATTCAAGAATTTTTTTGCAAGTGTCATCTGCTTTTCATGTTAGGTAAGGGTTAACTGAAAGCAAACTGAAACTGAATCTGACAAATCAAATAGAGCTGTAGGTTAACTGAAACCGAACTGAGGTTTTTATTTTTTTTTTTTAAAACCGAAACCGTCGACATCCCGTAATGTAAGGTTTTTCGTTTTTTATTAAATACTCTCTTGCTGCAGAAATTCACAGAATGTAGCCATCCCAGGGTAGTGAGAGTACCAAGACACTGCCAATGGCAGTGTCTGGGTACTCTCACTACCCTGGGAAGGCTACATTCTGTGAATTTCCGACATTTCAGTTTTAGTTGTGTTTGCAGCTTTCCTCAAGTGCGTGTAGGTGTCAGACCCCGAAAAATGGCCAAGCACAATAAAAGTTCTGTATATTTAGGTAATTATTATATTGGCCTTCCTGATTCTTCATGTATTATAGCTTATTTTGGGCATTCATTGAGTTTCACTCAGTGTCACTGCCATTCAGTCCTGACTCCGGACATAAGAATGAGTTTTAAAGAAAAATTAAAAATCTTTCCTGTTCAGCCCAAATGGTAGCAATGTTCATAGGCGATATATCCAGTTTATTTCAGCTTCTTCCTGTGCCCTGTTGTTCATATGGAGTCGGGGTCCGAGTGTAGGATTTGTATAATGCGGAAGTGTAGATCATGAATGTTATGATCTCCAAAATGTCTGCATTTGTTTTGGTAAGTATGTCATTAATTCGGGCGTGGACCGACTCCGAGCTTCTTTGGGGGCACGAATAGCTGACCTGCAATTCCGGAGGTGCCAATTCTCTTTCATGGTACTCTGTGTAGTGCTGTATGCATAGTAGTGTTTTCAATTCTCTGACTTTATGGTTTCTAATTTGGTTATATAGGAGCATGTTCTCCGATCTGATATTTACACGTTTCTTCTTTGTGTGGTGTGTAAAATTGGCTTCCTCTGGCGTCCTTAAATGTTTAGTCGGACGGCCTGCGCTTGGTGAGGCAAACATCGTTGTATTGGAAACACTGGTGAGGTCGAGAAGAGAAGATCTGCCTGACGATATACTGACCGTGTTTGTAGCTTCTTCTGTCATCGTGTGTGTTAAATAGATTGAGTAATTCAAATAAACTTTATATGATCCAAGAGGTGGCACACACGTTCCTCTATTGTTAGGTAGTGAATGAATAAATAGTAGCCTGACCGGTTTCGTCTATTTTTAGACTCATCAGAGGCGTTAGAGCCACGGACTCTCTCCCTTTATATACTTTTTTGTGCGTGACGTCATAATAGTGTACCCGGCGGGTATATTATTATATCCGGCGGGTATGTTTTTATACCCGGCGGGTATGTTTTGTACCCGACGGGTATATGTTTGTACCCGTCGGTTATATTTTAGTACCCGGCGGGTATATTTTTATTTATCTGATAACCATAGAGTATAACAACCGTTGTATATACTTGAAGTATATACAACGGGTGCAGTATATAATTATAATTTATGCGAACGACCTCTGACCTCTTTCAATTCCATTTTCATTCATTCATTCATGAAACATCGTTATATCACAGGGCAGGTTTTAATTGTATGCTTATTGCACTTTGTCAAAATCCTCTGATGGTGTCATTTCTTATTTATTTTGCTTCAATAAAGGCAACCTAAAATTTTGCTTCAAAACATTGTAGAAATTACTTGAATGTTAATAGTAATTAGTATGCGGCGACTGCGAACTATTTATAGTCACGGCCTCGATCAAAAGTACTCGCGGAACTGCGCTAATTAAAAGTTCGTCTGCTCTACCTGAAAAAAAAACACTTCGTAAAAATTGTAAACAAGCGCAAAATTATTTGTTATATTGGGACTACAGCATAAAACACGGAAGAAAACTGGAACTATGTCAAAAAAAGAATAACTCTACTGAAACACCGTTTTGTTACTGTTAATAAAATAGTTGAAATTTATTTTGTTCCAGTGAAGTTACATGATGCAAGAAGTGCAATCGTACTTTACAATCGCCATCATCGATTTTGTAATGTAAGGGACACAACTCTATGCGTCTTGTCCTATTTCTTTTGTCTCGTAGACTGGTTTTCTTTGGAGGCCCGTGGGAAGCATATATAAGTCGGGTAGACGCACGAGACGGGTGTCTGTTTGTAATCAGATAAAAACAATAAACATATAGTGTGTTTTTATATCTGTGTTATACAACTCGTTGAAATATGGTTTATTTTTTCTCGGCGAAGCCTCGAAAAAATAAACCATATTTCAACGAGTTGTATAACACAGATATAAAAACACACTATATGTTTATTGTCTATATACCCGGCATGATTATGGTGAGCGGGAGAGTATTGTGTATACCCATTGGGGGGATGGGTATAGAAATTCCGTTGTGGTGATAAAAATTCATAAATGGTAGACGTAAATTGCATGAACTTTAATGTAAAATGGAGTAAACTTTTCTTGCTGCATAGTTCAGAACTTGATCTCTGTTGTGTCGATCAAGTCCTGATCTGTGGGCGAACGTTGCCCCACATGTAGTGCATTTTTATCACCACAACGGAATTTCTATACCCATCCCCCAATGGGTATACACAATACTCTCCCGCTCACCATAATCATGCCGGGTATATAAAAATATACCCGCCGGGTACTAAAATATACAAACATATACCCGTCGGGTACAAAACATACCCACCGGGTATAAAAACATACCCGCCGGATATAATAATATACCCGCCCGGGTACACTATTATGACGTCACGCACAAAAAAGTATATAAAGGGAGAGAGTCCGTGGCTCTAATGCCTCTGATGAGTCTAAAAATAGACGAAACCGGTCAGGCTACTATTTATTCATTCACTACCTAACAATAGAGGAACGTGTGTGCCACCTCTTGGATCATATAAAGTTTATAAGAATGAGTTTTATTAAATTGTATTTGGCCTCATGAACAAACCGAAAACCGAACCGAACCAAGGTTTTACTCCACCTGAAAAACCAAAACCGAAACCGAACAAGAAATTTGAAAACCTACAGCTCTAAAATCAAAATCTCCCAGCTTTAGTGTAGGGAAACTTCATTTAAACTAATGATGCACATACCAAAAGTGTTATTAAACCCCAAAAAACAAACAAGATAAACCAACCAGTTTCCACGACTACTCCAAGCTTCCTGGTGCTGCCGGCCCTCCCCTATTTCATCAAATTGTTTAACTAAAAATTTGCCTTTGGTAACATGTCTTGTGCCCCTCACTACACCTCCCCTTCCCCCTCTAAAATATACTGACCAGTTAAAGTACTTATGCTAGATGAAGGGTTCATGCCTGAAAATAACCTGAAAATGGGCATTTAGGTTATGTGGGTGTTGCATCAGTTTTCAAATATGTGAATGAACTTCAGATTACGACAGAATAATACAAAATAGATTAAATTCCTAATCCAGCATGTTGCTACTCAGACCTGACAATGTTTCAGGACTAACTTGACTTAAAAAGTTGTGCATTACATCCACAGATGAATAGAATGCATGTTTTTTACATCTCAACAGAATTTCCACCAAAATAAATCAGAAAAACTAATGCACAAACTCACCAAAACAAGATCACACATTAGTTGTTGCTATTATTTCGGTGAAAACTGTTAAGACATAAACTACATAGTTAAAACAGAGAAGCTAGAGAAACATTGCCACACTTTTCTCCTATAGGTTACCACCATCTTATATAACTTGGGCTGGCACGATTATGAAATTTCATGATCGATTTTTGAAGAAGAATAATCGATTAAAGTTAACTTTAATCATACTCTGTGACCTCTAGAACTATATAGAAAACAATATTTTTAGTCATTAGTTCTCAGGCCTAACATGTTTTAGGCATGCAGGTATGCTGCTCGCCTACGGCTCTCTGAGGAATATTCAGACTCCTGACCACCTCAGGCCCAAACCTGAGCCTAGGCTCAGGTTTGTACCTGAGGTGGCCAAGAGTCTAATAATTCCTGCATTGCGATTTAAGAAGGCAATTTCACTCCTTGGCAAACCGAGAAAAGCAATTACTTGTACTCCCAGTATCTTTATAATTCTTCCGCATATCAATTACAGTGTATTTGGATATTCTACTGCCTCTGACACTTCTTATGAGTATGATGGGGAGGAGAGTAAAACAAATAATTCATTGGTAAAGTAGTGATGAAACATAATCATTAACTTAGAAATAGTAGTTGATTATGGATGTTTCTGACAATTAATCAGCTTCTTGATTAATCATGACAGATCTATATATTGCCTAACCTGCTAATGGATTAGCATGTAGTTGCTTTATTTCAGGACAGGGCTTTTATAACTTGACTGCTGCTGTCATTCATATCAGTGTTTACATGTGTAGAGGTAAAATGAAAAATTGAATTTCTTTGGTTTGCAAGATGTACATGTAATGAAATCCTATAAAATCCAAATTTATCAAACCATTTTTTTTCATTTCAGACAACCCAGAAATTGGACTTTGTTCATTATAGCTTGTCAAGATGCCAATGTTCATTAGTTCTTTCACTGAATGTGATATGGTTCTTGTGTTACAAATCACGAGACAGCACCGTCGCTGGATCCATGCTGTGGTCGAGAGCTGTGGTAAGATTTATACTGGTTCACTGATTCTAGAATTGGACCAACTGGAACAAGTCTGCAAATAAGCAGACTATTATGGTCATTAATAGGCACAATTTGCATGTTTCAAAGGCACCAATGCACTAGAAATTGGCAATATACGAGCCTGGAAATAAGAGTCTGTTGTTTGCAGAACTAGGTTCCTAGATGGTGAATTTGCTCAGTTTGCTGGTGCTATCCCATTTGGTGGGATATAATCCCCCAATTTATCCTCTGGTAACGCTGTGCAGATGACTTTCTGCTTATTTCCAGGCTTGGCACTGTATCAAAAAACTAAACTGATATCGATATATATCGTGGGGATACTGAAAAACTTAAATGAACCAATCATTGAGTATTCAAACCTGCATTTTCTAATTTTCCTATATGTATTTTAAACTATATTTGCTTTTATAAGGCCTTGTTGAGGCTTAATAGCAGGTGAAGTGTTCATTTTCCTGAAGAAGTGACAGATTTTCTTTTTCAGTTTTGTTAACCACTTAATGCCTGGGCAGTTGTCCTGAAATCCCACTAGACTACAAACTGAACATGTCAAATTGCTTAGTGATGATTTGTTTTCAAGTCTTGGCTGCCTGTTAAAGCAGCCAAAAGTTGACTAGAAATCACTGCGCATGTGATCTGTCTATTGTCAGCAGGACATCCTAATGATGTCATGTTAAGGACACTGGCTTTTTGTTCGCAGAAGCATGAAATACATGTAAGCCTTTCATGTTTTAGGTGTGTTTGGAACAAGTTACAAAATTACTGTAAATATGATTTGTGTTGATAAAAGGTTGCCAATGTTGAGCTCATTAGCAGTGTCATTTGTAACGCTGTGATAGAATGATACAAGAACAATTTATTCCCTATTTTCCTGGTGTGAATTCCTCTTTGGAACTATCAAGAATTCTGTGTTAACCCTTTACCCAACGAATCGGCCGCATCCTTCCACGTAATATGCAAATTCAGTAGTTGAAAAAATATTATTTTTCAAAACATTTCAACAAAACCATATCTTATGAGCCCTCATTGGAACGAGCTCGTCGAAAGTGGAATTCCATGAGGGGGTCACATGATATGGTGTTGTTGAAATTGTTTGAAAGATTTTAAAAAAATTATATTTAAAATAATAAATTTTGATACTGCCTGCGTTGGGTAAAGGGTTAAGTCAGATACCAAATACCGAATTGATACAGTATTATACACACCAGTCCTAAAAATATCAAAACTGATAACCACCCATCTCCACAATTCACTTGCAATCATGCCACGTTGGCCAGTACCTTTACTTGAAAATAAATTTTCGGTTTGTACATTGTATATACATACATTTCAAACCAACACTTATAATATTTAAGCATTTTCTAACTATTTGTAGGGAGCACTGTGACTCAATGGTTTGAGCATTGGACTTTAGGTCAATGATTCAATCCTGACCCATGCCACCTTCACTGTGTTCTTGGACAAGACAATTAATCCTTTGATTGGCCATATAATGGCACAGTGGTGCTGTGTACTAAAGCAAACTGCACATAACATGCCTTGGATTGCTGTTAACTCTTACTGGATTAGTAAGTAGGAGAGGCTGACAGTTGCTAGCCACTGCTCAGTGGTTCTCTTGAGATTCTCTGGCTTCTTCCACCCATAATATTGCCGGACACAATATAACCCTGGCTGCTGAAAGTGTTGTTAAACCCGAATATACAGACAAACTTTGTCATTTCACAACATGCAGTTTTTGTGGACTTTGCCTAAACATTATTCCTGACTTATTCTAATCGAGATCTTAATAAATATAGGTTATTACTACCATGCGGGTGACGTGAAGTCGAAACCTTGTCTCTGGACATATAACAGACTCATCAATATATGACCCAGAGATGAGGTCGAGACTTCAATATACCATCTCGGAAACCCACTTTGTGGTAATAACCATTTTATCTTACAATATTCCTTCCTTTCCGTACTTGTTCGCATATATTTTGACAATCGTTCTGCATCAATCAGTTGATTTTTTTTAATGAAAATCATGATGTCATAGTATTGCGATCTTGTGCTATGCATGATGTAATCCCCATTCATTATTTTACTTTACGATAGCCAAAGAAGTTTATAGCAGTGTTTCAGCTGTGTGTTTCATATGACAAAAAATGATCTGGTCTAAATATATTTCATTGAGTTGGTTATTTATCCTTTAACTGGTAGAATGCTAAGTTATTTTTGGTCATTAAAATTTGTTCACATGTCTTTGCCTTGTTACAATTTATGGGAGAGTGCCTCTTGGCACTCTCCCATAAATTGTAACAAGGCAAACCAATATAGACTAAGGAATTTCACTTCTAAGATGAAAAGAAATACATCCATAGAATATGACACCTTAAGGCTGGGGTACCTGCTCTTCATATCAAAGCCCTGATAGTGGCTTCTAGCACTCTACCAGTTAATTACTTTTAGAAAGAATGGCGGCCACGATGTGTTGTCAGTTTTCGATGATCAAGTGAAGGTGAAAAACATTCTCCTTTTGAATTGAATGATTGCATGTGTGGTTGCTACCCTCAATACAGATTTGTATTTTGTTGAGACATTTTGACTTGTGGGAAATACGTCCTTGTTGTAAAGATAAATGATAAGACATATTTTTATAAGATCAACATGTAGAATTAACATTCATATGCAAATTCATAACCCAATGTTATATCCAAGTAATGTCTCCTCTATTCAGAAAGTTGTCTATTCTCTGAAAACCATGGGTATTATTTATTTATTTATTGATGTTTAAGGTCACATACTTATGCACAAAGGCTAATCGCAACCGTCACAGTTTTACTGGAGGAGAACTCCAGCCATTACGTGTACGCTCCCTGTAAAACACTGCCAATCGACTCCCCACTAACTGCTCTATGAGGTGGGGTATCAAAACCCAACCACGTGACTTCAATAAGACGTACTATTGGTTATAATTAGCATGAAGTGTTTCCCAGTGCTGTGACAAGGTTATGCTTCCGACCCAAAATAGGACCTCCAAACATCATTTCTCTGCAAAACAGTCGTTGATAATTAGGAAAAAAAGCGCATTGCTCACAAACTACACAAATAAAAATTAAATCGTTAAAATTTATTTCGAAATATCGTACAAAATGACTTTTGAGGGCAGTTTGGATCTTGCATGAATATTTGTGAAGACCTTCTCATTACTTTTTGTCGATGTCGGTGTTTCTTTGATCCCGTAATTTTTTGATACCAATTAGCACATTTTTCCAACCAGTCGGGCAAATACTATTTTTAATATCATATGGAAATTTTAAAAACGTGTTTCATTTCGAATATATTGAGTAAAAATCAGTGCGATTTCAGCCTTGAATTTTTACAATCCGACGATTTTTACCAAAGTTATGCTAAAAATGGAAATAATAAAAAAATCTCATTTGTAACAGGTTGAAGAACCTTTTAAAAAGAGTCATTCAAATACACACCTTTTTATTCTGCAGTGGTAGACATATTCTGTGCAATGAAAAAGAACTTTACACAATTTGGTTGCATTTCCAGGTATTCGCATGACGACATCCCCTTTAATGCGAGGATGATATACAACATTTCTCAATAAAAAAAAATAAGCGTTCATCAGGTAATGTTGGATTTCAAGGAGTGCAGAGAACGAGCCGGTCCATTGCGAACTCGCCCCAGTGACGCGGCAAAGCATCCATGTTTTACAAGGCGATGTTCCCACTCAACTTGGTGGGGCAAAAATGAATACCCAGAAGATGGGTGCAGAATGTTAATATGCCCCCCCCCCCCCCCCCCCCCTCCCTAAAAAAAAATGCAGTGGAAGACCAGTTGGGCATAGATATCATCTGACTGGTTGGTTGGTTGGTTGGTGGGGGGGGGGGGGGGGTAAGTACAAAATCAATGGAGACAGAGAGCCAACTGTTTTTGGCCTACCATCTTGCCATCAGACGGTGCAGTTGCGTAGGCCAACCCCACAAAAAACATTTAATGTCTGTGTTTCTGTCTCCTAATGTTCGGTGTTGCTGTAAGCCTACTAGTTGATGCTATGCTGAAATCGTCTATTATGACTGAATAGCACATGGGGTGAGAAATCTGAGTCAATTCCTCTCCAACACAGTTTCGTCCAACATGCGATTCGACCCATTGTTCAGGTGAAGAGAATATTCTTTTACATTGAACCATGCAGGGCCTTTGAAACACTGTGGATGATCAAGACTGTAATTGTGGATATCCTGGAACCCACCAATGGTACATGGAGAGAAATTCTAAACAGAAACACTAACAGAGTGGAATTTTCACACATATATCGTCTTAACCCATGTGAAAGAAGCATTTCATTGAACTGAGTGTCCTTTGAACGACAACCTACGGTCCATCTGCAGAAATATGTTGTGTTCGGTGTCCCTTTTCCACCGAAGCTGAGAGCATATTTTGTGAGTGGAAACCTCATTCCTCGAGTTTTTTAGCAGAGACCCTTCTGTATGTGGCAAGATGGGACGCGATGTGACTGAATGTATCTGAGATCAGTTAAAAATTATAAATTGGTAGAATTTGGGAGAGTTTTCAGTTTCCCGTCTGAACTCAGCAAAATAAGAAGAAACATATACATAGATTTTATATTTCATTAAAAAACGATGCGTATAGCTTGAGGTTTGTTGCTTTGGACCACTGAGAAAAGTAGACCCAGGCTGTTGTAATATAACTGAATATATCACAACACTTACCGGTAGCATGATCAATTATTGAGTTCTTGCGGCAGCAATAAAATTTGGTAACAATGACATTTCCTAATTGGAACTAATCCTTTAATTACCCTTCCAAAGATGTAAAACAAGAGCCGACAATAGCTACTGATTGTTTCTGAAACAGCCTCTGATCGCAATGAAAACATTGACTGGTGACAATAGATAAAGCATAAATTACTCCTATGAAGTTTATTCTTTTGAGATTTCCAACATCAGAAACTGGTTAAATTGAATTACAATTATGTATATCTATATACTTTTGTATTTGCACTGCGACTTGTAAAGAAAATTTTGTTTCTAACTTTCGACCTACCGTTTAACAATTTTATTATACCCCACGCAACGAAGTTGCTGGGGTATAATGTTTTTGACTGGTCCGTCCGTCAGTCAGTCCGTCAGTCCTACTTGTTTTCCGGACTTTTTTTCTACACGCTTCCAGATATGGAGCTGATTTTTGGTATGTGAGTCTAACATGGTGGCCTACAGATCAAGTTTGCATTTTTTTCCGCTTCACTGATTTTTACCGAAATTACGGCCCTTGGACTCTGAAAAATTCATCAAAATTACAGTTTTCTGGACTTTTTTTCTACACGCTTCCAGATATTGAGCTGTTTTGGGGTATGTTAGTCTAACATGGTGGCCTTCAGATCAAGTTTGCATTTTGTTCCGCTCCACTGATTTTTCCCGAAATTATGGCCCTTGAACTTTGCAAAGTTCATCAAAATTACAGTTTTGCAGACTTTTTTCCTACACGCTTCCAGATATTGAGATGATTTTTGGTATGTTAGTCTAACATGTTGGCCTACAGAACAAGTTTGCGTTTTATTCCGCTCCACTGATTTTTACCGAAATTACGACCCTTGGACTCTGAAAAATACATTAAAATTACAGTTTTCTGGACTTTTTTTCTACACGCTTCCAGATATTGAGCTGATGTTTGGTATGTTAGTCTGACATGGTGGCCTACAGATCAAGTTTGCATTTTGTTCCGCTCCACTGATTTTTACCGAAATTACGGCCCTTGAACTTTGAAAAGTTCATCAAAATTACAGTTTTCCGTACTTTTTTCCTACACGCTTCCAGATATTGAGCTGATTTTTGATATGTTAGTCTAACATGGTGGACTGCAGAACAAGTTTGGGTTTTGTTCCGCTCCACTGATTTTTACCAAAATTACGGCCCCATAGACTTTGAAAAGTTCATCAAAAACACAGTTTTCCGGGCTTTTTCTCTGCTTGAATTCTTTCAATACCGTTGAAACTACAGAACACTGTTTTCTGCAGTATTCCTAGAATCTATGTTTATTTTTAAAAAATGATTAGAGCTTGAAATATCGGGGCGCGTGGGGTATGTGAGCGTGCTCACTGAGGTTCTATATTTAACACTACGACAAATATTGAAATTATTTTGAATCTATTTATAGGAAAAGACAGCGCTTGTGTGGTGTTTTACAACAAATTGTTCCAACACAATGAGAAAAAATTCAATTTCTAACATTCGGCCTGTCACTTAAGTTAACCATGCACATGTATATTAGCACTACGAAAAAGCCCTGGGCAGATTTAATCTGTGGATCGACTTGGGGGCATACCTCAGTTGCTGACTTCATTTTTGGCCGACTTCTCCCATGGGTGACTTCATTTGGGGGCGACTTCCCACCATTTAACTCTTTGTATACTTTATACCACAACAACAAAGCTTGAATTTTTTTTTGCGACAATTTTTGGGAAAACATCCAGCGGTGTTTTGATTAGATAGTTGCAAAAAATTAGAAAAAAACCCAATTTCTACAGCCCTGTGTCTTGCAGCATATTGAGAGACTATGTGTTCGAGTGTCGTTTTCTTAATACTGGATAGCTGTCTTTTCCACCTAAGATCGCCATATGTACATGTGCCGAGTCAACGTCCAGTAAGAGCAGGCTTCAACACCCTTATAGTTTAAAGTCCCCCCCCCCCCCCCCCCCCATAAATAATAGATGTACGCCCCCCACTACACATCAGGGATCACATGTCGCCTATCGCAGATAGGCCTACTGACACCACCTCTAGTTCCACAGAAAGTTAAATGTTATTTTTCAGCATAATTATGTTGTTGCAGGAACGCAGTTAAATTTGAGTGCATTCCAAAACAGAAACCGGACATTGCAAATAAAATCATTAAAATTATTTTCGGCAGTATTATTATGGGCAGATCATAAGCAGTCATAACTGAAATAGAAGGCGATCAATTGTATCTCGATTTGTTGTCAGTATTGTTTGTGTCGATGATGTAAATATGTGTTGAATAGTTTTAGTCGATAACTTGAAATAAATCATAAAAATGAATTTATTTTCTTTATATATATTATTGTGTCTCCGCCCCACGAAGTGGAGAGCGACATATAGGGATTACTTTTGTCGTCTTGCGTCGTCCGCGTCACACTTTCTCTTATCCGCCACTCCTCTTTAACCTATGAATGGATTTTGATGAAACTTTCAGTGATTCTTTATCACATAATGGCATTGTGCACCTCCTATTTTATTTTTTGATCTGCTGTATTTTTTCCAGAGTTATGCCCCTTTTCCACTTAGAATTCTGTCTGAAACGCCAGGCGACACACGTCTTCCATGGAAGACTCACATCTAAGTTACATTAACCCATCCGAACATCCTGAGGCCGAAGGGTGCCTGACCCGGCGAGGCTGAAAAGCGTGGGTCGAAAAGCGCAAAACTTAAAGTGCAGGCCAAATCGGCCTTAAAGCGTCGATCCGTACAGTACTTTTTGCATGATTCTGTTTCAAAATATAGTTTATAACTCCTAACTGAAACTAGCCCAGTCCCTCAGACTAGTGGCAAAGGAGGGTCCTAAGCTGTATTTCAGAAGCAAAGATGTAGGCTTTTGTGCAAAAATCTGGACAGTTCTGCTGAACTGTTGGGTAAAGGGTTGACCGATAAACCATTTATCTAACCTTAGTTAAAGTCGAAGACAACAGTTGTCAAAATATTTTTTGCTTCCAAAACACAGCTTATGACCCCTGATTGAAACGGACACTACACGCTCGTTTCAGTCAGAAGTCATAAGATATGCTTTGGAAGCAAAAACATTAAGATAAAAACCTAAAAAAAATGGGAATGACGAATTTCGTGTATAGCACTGGCCGATTTTTACAGTTATGTCACATAAAGTGTTAAATGCAAAAATGAATATTACACAGTAATTAGTCTTGAATATTTCTCAATTTGAACTTTATACCGGTATGCCAAAATTATTTTAATGTGATTTTTTGTTTTTGTTACAAATTACAATTAATTGAATATATTGATATATATGCATTCCCAATAAATTATAACAAAATACAGAATAAATTTCAAAAAGATATTTAATAACATTTGATAAATAAAAGTTGTCAGAAAGGTTGTAAACAACATCTCAAAAGTGTTATGCTTTATCAGACCAGTTCTGAAAAAACCCATTAATTAGCTCCGCCCACTCATAAAAAGTTCCTCTGTAAATAGACACAGAGATCTTAATTGAACCGGATTAACAGTGACTGCATTGTGTAATCATATGTAACAACTGGGGTAATTTGGAAGACTATTTTTACAGGGACTGTATACGTAATGAGTACCCAGAGAGAACCACTGAGCATCGACGAGCAACTGTCAGCTCCTCAACATTCTAACTCTGTTCAAGCTCCGTTCAAGCAGGGTTACAGCAGTTAAAAACAGGTGCACCGATGTTCAGTATGCCTTAGTACACAGTGTCATCGTGCCCCCATGTTGGCAACCGGGATAAAGTGCCTTGCCCAAGGACACAACTCGGATCGTGCTGGACGGAGAACGAAATTGGGACTTCTAGCATAGAAGTCCAACAGTTCACCACTGAGTCATCGCGTTCCCTAACATGGGTATTAGAGATGATCAAAATACTGAAAAATCAAACCGATACCAACATCATGGGCATACCGAAAAACCAAACAACCAATTCCTGAATACCAAAACCATCAGTATTTTCAAATTTTCCTACATTCACTATTACTAAGGTTTGATAACAGTTGAAGTGTTCATATTCATGAAAGAGGTAACTGATTTTCTTTTCTGTTTCGTTAACCCTTTAGGGCCTGGGAATTTGTCCTGAATTCCCACAGGACTACATCCTTAGCAGTTATTTTTAGTTAAGACTTGGCTGCCTATTTAGTCTGTTGTCAGTAGGACTTCTAATGATAACATATTAAGGGCACATGCTTGGAGATTGCAAAAGCCTGAAAAAGGCCTGTTAAGGTTTGTTTGAAACAGTTCACAAAATGTATGTAGATATGGTATGTGTTGGAAAAGAATGCAAATGTTGAGCTCATTGGCAATGGCATTTGTGGTACTGGTGTAGAATGATACAATAACAACTTATTCTGTAGTTTCCTTCAAAAGATTTCTTACCAACCTTCTCACACTTGTTTACACCAGGTTTAAACTTCGAAATTTACAGGCAGTTGAAGACCCTGTAAATAAAACCGAGGTTTTAAAAAAAATAAAACTGAACCTGAAAAAAAAAAACCTCCATGCACCACCTCTTTCATCTGTTCAGGCTGTTATCAGCCCTAGCCGTTGGCCTTTTCTTTCAGAACCAGTTCAATCCTTGAGTATTATAACTGTCCTTTCTGTCTGTATGTCACACATGGCCATACACCTCATCTCTCATCGGTCTATATTGAAGTGATGTGATGGGTCTATGGGCCTTGGGAACTCTTCTGTCCACAATTCCAGCACAGTCGGGTTATGTGGGGGTTGATTATGTGATTCACGCCTCCTATTGTATATTCAGCCTGTTGTAAACAATTGTGAGCAGGTTGTTAGGAAATTTTACTTTTATAGTGAATTTCCTTTCTTTTTCCTACCACATTTGTTTACCTGGAGGCCGTCCCATCTTCTTAGTCGTGCAAGAATCATTCCTCCACGCTGTCACATAACTTCAATGTTGGCAGATTCAAGTAGAATGGCACATTGGTTATAAGTCTGCTCACTGGTACCGGAAACTGTGGATTGGTACAGAGAAGAGTGTCCACTACTGGGTGTGCACCTGTTGTACTTTGCCCAGTTTTTGCCTTATTTCTTCTTGATGCTTTTGCATCACCTTTTCTTTCCCAAATTGCTTGGGAGAGAACCCAAAATAGGGAGTTAATGTACTGCCGAGTTAGGGACTTCCACTGTCGTGCAAGCCTATTGTTAATTATGGTAGATATAATAAGAAAGGAAATTTACTATAAAGCCCAAATTATAACTTAGTTCAATATGAGGAATATTCTTTAAAAATCCTTTTTTTCTTTAGATCCACAAGTCAGAATCTTTCGATATTTGGTGTAAGCTTTTCTTAGGAGGGGCAGATGCAACTTGTTGAAATCAATTCCCTGGGTTGATATTTAGTCTACCTTGTCAGGTGAGCTCCCTCAGGCCCCCCTGGGGCCTCTTGTTTTTATAACTGTCAGTAAATGGTGGACCTGGTGCCTAAATTTCTCGGACCAAAAAAGGCGACACGTGAACTTGTGCCGGGTCGTGGGTGCAAGTCCAACTCGGAAGTAAATTGATTGAAGAGAGACGCGGTCATAATACTAATGCAGCCGCCCCTCTAAGTATGGTTCTTGGTTTTGGAACTTTCCCCAAATTGGGAAGGGTCTTCATGCCCACGATTTGAGCTAATCCCAAACGCAATGTTCTGACGGTCCCAGATAGTGGCGCTCATGCCTTGTGAACGGAAAAAAGCACCATATAGCCAAGATTTGAAGGCAATAGTATTATCAGAAAATTACACGAAGTGGAGTTTTCTGAGAAAGTATCAATGTCGTACTGAAAAGTGGGTAGCCTACAAGCCTTTGCTACCCCCCCCCCCCCCCCCCCCCCGTTCCACCCAGTGTAGTTGTTACACGATTTTTAGTGGTTATGATGATTCGATCATTGGCAAATGACTCCAGCCACCCATACCTCGGTAAATTAGTTTTAATGGGGATTAATAAATACCCCCCTCCCCATGGGAGCCCCGGGAAGTGAAGCAGTACTTGTTTACTGTGGCAGTTTGGTAAACAGGCTCAGTTTTACTGGTAGAATAGGTCCCAGTAACCAGTGCTCGGTGTAGAAGTCCTCTAAAATGGGCATCATGGATATAAATGATTGGGTAAACTTGAGTTTATATCTGTGTTGCGGTCATGATTAGTCTGTTTGTGCAGAAATATATGACCTAAAACACCAATAAACAAATGAATGTTCACATTGGTAATTTCATGGACATTTTTAGCGCAACTTGACAAAGTCGAGCCTAGCTATTGCCATCACTTCTCATCCGTCGGCGTATGTACGTACGTACGTTAGTATGTTAGTACGTACGTCCGTACGTTAGTATGTTATTATGTTAGTACGTACATCCACAATTTCCTTTGGCACACCTCTCAGATTGCATTTATGATCAGATCACTTTGAAACTGAATCTTGGTATGCTTGTTTGGGGTGACCTCTAGATGGGAGCTATCGATTTTCTTCAATTTCCATAAAAAAATGTTGCCGCGGCCAACGTTCTTAGAACTTAGTTTAGTCAGACCACAATATTTACCTTTGGCACACCCTACAGGGCACATTTATGATTGGATTGCTTTGAAACCTGGTATGCTTGTTTAGGGTGACCTCTAGATGGGAGCTATCGATTTCCTTCAATTTCCGTCAAAAAAAGTTGCCACGGCCAACGTTTTTAAAACTTAGTTTAATCAGACCTCAATATTTTCCTTTGGCACACCCTACAGGGCACATTTAAGATTGGATTGCTTTGAAACCTGGTATGCTTGTTTAAGGTGCCCTCTAGATGGGGGCTATCGATTTTCTTCCATTTCCGTCAAAAAATGTTGCCACTGCCAACATTCTTAGAACTCAGTTTAGTCAGACCTTGATATTTCCCTTTGGCACATCCTACAGGGCACATTTATGATCGGATTGCTCTGAAACCTGGCATGCTTATTTGGGGAGACCTCTAGATGGGAGCTATCGATTTTCTTACATTTCCGTCAAAAAATGTTGCTGCGGCCAACGTTCTTAGAACTTAGTTTAGTCAGATCTCTATATTTTCCTTTGGCACACCCCACAGGGCACATTTATGATCGGATTGCTTTGAAACCTGGCATGCTTGTTTGGGGTTACCTCTAGATGGGAGCTATCGATTTTCTTCGATCTCCATCAAAAAATGTTGCCACTGGCAATGACCTTCAATGAACTTAGTAAATACTTAGTGCAGTTAAGCATCAATATTTCCGTTTGACACACCCTGCACGGCACATTTATGATTGTATCACTTGCAAACTTGATGAGCTTATGTGGGGTGACATCTGTATGGGAGCTGCCGATTTTCTTCCATTTCTGTCAAAAAATGTTGCCACTGACCTTTGAACTTAGTCAGACCTCAATATTTCCCTTTTACACGGCCTTCAGGGCACATTTATGATCGGATCAGTTTGAAACTTGGTATGTGTGTTCCGTGTGACCTCTAGATGTGAGCTATTGCTTCTTTTCGTTTCCATAAAAATTTATTGTCATTATCACCAACCTGGTGATAGCAATAGTCTTTGAATTTATTGCATTTATGCATAAACATTCTTTGACATGGCCTTTAGACCACATTTGTCATAGGATTGTTTTTGAACTTGGTGTGCTCATTAGGCAAGTACTTTAGATAAGAACTGTTGATAAGCATTCATTTCTGTGAAAAAAGTTGCCATTTACAATAACCTCTGAACATACTGCATTTGTGTATCAGCATTTTTCCTTTAGCCAGTCGTACAGTTTACATTTAAAAATGCATGGATGAAGGAAGGAAGAAACGGTGGTTTGAAACGTTCAGGGCTGTAACTTTATAATATTTATTAAAATTTAGTTCATGTTCCCCAATTTCGGGACATGGTCCTGACGTCATCATTATTGCTAATGTTTTTCCACTGTTTGTTAAGTATTCCTTCCCTACCCTTCCTTGAAGCCCCCCCCCCCCCCCCCCCAGTTAAATTCCCAAGCTTTTTAGCTTTTTTATTGAAATCTTTTTATAAAATTTCTTGATAGTTTAATGTTTTACACAGAATTGTTTATTCTGTATATCCCCATGGTTACGTCTTCACCCTTGGGGTGTTTAGGCATTTTGGTCATGCATCATACATCCGATGTATCGTTTTTTCTTCTGATGAAGATCTTGCGTTACATCGGATAGTTAAAAAATCTGTTACTGACTCCGGTCCGTGTTGCCTAGGGTTTTGTTTCCGGTTTTCATTCTGACGTTGTTTACATTGATAACGCTCTATTTATATATGAAGTTTCCTGTTTATTATATGGTAGAACTGTTGTAAGATACATTAAATATTCTGGTAATTTAGCAGATAACTTTTTGGATAAAAAAAAAAAAAATTTTGTTCACACTTGGGCTCCATTGGGATACACTTAGGCACATCGTTCCCTTTGGGAACTTGACTCTTGTCAAAATTTTCCGAACGGTTTCCGGACACTAAGTTTTTGACGATAAGCTTTCATTGGTTTATGACCAAGCTACAAAGAAAGCATCAATACTCTCCTCAGTAGTCGGCGTCTAATCGACCCGCAATAGCAGAAAAGAGTAAGGGAAGACGTCCTAGACAGAAAGTTGTCTAAAAGGGGACTCCTCACAAGGGTATAGGTAACCCTCCTATAATTACTCTAGGGATCGTCATACAGTGACCTGGATAGGGGGCTTAGGTCAGTAATGTAACTCAGTAATGTCTCACAACAATCTGGTTCGTCTGCCGTTATCCAGAGCGAAATTAGTTGTTATGCTCGCTTTTGACTTCTCTCAGATGCACTAACAGTGAGAAATTTTATGCGACTGATCAGGTTGTGTGGAGCGGCTACGCATCTTATTCTGATGGGTCGCTTACCTACACATCCCCTCCAGCTATTCTTTAACAAGAACTGGAGTGTGAAGACGAATTCGCTAAAGACCAGTATTGTTTTAACGGATCTAGTAAAGAAAAGGTCCATATTGGAGCAGATATTCAGTGGTTAACCCGTATGTTCCAGCTTTCGGGATTATGACGGATGTGAGTCAATAGTTTGGGGTACGACCCTAAGTCCGACGTACTCGAAATGCAGGGGTTGTGGGACACTTGGTTCCTGGAGATACACAGAAACATCAAAGAATGATGTCAACATTGTTAGCACTACTTCAATGGATTCACATTATTTGCAGACAGGCATGTTCAAATATTGTTGGACAACTCGATAGTGGTAGCGTTCTTCAGGAACCAGGTCGGCAGCACCCATTCATTTCTGTTATGATAACTAACGGAGAAGATTTTCCTAATACATCAAGAATCATCATGTTCATCTTTTTAGTCCCCTACCGGCATCGCCGGAGGGGACTATAGGTTTGCACTCCGTCCATCCGTCAGTCTGTCCGTCTGTCAGTCTGGTCAGTCACACTTTAGTTTTCCGGAGTTTTTTTGGAAACACTTCAACGGAATGATTTCATTTTTGGTAAACTACTATAGAACGATGACTTACAGATCAAGTTTGAGTTTCATGTTGATTGCATTATTCTTGTGTGAGTTACGGCCCTTGGAAATATGAGAAAAAAGCACCAAAATATCAGTTTTCCGGAGTTTTTTTTGGAAACGCTTCAACGGAATGATTTCATTTTTGGTAGCCTACTATAGAACAATGACTTACAGATCAAGTTTGAGTTTCATGCCGATTGCATTATTCTTGTGTGAGTTACAGCCCTTGGAAATATGGAAAAGTGCCAAAATTTCAATATTTTTATACTGTACCAATGACCCAGACATAGCTGGTGCTAACTCTTAAAATATAGGGCCAAACACAAATTTTGCCCCCCAATCCCCAAAATTTGCATCTAAAACTAAAGAAAACATGTCCTGAAAGGCCCTCCACACTTCGCCCCTACTGCGCATGCGCAGTGTCAAGGACGTTCCGAAATTGGCGCCATTTATCATTCTAAGTTTGGCCCTTCATCAGTTAACATCTGACTGATCTTTGTGCTTTTAAATCTCAGTTTAAATGATGCCAGACACATAAATATTAGTGAAATGGTGATTCTAAGGAGGATAGAAAAGGAGGAGAGGAAAAGAATGTGTGACAGAATATTATCAGGGCTGTAACTTAAAATTTTTTAATGAAATTATGTTAAGTTACCTATTTTCAAGGCAGCAGCCATTTTGTTGTCATTCTGATTATTTAGTTACACTGTTTTTTTAAGTGTTTTTCCTCTCTCCCTGTCCTTTAAGTTCCCCCTTGCTATTCTCCCATGCTTTTGGCATAGTTTATGTAATTATTATTACTAAAATTTCTTGGGAGTTTTAGCTGAATAACAGAATGAATTCTGTTCTTTCCCCATGTTTACGTCTTCACCTACGGGTGGTTAGGCGTTGTGTTCTGCATCTACCATCTGATGTTCTGCAGTTTCTTCCCTGGAAGTCTCTGTTTTGCATCAGATGGTGTATTTTTGGTAACTGATTTCGGGCCTGGGTGCCTGGAGTCTTATTTTAGTGTTTTTACACTCATTGTTTACATTTACAACAGCCCTCTGTGTGAGGGGGGGATTTCTAAATAATAATATCTTTATGTTATTTTAATCATAACTAGATACATTATTATTGTTCGTAAGTGTTGAATAAATTGTTTAAAATATTTTTAAAATTTTTTTTTTCCACACTTAGGCTTGGGATCCATTGGGGCTCAACGTTACTTTTCAGAAACTTGGGCTGTTCTGAAAAAATATTTTTTCAAAATATTTTGATTTCAATTATTTTTTCTATATTAATGGATCATATTATTATTATGTATTTTGCCAGGGGTTAGTGCGAGTACCAGGACTTGTTTTCTTTTCACATTGAAAGGATATTGATCAATTGTTTTAAGAGGAAGTCTTCCTCTGACCTTATTATCATTCTATATGTGGTCAGTGTACTCGCATTAACTCCTGTTCTGTATCGTATGATTTCGATGACAATATGGGAAGCGTATGTCACGGTATGTTGTTGGGGATTTGGACACTCCGGTCCTTTCCCCGCAGGGTCACTCTACTTTATCAATTTCTATTTCAGACGATCAAGATTAGGGTGATGTATCTGTGATGTCTTCCAACAGTGTGCCTCCGTCGTCACAATTAATGAAGGGCTAGCGGAAAAGTGCTCATGTAATACGCCAATTGCCTAAGAGGACCCTAGTAGGTTCGACGGCCTTTGACGTCCGCTAGCTCGCCCGGTGTAGCGTCCATTCACCGAATGGTTCGGCAGCCGGGTTCGTCCGTTGCGGTCTAGAAGGAATTTTGGGGTGATGCGAGCACTATAAAATTATCTTAATGCACACCCAGTGACGGCGGATCGGAGGGAGAACGGAGGAAGCCTTTTAGTCCGGTACATAGCTCGTTCCGGTCCATCCGGACGGCAGGCGAGAGAGGCCCCTCTCTCGTTCAACAACATCTGGCCCCAGATGTTGTGGTACAAATGTGTCGCTAGCGGAGCATACGTCCGTCGCTCGGGACGCTCCGTTGTATAGGCAGTCCGCTGAGACTGCTAAGGCTTCCTCTTCTCGTCAGCGCACACGACCGCACCTTGGCTGCGTGACCGCCGATATATTACCAGCTTCGCCGATCAAGGATTCTTCGGCGACCAGGTCACACCATCCGGCAGCCAGGGATTCGAGACCGATGGACTCCGGACGTTCGCATAGGAAGTATGCGGGAGCCATCTGATGCGGAGCTGCCCTCGGCGAAGCAGCGATAGACTGCGCCTCCGCAGGTCTCGACGCCGGACATTCTTGTGCACATAGCACAGCTTATCGCAGCATCCCAGCAGCCGACAGAAACGGTGTCGGATCGAGAATTATCCGACAGCGCTGGGTCGGTAGCCGGGGACTCGAGGCCTGCAGACTCCGGACGTTCGCATAGGAAGTGTGCGGGAGTCAACGTACACGGAGCTTCCAGCGGCAATGCATCGTAAGTCCGCTACTGCACAGGCCTCGGGAACGGACGTGCTTTCCTTAATAGCACAGTTTATCGCAGCATCCCAGCATCAACTGAATCTGTCGCATATATTTTATCCGACGATGCTGGGTCGGGACGCTCCGCGGAAGCGGGTACGGACGTCCGAAAGTTTCATCCGGTCCGACGGGATACCGAAAGGGATTCGGAGGATTTCAAGCTTTCCCTTTCGGAACAAAATATGCTGCGATGCCGGATAAGAAACCGATAGCGTCGGTGGACTTAGAAATTTTTGGTTCGGTTCAGGGACATCGTCCCTCAGTTCCGACATAGTCCAATAATGTCACACAACTTTCGAATTATTGAACGACGCTATATATATATTATTATTTTATGCTTGCTATCCAAGCATTTCTGGTTTCTTGTTCGAAGAATTATGGAGATGTCTTTCAAAAGTGTGCCTCTGTCGTCATAGTTAATGAAGAGTTAGCGGCAATATGTGCTCATGGAATATGTCTATCGCTTACGGAGTGACATTCGCTAGCTCACCCGGTGTAGCGTACATTCATCGAATGATTCGGCTGCCGGGTTCGTCCGTTGTGGTCTAGGAAGGAGATTTGGGTGATGCGAGCACTTTAATTACTTAGTACTCACCCAGTGACGGCAGATTGAGGACAGATCGGAGGAAGCCAACAACATAGGGGACCGCATGTTGTGGTTCAGATATTTTACATTCGGAGCATATGTCCGTTGCTCGGGACGCTCCGTTATATTGACAGTCCGAGAGACTGTCTTTAATGCTTCCTCATCCTCACAGCAGGGCACACGACCGCACATTGGCTACGTGACCTCGAGTATCCGATCAGTTTCGGCATTCAGTGATTCCACAGCGAATAGGTCGCGCCATCCGGTAGCCAAGGGACACGAGGCCTATACACTCCGTTCGCTCGCATATTGGAAGTATGCACGGGGTAACGATCTCGGAGCTTCCTGCGGCAATGCATCGTAAGACCGCTGCTCCTCAGGCCTCAGTGACGGACGTGCTATCCGAGTTAGCACAGTTGTTTCGCAGCATCCCAGCAATTGACAGTTTCTCGGTCGAATCAGGAATTATCCGACGGCGCTGGGTCGGTGCGGTCCGCGGTTGCATCAAGCTACGGACGACCGAACGCTTTATAGGGTCCGACAGGATGGCGAAAGGGATTCGAAAGATTTCGAGTTTTCCCTTTAGTAGTATCGGAAAATGCCTTTCATATCTTCTGGCATTTCTTCCAGTGATTATTTTTCGGACTTCATTGCTGCGATCTTGGATAAGAGACTTATAGCGTCATTGGACTCGGATTTTTCGATCGGTACAGGGACTTTGTCCCTGACTTACCGACGCAGTCCAATATTGTCATTACAACATGTGTTTTATTTTTCGACGCTATATATTTATATATATATACTAGCCTGCTACTAAGCATGATAGTTTAGTTTCTTGTCCGCGTGGCTCATTTCTGCCATTTTATCTTTTTTACATATAGTTTATTTTGGCTGACCAGGGCATACCGAGAGTTCATACGCGTCTAGACGGTGTGATTAAAGACTGCATATATATTCTTTTTCGCCGTTTATGTCTTTTCCAATTTCAATGTTGGGAACGACATTATGTATAGTAGACTTAACTTAGACGCTTTATTATACGTAATCCGCCTTACTGAGGCGTTATCATTACGTCTTCAAGAAAAGATTTACGGGATATTATTCTCAATGTAATTTCTTTTGAGGGCAGTAGTTTGTTCACGTATAACTCCGCCCTTCAGTGGCTGATTGGAGTTGGTTAGACGTGATGCAGCCCTAGCTACATTCACGCGTGGATAGTAGGTTAAGAACTCTCTCAGAGTCGCTTCGTTCTCGGAGGAGCTTCTCTTCGACGGCAACTTTCCGGCAATCCATGAATTGCTTGATTTATACATTCTCTTGTCTATCTAGTGTTACAAGAGATTCAGACTGGGGCAAACATTCGGTGGTTGACTCAGAGAGTGCCGCCGCAGTTGCCGGACCCGAGTGTGGCTGTTATGACGGTTGCCAGTCAAACAGATTGGGATATATACTGATCCCTACGGATTCGAAGTGCCAGGGTCTTTGGGTTCCGCAGTCTTTTAGCTATCAGTTTAACTTCCGCGGAATAATGTTTTTTAGGCTTGCTTTATGTCATTGCATGAACATTATTCAGAAACGCATGCCCAAATTCCTGTCCTTTAATTCGACAGTAGTGGCGTATCTCCGGAACCAGGGAGGCACTCTTTCGTTTCCGTTATTCAATTTAATGGAAAGAATCCGTCTGTTGGTTATAGTACACCAAGTTCAGTTTTGGTCCGTCATATTCTGGGTCGTCTGATTGTTTTATCGCACTCCCGTTCTCTTACGGGTCGCTTGTTGCTGTCAGAATGGACTCTCAACAAACAAGTATTCATTCAGATTTGCTATCTATGGGAGCGCCCAATGATGTTTTATTTATGACACAGCTTGCTAATAAATTGCAGACGTATGTGTTGGCTTGTCCAGATCTCTGAGCTAATACTGTTAACGCTCTATTGATCTATAGGACGGAATGATAGGATACGCGTATCCTCCGGCGCTGTTGTTTTAGCAGGTATTGCTAAGATAAACAACCACAATACATTTCTGTTGATAGCATCTCTATCTTCACAGAGATCATGAGTAATTTACTCTTTTGTCTACTGTGGATCTTAACGTGAAATCTTCCTCTATGTGAGGATCTTTTTTCACTCGGTAAATCGTGTCATCTTTATCACAACCAGCAAGGTCGCAACCTTCATGTATTCCGTTGTGTGGTCCGTATTGCATTGAAAGCACTGTACTGGACGAGCTTTGGACGCGGTTTCTTACTATAGGAGATCCTCTTCTTCGCTATTCTATGCGACTAAAGTGGAGGCTCTTCCGTCGTGGTGTAGGGATCATTATGTTCATATGGTTGATCCCTCCATACTACTCATTGCTATTTTTTAGTATACTTGTTTCACAAGATCTACTGCAGCCTGTTGTTATTTAGGTTATTGGTTTATGTTACCTCATACCTATGCACTCTACGATAGTTTACAATTGAGTCTTTTGTCTCTTTATCTAAGTCAGTTAGTAACTTTTTGATAAATAGACTTAGAATCTTTAGATTAAATTCCTATACGGATTTTAACTTCGGTTCTTATTTAGCTAAGTAATCATTTGAGCCTCTGGAAACAGTAGTTTTCAAATTCTGACCTTTTAGACAGTAATTCTGTTGGTTTCTCTTTTACTGTAGAGTCAGTGAGTTTCATGCACTATCGATGGATGATTTTCACTTTCATAGTTTCGGAATCAATACTTCCGTTACTATTTAGGTTGGATTGTTGCATAAGAGTTAGGCTCCTATTATCCGGATCCTATTATTTTAAGGTCCTTCCGTCTTCGTATGGGCAGAGGCCTTTACTCTTTCCGGGTACAGTTTATGTATTTATAAACAGATATCTGTTTATTACAAGGGCGTAAGCTTCTTCTGTCTTTGATGTCTAGTAGAAGGACGTTACGCTCCATTTTATTGTTAATGGATTCTATTAACTAGCGTACTGCTTATGGTATATCATTGGCTTAGCAGTTGTGCTTAAGATTTCGGCTCATGAAGTAAGAGTTCTTCTACTTCTTGGGCTTACATTATAGTGTTGCTATTATAGATTTTTGAAGGCTGCTCATTGCGCTCAACCATCCATTCATGAATTTTATCTCAGAAATATCGAGTCCATTTCTGGAGGCCTCTATTGTTAGGTCTATTATCTACTGCTCAGAATGTCATTCACTTAACAGTTGCTACTATAGCTAGGTAGGCTGTCTGTTTCGGCAGTGTCTCCGTTCGGCTGCCCTCTTCGCTCTGGGCTATTTGACCCAGGGCAAGAAAAAGGGGGGGGGGGGGGAGGGTGTTCCCTTGGGTCACCTGTTTTTACTATGAAAACAAGGGGATACCTCCTCCGGAGTTAGTAATTCTGAGCTGTTATTGGGATGGTTGTTAGTGAGAAGTTTAAAATTCATTCAAGTCTTAGTTTTTAAAGTATAGCTTTTGAATATTGCATATGTCAACGGACATGATTATGCAATTCTCACACACTTTTAGGAGTATAAGAGTCTCTATTCTCTAGACTTACTTTATTATTGGCTTACTTTAAAAATTATTAGTATAAGGATTATTGGATATTAATAGAGTACATGGATGTATGAAGCTCAATTTTTGGAAGGTGTTGTATCTTTCTAATTTATCATAAATAAGAAAGATGCATATAAGGCCTATTACTTCTTTTCCCTACAGGGGATGACTCTATTTTATTTTATTGAGCGTATTCCATTTTGCTCTATGTCCTTGGCCCTCCAGCCTTTTTACTATTCAGCTATGTCTGGGTCATTGGTACAGTATAAAAATGTTAAAAAATTTATAGTAATTTATATATTTTTTATACTTACCAATGACCCAGACGGGGATGGCCCTCCCAGGAGTTGGGAACTCTTGCCTCCCCGCTGAGTACATAGCGCTTACCAGGCACTGGTTATTAGAATGATAAATGGCGCCAATTTCGGAACGTCCTTGACACTGCGCATGCGCAGTAGGGGCGAAGTGTGGAGGGCCTTTCAGGACATGTTTTCTTTAGTTTTAGATGCAAATTTTGGGGATTGGGGGGCAAAATTTGTGTTTGGCCCTATATTTTAAGAGTTAGCACCAGCTATGTCTGGGTCATTGGTAAGTATAAAAAATATATAAATTACTATAAATTTTTTAACTTTCCAGACTTTTTTTGGAATCGCTTCAACGGAATGATTACATTTTTGGTAACCTACTATAGAAGGATGACTTACAGATCAAGTTTGAGTTTCATGCTGATTGCCTTATTCTTGTGTGAGTTATTGCCCTTGGAAATATGGAAAAGTGCCAAAATTTCAATTTTCCAGACTTTTTTTGGAATCGCTTCAACGGAATAATTACATTTTTGGTAACCTACTATAGAAGGATGACTTACAGATCAAGTTTGAGTTTCATGCTGATTGTCTTATTCTTGTGTGAGTTATTGCCCTTGGAAATATGGAAAAGTGCCAAAATATCAGTTTTCTGGACTTTTTCTGGAAACGCTTCAACGGAATGATTTAATTTTTGGTAACCTACTATAGAAGGATAACTTACAGATCATGTTGCATTTACACTCTGTCCATCCATCCGTCAGTCTGTCAGTCAGTCTGTCGGTCGTACTTTAGTTTTCCCGACTTATTTTGGAAACGCTTCAACGGAATGATTTCATTTTTGATAACCTACTATAGAACGATGACTTACAGATCAAGTTTCATTTACACTGTGTCCATCCATTCGTCAGTCTGTCAGTCAGTCTGTCGGTTATACTTTAGTTTTCCGGACTTTTTTTTTGGAAACGCTTCAACGGAATGATTTCATTTTTGGTAACCTACTATAGAACGATGACTTACAGATCAAGTTTCATTTGTACTCTGTCCATCCGTCAGTCTGTCAGTCAGTCCGTCAGTCATACTTTAGTTTTCCAGACTTTTTTTGAAAATGCTTCAACCGAATGATTTCATTCTTGGTAACCTACTATAGAACGATGATTTGCAGATCAAGTTTGAGTTTCATGCTGATTGCATTATTCTTGTGTGAGTTATAGCCCTTGGAAATATGGAAAAGCGCCAAAATATCAGTTTTCTGGACTTTTTTGGGAAATGCTTGAACGGAATTCATGCTGATCACATCTTGGTTATAACATTTGTATAATTATGAATGCTCATTAGTCCGGTAGGGGACATTATATTGCTTCAGCGATATGAGCAATCTTGTTATCCGTCATATTCCATGTTGTCTGAACGTACTAGCAGACTCACTCATTGAAAAAGTTGCCTGTTTCATTTGCATTGGATGCTCAACAAGCGAGTATTTGGACAGTTTTTCTACCAGTGGGACCGCCCCATGATAGTTCAGTTTGCGAAGCACCGGAACAATTAGTTAGCGTCATTTGTGTCGCCATACAGACCATTGAGCGCATGCAGTAGATGCTCTGCAGAATTCATGGGGATGAATGATAGGATACATGTATCCTCTAATTCATTTGATTCGGTAGATTACGTTTTTGATTAAACAGTCTCGTCGTGAATCCTACTAGTAGTACCTCTGTCATCACAGAAACCTTGGATCAGTATTCTCAAGACTTAGTGTCTGTTATGGGACACTCCCCAGAAGCTAGTGTCTGTTATGGGACACTCCCCAGAAGATTCCTCCATGAGAGGGCCTTCTTTCAGGGGAAGTTTTATTCAAGTCCTTCTCCACCCATACTGGCGTAATGGAGTTAATGACATGAGAGAAACATCGCAATTCCTATATCATTGATAACTGGCGCATGAACGATTAAATAATGCTGGTGAGGAGATTTTGATATGACCTCGAATTAAGTCCCCGGGCTCCCCACCCCCACCCCCACCCGCCCCTCCCCTCCCCTCCCCTCTCCTCTCCTCCCCTCTCCTCTCCCAACACTCACACACTGCCTATGTGTTTAGAGGCAATTACCGGGAAAAACGTAGTTTTCTTCCAGCAAGCCTCATATAATTTGATACATACATACTCTGCATTCGGGTCGTGTTCTATGGCAACCACATGGGCACATCCGCTTTTTAGTTGGATTAGTTTCCTGTGATTATTTGTTGATTTGTTATATACGAGCGCTTATTTAAAAATCATCACAATTAAATTGCTATTTTCTGAGTATCTCGCAGACTGCATAACCAGTTAACTGGTATTTAGATGGTTACATGCTAAATATAAATGCTCTCAAGCATTATATTATTAGGCTAACGCTTTATTGTATTTTGCAGACCTTGAAATTATAATCTATTTCGGGGGTGGTCTGTGTCAGATCCTGTTAATCATATCTACTCCTTTTCTAGATCAATGTTTCTATTATGTCAGTACTCAATTCACATATTCACATATAATGATTATAGATATCGGATAGTACACGTTGGAGAGTGTTGTTACTGGAATTTATTGTACAGAGGCTGCCTGTGGATTACCTAGGAAGTGTGTTTTCTCTTCAGGGATCGTTCAGTGTGGCTCTATTGGACATGTATATGTTATATTTTATATCACCGGTTTTCGACATACACAGATACGTATCTGTGTAAGTCGTCTGCAGTGTATGTTATATAGCGGGCAATATTAATTACCAGGATCGTTGCTGTAGCCTGTGGCATTAAGCACCATTTATTAGTCCCCTACGGGAACCGTAAGGGGACTATAGGATTACACTCCGTCCGTCTGTCCGTCCATCCGTCCGTCTGTCTGTCCCTCTGTCTGTCTGTTTTTTATGTTACCACCTCTCCCTCCAACATGCTTTAAGCTAAACCTTTCATATTTGGTACATGGATAAATGGTTCTGAGGGGATGATGCACGCTCAAAATTTTTTTTCAAAATCCAAGATGGCGGAATGGCGGCCATTTTTGTTGCGTTTTTTAAGCTTTTTTTCTCTATTTTCATGTTACCACCCCTCCCACCAATATGGTTCAAGCTGCACTTTGCATATTTGGCACATGGATAGAGGGTTGGGAGGGGATGATGCACGTTCAATATTTTTTCTTCAAAATCCAAGATGGCGGCCATTTTTGTTGTGTTTTTTTTTAAGCTTTTTTCTCTATTTTGTGTTACCACCCCTCACTCCAACATGGTTCAAGCTACACGTTTTATATCTGGCACATGGATAAAGGGTTGTAATGGGATGTTGCATGTTCAATTTTTTTTTTCAAAATTCAAGATGACACCATGGCAACCATTTCTGTTGTGTTTTTTAAGCTTTTTCTCTATTTTATGTTACCACTGCTCCCTCCAACATGGTTCAACCTACACTTTTCATATATGGTACATGGATAAAGGGGTTGTGAGGGGATTATGCACGCTCAATATTTTTTTTTCAAAATCTAACATCAGTCTGTCTGTCTATCCGTCTGTCTGTCTGTTTTTATGTTACCACCTTTCCCTCCAACATGCTTCAAGCTACACCTTTCATATTTGGTACATGGATAAATGGTTCTGAGGGGATGATGCACAGTCAATATTTATTTTTCAAAATCCAAGATGGCAGAATGGCGCCCATTTTTGTTGTTTTTTAAGATTTTTTCTCTATTTTATGTTACCACCCCTCCCTCCAACATGGTTCAAGCTACGCCTTTCTTATATGGTACATGGATAAAGGGTTGTGAGGGGATTATGCACGCTCAATATTTTTTTTTCAAAATCCAAGATGCTTATATACTCTAGTGTCTTCTGTGACAAAAACACCTTATGTCACAAAAGTGCCGTAGGGGACTAATACCACATCGGTGGTCAAAACTTGTTAATCATGAATTAATACCTGAGTGCCTGTCCGACGATTATTTATATTGTTTCTTGGTACTGCTCTTATTGATTCCAGAGCTCTCCCCTCTTTCTTTAAAAGATTCCTTCAAAAGAAAGGGGAGTGTGGGGAGGGGGATTTTTACCTCTTCTCTGGGTTAATGGGTATGTAACTATGAAGGAAGCATTTTTATCTGTAATTGTATCCTGCATACAGCTGAAGTGTTATTATATGGCGTGTGTTTGTGGGGGATTTTCTCTCATTCTCAGATATGCCATCCTAATTTTTGGGGGCTTAGTCCGGACTAGCCTTAAAAATTAGGAACTTGTTACATCCTAAGTAGCATTGTCTTCATGCTTACAGTAAGGAATTACTTAAATTGGGCTCCTTATTTAGAATATGTTTCCTCTATTACTGTATAGAGAGACATAATGTAATTCCTAATTATTCTAATTTCCTTTCTTCATGGATTGCAGGATTGGAATCATTTCGGAAGTCCTAGGCCCTCCACCTTTTTACGATTCACCAAAGTCTGGGCCATTGGTTTACAGTGTAAAAATATTATTAATTTATGATAATTTGTATATTTTTATACTTACCAATGGCCCAGACGGGGATGGCCCTCCCATGAGTGCACTCATACCTCCCTGCTGAATTGTTATGTAATACTCTCTTTTACAAAGAATGATCTTGGCGCCAATTCTGGTCACTTCCTGGCATCTGCGCATGCACGGAGAGTAAATGTATAGAGGACCAGATATGACTTCAAATTTTCGGTTTCGCAGGCAAATTTCGGGTATTGGGGTGGGGGGGGGGGCAAAATTTGTGTTTGGCCCTCAATATTTTAGAGTTAGCACCAGCTAAGTCTGGGCCATTGGTAAGTATAAAAATATACAAATTATCATAAATTTATAATTTTCATGAAGCTTCACAAAAATGATCAACATGATGAGTGGAAGTGTGTGACATAATTTTTATACGCCCGTTTTGAAAAAACGGGTCGTATTATGGTATACCGCCATCTGTCCATCCATCCGTCCACATGTCGTACAATAACTTGAAACGCTTTGAGCAATTTTTGTGATTTTTTGATGGAAAGTATATATTGATGGAAGGAAGCTCCCTTTCGATTTGTGTCACTGTCCGATTTGTCATTCCAGAGTTATGGGACTTGATTTGTCAAAATATAGGCAATTTCCCAAGTTGGGCAATAAGTTGAAAATGCTTTGAGCAATTTTGATGATTTTTTGGTGGCCATTATATGTTGATGGAAGGAATTGCCCTGTCTATTTGTGTCGCTGTGTGGTATGTCATTCCAGAGTTATGGGACTTTATTCGTCAAAATATAAGCAATTTTCCACATATCGAACAATAACTTAAAAATGCTTACAGCAATTTTCATGATTTTTTGGTTGCAAGTATATGTTGATGGAAGGAATCTCCCTTTCGATTTGTGTCACTGTCCGATTTGCCATTCCAGAGTTATGGGACTTTATTTGTCAAAATATAGGCAATTTTCGACATGTTGGACTTGGAGCAATTTTAATGACAGCGATTAAAATTTATGCGCGAATCTGAATCGATTCGCGCAAATGATTCTCGCAAGGGAAACAATGAGAATCAACTTAGATTCGCGCAAAATGTTCCTTTGATTCTTGTCGTAGATTCTAAAGGTGGCTTTAACAAGCCAAGAGAATGCTCTGTCTTTATCCCCTCATAATAAGGTAAAAAAACTACACTTAGCAGTGGTGTATAGTGAAGTCTTGGCTGCCTAAATAGGCAGCCAAGACTTCACTAGACACCACTAGACACCACTGCCACGATACTGTAATTTCCATCAGCCAGACCACCAAAAGCCTGTATATTGGAACATGTGTTCTACGTGTACGTGTGTGAGAAACTCAACAAAATGGAAACTGGGCCCATAAAGGGAAAACTCTCTGAAAAAAACTTTTACGTTAGCCTTTTACTATGGCATATGTAAATGTTGCACTCACATAACAGTAGTCTCAAATTCAAAATATTTAAGAACTGAAAATTGATTCTCGCAACAGGAGCTCGCGAGAATCGAAACTGATTCTCGTGAATCGAGGCAAATTTTAAGGCCTGCATGATTAACCTGACAAGTACACATGTATACTCTTATTGTGTGCTTCCCTCTTGTAATTAATAACGGGCATATCATGCGCTCATGGCGCATCTGTTTATTTCCCTGCTCGGTTTCAAGATGGACGACTGGCAGCCATATTGGATTTTTAGCTCACCTACATCTGTAAGATGTGGTGAGCTATTGTCATAACATTTGGCGTCCGCGTCCGGCGTGTCCAATATTGTAAGATTTAATGTTAAGGTTAATTTCTCAAACATCAGTGGGCTCAGGCCTTTGATATTGCATATGTAGGTTGTAGGGGACTATCAGAACAGTATTTAACCCTCATACTATGACTTTTTTCCAAATTTCACCTAAAATTTTCTGCCAAAAGTTGTTGTAAGAATTTGCGTTTAGGTGTTGTAAGAATTTGTGTTAAAGTCAGCTTTTGTGCAGATTGTGCTGCTTTAACTTCTCATTACTGTTGATTTTCATATTTCAATAACAACTGTAGGTATTAACCCCACTGTATGCAGAAATTTAACAGAAATTTTCTTTTTTTTCAGTCAAAATTTTCATGTTTTTCTCGGACTTTGTAAATTTTAAGTTGTAAAACTTTGTGTTTAAGTGAGTTGTGTTTCTATGTGTCTTTCCAGGCGATTAATATTCTACACTTGGGTTACTGAACTCCATTGCAGTAATATTTAACCCTCATTACATGCATATTTGAGGAAATTGAAGCTGATTTTCTGCCAAAACTTATAAGAATTAGCGTTTAGGTGTTGTAAGAATTTGCGTTAAAGTCAGCTTTTGTGCAGATTGTGGTGCTTTAACTTCTCATTACTGTTGATTTTCATATTTCAATAACAACTGTAGGTATTAACCCGACTGTATGCAGAAATTTAATGGAAATTTTCTTTTTTTTCAGTACAAATTTTCATGTTTTTCTCGGACTTAGTAAATTTTAAGTTCTAAAAGTTTGTGTTAAGGTGAGGTGTTAAGCTGAGTTCTCAAAGATCAGTGGGCTCAGGCCTTTGATATTGCATATGTAGGTTGTAGGGGACTATCAGAACAGTATTTAACCCTGATACTACGACTTTTTTCCAAATTTCACCTAAAATTTTCTGCCAAAAGTTGTTGTAAAAATTTGCGTTTAGGTGTTGTAAGAATTTGCGTTAAAGTCAGCTTTTGTGCAGATTGTGCTGCTTTAACTTCTCATTACTGTTGATTTTCATATTTCTATAACAACTGTAGGTATTAACCCTACTGTATGCAGAAATTTAATGGAAATTTTCTTTTTTTCAGTCAAAATTTTCATGTTTTTCTCGGACTTAGTAAATTTTAAGTTGTAAAACTTTGTAAACTTTGTGTTTAGGTGAGTTGTGTTTCTATGTGTCTTTCCAGGTGATTAATATTCTACGCTTGGGTGGGTTACTGAACTCCATTGCAGTAATATTTAACCCTCATTACATGCATATTTGAGGAATTTGAGGCTGATTTTCTGCCAAAACTTGTTGTAAGAATTAGCGTTTAGGTGTTGTAAGAATTTGCATTAAAGTCAGCTTTTGTGCAGATTGTGGTGCCTTCACCTCTCATTACTGTTTATTTTCTCATTTCAACAACAACTGTAGGTATTAACCCTACTGTATGCAGAAATTTAACTGATTTCTTTTCTTTTTTTCAGTCACAATGTTCACGTTTTTGTCTGACTTACTCAATTTTAAGTTCTAAAAGTTTGTGTTAAGGTGAGGTGTTAAGGTGAGTTCTGTTTCTATGTGTCTTTCCAGGCAATTGATATTGTACGCATGGGTTACTGAACTACACTGCGGTAAAGTTGCACCCTTATTACATGCATATATTGAGGAATTTGAGGGGGATTTTTGGGACTTATATTCACTTTCTTTAAAAAAAAATTTTTTTAACTTTTTTTTTTTTTTATTTAATACTTTCTCATACTTGTTACTAGTAACATTAAGGCTTATTTTAATTGTTGATGTGATGTATTTTTGTTGGGACTTATAGTCACTTTCTTGAATGAATGTTTTTCCGCAACTCCTCTTTAACCAATGAATGTACTTCAATTACAATTTCAGTGAATTATGAAAGCCTTTCCTAATTCTTATTTATGATTTAATATCTGGCCTCACGATTCATATTCTTAATCATAAACATGTCTAAAAGAAAAAAATGCTTTTATATCCAATGATTCTATGTTGAATTGATATATAATAAATGCAGAAATATAGACTTTCCAAAGCCATCACATAAGCCACATTAATCATTTGATGCCTAGTTAATGATTTATATTAACTAAATATTCGGCATGTTACATTGGAACGACATTATCAAGCGCGAATGTAGGTGAGCGTTGGGATGTAACATCCCTCTTGTTATGTTGTTGGCACTCCAATAAATTGTAACAAAATAATTCTATATTGATATTTTTAGCTCACCTGACTTTCAGTCAGGAGAGCTATAGTGATCACTCACCGTCCGTCGTCCGTGAACATGGTGTTTGCGTCTTCTCCTCCCAAACCACTGAACCAATTTAATTGATATTTGAGATAATAGTTTGTTATGACATCGCAATTTGATTTTGTTCAAATCAAGTTGCCTCGCCCGTGGGTAGGGCCACACCCAAAAAGTGTGCTGAAATCTTAAAAAATCTTCTTCTCATGAACCAGTAGTAGCAGAGACTTGATATTTGGTGTGCAGCTTCCTTTTGAGGTGTAGACTCAGATTTGTTCAAGAGAAGTTTGTGGGGCTATACTTAGCGTCGTAATGGGAGGGGAAAGAATATTTGCCTCGCCCAAAATTTCTATTTTCCAAACCGAGAGGCAAATTTTGACCAAATTTGATATGAGGGCTTATTGGGTCATAAGTACTTAATTTATGCCAAAAATTTTTTTCCCGTTGCCCCATGGGGACCGCAGGAGCTAAAAATAGAAAAAAATGAAAACGCCCATATCTCCAAAACTACACGGCACTGAGAATTCTTATTTGTTGTGAAGCTTCCTTAGGACCAACAGAATGGAATGGTAAAAAAAAATTGCCATCGGTTTTATCATGGGGTACTTTTTGGGGACTTTGAAAAAGTGCTGAGTCAGCATTTTTTAACACTGTGGGTAATGGGAAAAACATATAAAACTACTTTTCTCCCAAACCACTGCTCCAAAAGCTTTAAAATTTCACATATAACATCTTTGGAAGATTGTTTCACATGTTTATTGAAATCAATTGCCTGGGTTGATATTTGGGCTCTCTATGGGAGCCCAAATGTTTAAATTAGTGCAGTATGAGGAGTATTTTTGAAAAATCTTCTTCTTCAGATCTAGCAATAAGAATGTTTTGATATTTGGTATGCAGCATCCTTAGGGGGGTGAGATTCAAGTTTGTTGAAGCCAAGTCCCTAGGTTCATATTTAGGCTGAAAATTTGGGGTCCCGTTGCGGACTTAGAAATTTTGGACCAAAATCCGAAAAAAATTTTTTTTGTTTTTTCTGCGTTTTGGTCAATTTTAAGACAAAAAAAAAAAAAAAAATTTCCCTCTGAAAATTTGGGGTCCGGGTGGGACTTTTGGACCAAAATCCGAAAAATTTTTTTTTTGTTTTTTATGTATTTCTGTCAGTTTTAAGACAAAAAAATTTTTTTTTTTTTCCCCAGAAAATTTGGGGTCCGGGTGGGACTTAGAAAATTTTGGGCCAAAATCCGGAAATTTTTGTTTTTTTGTTTTTTATGCATTTCTGTAAATTTTAAGACAAAAAAAAAAATTGGGGGGGGGGAAAAAAAAATCTGTTTTTTATGTGTTTATCTCAATTTTGGGACGTAAAAAGTGCAGGAACTGAAAATCCCCCAAAAATGTTTTTTGTTTTTTCTGCGTTTTGGTCAACTAAATTTAAGACAAAAAAAATTTTATTTTTTTTTCCCCTAAAAATTTGGGGTCCGGGTGGGACTTCGAAAATTTTGGACCAAAATCCGAAAAAAATTTTTTTTCGTTTTTTATGCATTTCTGTCAATTTTAAGACAAAAAAAAATTATTTTTTTTTCCCCTGAAAATTTGGGGTCCGGGTGGGACTTAGAAAATTTTGGGCCAAAATCCGGAAATTTTTTTTTTTTGTTTTTTATGCATTTCTGTCAATTTTAAGACAAAAAAAAAAATTTTTCCCCTGAAAATTTGGGGTCCGGGTGGGACTTAGAAAATTTTGGATCAAAATCCGAAAATTTTTTTTTTTGTTTTTTATGCATTTCTGTCAGTTTTAAGACAAAAAAAATTTTTTTTTTTTTTCCCCTGAAAATTTGGGGTCCAGGTGGGTCTTAGAAAATTTGGGAACAAAATCTGGAATTTTTGTTTTTTTTGTTTTTTATGCGTTTTAAGAAGAAGAAAAAAATTTAGGCTGAAAGTATTTTGTTTGGGAAAAAAAAATCTGTTTTTTATGTGTTTATCTCAATTTTGGGACACAAAAAGTGCAGGAACTGAAAATAGAAGGAAAAATCCTGTGTATTGTGTGGGCACAATCGCTTCATCTAGTTGGTATATGCTTTTCTTAGGAGGGGCGTATGCAGCTTATTCAAGTCAAGTCCCTGGTTTGATATTTAGACTACCATGTCAGGTGAGCGCCCTCAGGCCCCCCGGGGCCTCTTGTTCTTCTACTACTGAGCAAATAACAAATGACAGATCAACTCAAATAGTGTAAAAGCACTATAGTGGCTTTCAGCACTTTTCATTTGCACCCTGATAATGACTTCTAGCACTCCGCCAGTTAAAATACTGAAACCAATACCAAACTCTACATGTCAATTCCTCCCATCTCGATTACGTATATTAATAATACATCAAAATAAAGGTTGTGTTGCACAGAACTTGAATGAATGCATTTCTACAACTGTACTGGTAGAAGCAGGGTTCAGTGATTTCAAAAAGTCTGCCACCACATTTCAACGGGAACTATAAATGGATGCAATTATATCAAAACTAGGTTTTCAATTTGTTAAAGTGAAACTGTATTTCTTGGATGCCAATTTAACAGAATTTTCAGATTTTTCAGACTCTTTCATTGGAATTCAGTTTTAAACTTTCTGGAATTGGCCTGTTCCATGTGAAAATGAAATTATTATGCCCCCGAAAATTTTTTTTTCGCAGGTATATAGTCGAGGTCTCTGTCCGTCGTAACCCTTCAGTCCGTCTGCCCATCCGTACGAACATTTTGTATTATAACTCGAGCATCAGTTGTCAGATTTTAATGTTCTTTGGTATGGTGATAGGGCAGCTTGGGGGAACAGATGCCCTCATACCTAGCGTTTTGTCGATTCATGTTTGGTAGAGTTATGGCCCCTGTTTGTTTTTGGCCTCTTTTTTTGACTAAGGTAAATTGTACCATAGCCTATAGTGTTGTTTGGATGAACTAATTCTCTTCAAACATTCAAAAGTTCCTTCGTCCGTCCATATGTACGTACATATGTCCATCCATCCGTCTGTCTGTCTGTCCATCCTAGCATAGGAACATTTTGTTTTGTAACTCGAGCATCAGTTGTAGGATTTTAATGTTCTTCGGTATGGTGATAGGGCAGCTTGGGGGAACGGATGCCCTTATATCTAGCGTTTTGTCCATTCAGTTTGGTAGAGTTATAGCCCATGTTTGTTTTTGGCCTCTGTTTCTGACTAAGGTAAATTGTAGCCTATAGTGTTGTTTGGATGAACCAATTCTCTTCAAACATTCGGAAGTTAATTATTTACATGCAAGTCCGACTTTGCAACCTTCGGGGGCATCAGCACTCGTGTTAGCATTGCTTTTGTTTTGTAGAGTTTAGGTGTAGACCAGTCTTATTGGAAGTTTCCAGCTTTCTTTTCAACCTTCTCACAATTGTTTACAGTTGGCTGTAAAGTAAGTGCAAGCCCTACTTCGGAACTAACTCATGCTTTTAGAAACTTTTCCAAACAAGCTGGAAAAGTAATAGAGTGCAAAAGCACGAAAAAGATCCAAAAAAAGGGTCGAGCGAGACCAGCGATCGAAATTACAGGTACTCTTTCTGCACACCTCTTGCATTTACCGAGCGTGTGCGCAACAACCATGACATCAATTCCTTTTATTTCCGCCATTTTGTGACTCGTGATATACTTAGCTGTTTTCTTCGTGAACAACTTTTTGTATGTGCTATCTGCATTTGATTGTGTGCAAGTGGATTGTATCCTTTTTCAAGCTTTCAAAATTATTATTATTTAATGCTATTTTTGATCATTGTTGCTTGTTTCTTTACACTTAGTCTTGTTTTTCCCCCACATGTGAATACAACCTTTGTTCTGTTTTCCGTCGGCGGGAAGCTTGATTCCATTATTCTCATTCATATTATGCCAAAGACTATTCCTTGTACCTCTTGCTTGCAAGTGAAACATGTGGACGACTCTCATTCCACATGTGTCACTTGCAGCAATTGCACTCAGGCCAAATCATTTGGTATTTGTGGGGTTTGGTCCTCAAAATTCTGGGCTTCTGTTAACAAGGTGGTTCTGTCCAGAGCTAGAACCCCTCGTTCTCGGGGTAAGGGTAGCCGTGCCGTTGCTTACATTTCTGTTAGTGCACATGGTGACTCTGTCACACAGGATTCTGATCTGTCTTTTTCTGTGGCGAGTTCCTCTGCAACTGTTGACGGTGCTAGTTCAGTGATACCTGACGTGGAGACCGTGGTCTCTTTGTCTTCTGATGTCACTCTTGAGACGTCTGTTTTCGTAGAGAACTTCTCCGAGGTCAGCTCGGTGACCCTCTCCGATTTGCCTCCTACTTCGTTGACAGTTGCTGAGGAAGTTGTTACTACAGATCCTATTCTGTATGATGGTGGCTCTTCCATCTCCTCTGGGGATGGTATACAGTCTTGGGGGGACCGAGGCTGTATCTGCTGGTGTGTCTGAGGGCTCTCAGCCTCCCCTGGCTTCGCAGCGAAGCTGTGCGGGTTTGCTGTCTGCTCCGCCTCATCTGGCTAGGTTTGCTCCTAGTCGGTTGAGCCATTCGGTCGCTTCGGCAGTGATTCCTCGCCCCTCGAGCGAATCGTTTATTGTTCCTCCTTCCCCTGCTAGTGTGCCGACTAGCAGGATGGGGTTGGGACATTGGCATCCAGGGCCTGCTGTTCGGCAGAGGTCTGTGACAGACCCGGTTAGCTGTCACTCTTGGAACCTTCCTCCGGTGATTTCTCACTGTGTTCCGAGACTGGATGTGGATCAGTGCTTGCCGTCGGTCTCAGAGGTTGGGCAGTTGGGGCTGTCTGCCGCGCAGAGGCCAATGACAGGTTTCTGTCATTCTTGGGACAATCCTCCGGTGTCTTCTCACCGTGTTCAACCTTCCGACCAGCCATCTGTGACCGTCCGGCCGCGGTCCACTGTGGAGTGCCGTAACCCTGTTGAGCCTTCTAGCTCCTGGGCTTTGTGTCCTCTGCAATTGGCTCAAGTTGTTGAGTCCTTCCAGGGCTTAGACGCCAAAATGTGTTCTAAGGCCCTCAAGGGTTCTTTCTTTTCTAGAGCTGATGCTTTTCTGCCTCCATCGCGGATTCGTGTTTACAATTCCGTCTGTCCACCAGTCTTCCAAGGGATGACTACTGTGGATGAGGATTCTTCTTCTCTCGGGTTAAGTAAGCCTAAGTGGGCAGTTCTCCCGATGTCAGTAGTTGAATCTATGGTGGGCCTGTCCCGAGAGATGCTGGTTATGTTATCTATCGCAGATCATGTCGTCGCTGCCCTGGCTGAATATTTTCCACCAGGGGAGTTTGATGATGCTGAGGTGCCTTTTCGCATTTTGTCACAGGCTCTCATTAACTTGACACACGCTCATGCCTGTAACACGGCAAATTTGGAGCTGGCGCGCCGGGTTGCGGTGTTAGATTCTTCTCCATCCCTTCCTTTGAGCAGCGTGTTCTGAGGTCTGCCTCTTTGGTTGGACCTCAGTTGTTCCATGGTTCCGTGGAAGCTGTCCATAGCGAGGTTCTTCGTCATTTGAAGGACCAGCTTTTGCGGGTGGTGGTCGTTCCAGGCCCGCCAAGCATCCTGCTGCGTCGGCGACGTCGGCTATGCCTTAGGCTCTGTCTGCTCAGAAGAAGCGCCGACGTGGCCAGGCTCGCTGGCAGCCTCAGACAGGAAAGTCTCAGGGCTCTGTCACTTCCCGAGGTGGTGGTTTCTCATCTCGGGGGCCTCGTCGAGGCCGCAAGTGAAGGTTCTCACCTCGACAGAGATAACGTCAGACACTTGGGTCCTCGACGTCATACAATCCGGTCTGTGACTGTCCTTCCATCGGCACCCCAGTTTATCTCGGGTGCCCCTCCTGACTCGGGTCCCTTCCGATTATCTACGTCGGGACCTTCTGGTGCAGGAGATCAACAATTTCCTCTCCAAGGGGGCGATCGAGGTGGTCAGGAACACCCTTTCACTGGGGTTTTACACGAGACTTTTCTTGGTGCCGAAGAAAAACGGCCAATTTCGTCCTGTCATCGATTTGAGTCTCCAGAAATAGTACATAATAGCTCCTTGTTTCAGTATGGAGACTTTCTGGTCATTTCGACGTTCAGTTCATCAGGGCGACTTTGCTGCCAGTGTCGACCTGAAGGATGCCTACTTCCATGTACCCATTCATCTGGCATCACGGAAAGACCTTCAGTTCTTGTTTCGGGATCGAATCTATCAGTTCAGAGCTCTCCCGTTCGGTTTGAACCTGGCTCCTTGGGCCTTCACCCGATTGATGTCACATGTGCTTGCTTTCCACCGTGCTCAGTCGGCTGTGACTTCGTCAGCCTACATGGACGACATCCTCCAACGGTACCACGATGCTGCTATTCTGGAGTTAGATGTCAGGCAGTTTCTTTGCCTTCTAGCGTCGCTGGGTTTCAGAGTCAATCACGAGAAGTCGGATCTCCTTCCTTCTCAGCGATTTCGTCATTTGGGGATGGATTTCGACACTCTTCACAATGTAGTGTCGGTCCCCCATTCTCGGACGAAGATTCTTTCTGCCTTGACTCGGAACCTGCTTCAATCTTCCCCGGTCTCGGCCAGGACTTTCCTTCGGATGCTGGGCCTTTGCGGTTCGGTGACAGATCTCATTCCGCTCAGTCGCTTGTTTGTCCAACCTCTCCAACACTTCCTGTTGGATCATTGGCGTCCGAATGGAGATCCGCTGGACCTGGAACTTCCTATTCCTTGGTCACTGCTTTGTCACCTCCACCCTTGGGCCGATGTTCCCTGGCTGACACAGGGTGTTCCATTGGATCTTCCTTTGGCCGATTGCATCCTTACCGTGAATGCCAGCGATCGGGGCTGGTGTGCGACGTTGGATCATCTCGGTCTGTTCACTCCCGGCAAATGGGACAGTGAGCAGGTGGGCCTTCATATCAACCAGAAGGACCTCCTTGCTCTTCTGTTGAGTTTTCGGCTTTGGATCCCTCACCTGTCGGACCATATTGTCCCACTTCTTTCGGACAATTCGACAGTAGTGGGCTACATACGGAATCAAGGAGGCACACATTCGATTCCCATGTATCAGCTGTCTCGGGATCTTCTGTTGGCGCGAGATGTAAACGCTCGAGTGTCCATTGAACACATTCCCGGGCATCTCAGCGTCCTAGCAGACTCCATGTCCCGACGTGACAGTGTCCTTCCAACCGTGTGGATGCTACATCGGTCGGTGTTTCAGGCGATTTGTGAGCGGTGGGGCCGACCTCAGGTCGACCTTTTCGTTACTTGCTGGAATCATCAGGTAGAGACCTTTGTCTCCCCTTGTCCAGATCCTCTGGCATTTGTGGTAAACGCTCTGTCCCTGGACTGGACGGGTTGGATGGGCTATGCCTTCCCTCCTGCACCGATTCTTCCTCAGGTATTAGCGAAGATTTGTGCTTGCAGTCTGTTGGCTGATCGGCCGATTCTTCTACCTCTACGTCGCGATCTTCTTTCCCAGGGTCATCCCAGGAAGTATCACAACAACCTGGCGAGCCTGTCCCTTCACGCCTGTCTTTTGTCAGATCCTGTCTCTGACGTAGAGGTTTTTCGAGACGATCAGTGGAGTGCATTTCTGCATCGGGGCAACATTCCACTGGCATGACTTATGCTGCGAAGTGGAAGGTTTTCTGCCGCTGGTGTGCAGATCACAATGTGGTTTACCATGATCTGTCAATTGCTCAAATTGTGGATTTTCTGGTATATCTTTTTGACTCCAAGGGCCTCCAGCCTATTACAATTGAGGGCTATCGTTCTATGCTGTATGATACTTTCTCTTATGTGGGAAAGCGGTGCATCGGTCGTAATCTTTTTCTCTCCAAACTCATTCGCCACTTTTCTTTGAAGAGGCCTCGAGTTTTGCGTCTTACACCCAGGTGGAACTTGGCATGGGTGTTGCACTGTTTGGAGGGGTCGCCATTCGAGCCTTTATCTGAGACCGATATGCGTTTTCTCACCTATAAGACGGCTTTCCTTCTAGCGTTTGCTTCTGCTTTACGAGTCAGTGAGCTTCATGCGCTATCTGTTGATTCTGCTTTCTTCTGAAATGAGGCTAACAGTGTCACGTTCACTGCTGATTGCTCTTTTCTGGCTAAGAATTAACTTCCTTATTCGGTACCTCCTCCCATCTGCATTCGGGCTCTCCCCGCTGTCGATGGTCGGTGACCTCTTCTTTGTCCTGTTCGTACAATCAAGACTTACATTACTCGCACTCAGTTCATTAGGAGGAGTCGGAAGAAATTCTTTCTGTCTCTCATTCCTAAGAGGCAGTCTATCTCTTCCCATTCTATTTCCAGGTGGATCTGTCTTGCAATCAAGCTGGCTTATTCCCTCTTGTCTTCTTCAGATCTTGTTTCGAACCGGTTTAATGCTCATGAGGTTCGTGCCATTTCTACATCCTGGGCGTTCTCCAATTCTGTTTCGCTCCGGGATGTTATGAATGTGGCTTACTGGAGGAATGCTTCTACCTTCTCCTTTTATCTTCGCCACCTACAGCAGCAATCTGAAGACCTATATTCTTTAGGCCCTCTCGTTGCTGCTCAGGCTGTTGTGCACCCTCGTTAAAATTGTTTTTCTCGAGGTTGTGCTTCGCTCAGCCTTGTTCTTTTCAGGTGCCTTCTCTCTATCTTCATTACAGGTTTCGCTTTTGTTCTCTGCCCTCCTTGCTTTTCTTTCTGCTGCTCTCTTTGGTATTGGTTATGTGATTCACCTCCTCCTATTGTTTATTCAGCCAATTGTAAACAATAGTTTCTTAACATACCTTGGGGATATCTTTTATATTGATGCCTCCCCACTAAATCACAAACTTCTCGTTGGCGGAAATACGGAATTGACGTCACGGTTGTTGCGCATGCGCTCGGTAAACGCAAGAGGTGTGCAGAGAGAGTACCTGTAATTTCGAGCGCAGGTCTCACTCGAACCTTTTTTTTTTTTTATCTTTTTCGTGCTTTTACACTATTACTTTTCCAGCCGAAGTAGGGCTTGCACTTACGTTACAGCCAATTGTAAAAAATTGTGGTAGGTATGTAAAGAAACAAAGGTTACTAAAAATTTTTAATTTTTTCATCGTTGGGAGTTCTCAAGCTTGACAGTTTTTAGCTCAACTTGACAAAGTCAAGCTGAGCTATTGCCATCACTTCTCGTCCGTTGGCGTACATACGTATCTACATATGGTTGTACGTACGTACGTACGTTACGTTGTACGTACGTCCACAATTTCCTTTGGCCAACGTCACAGGTCGCATTTATGATCAGATCGCTTTGACACTTGGTATGCTTGTTTGGGTGTCCTCTAGATGGGAGCTATCGATTTTCTTCAATTTCCGTCAAAAAATGTTGCCGCGGCCAATGTTCTTAGAACTTAGTGTAGTCAGACCTCAATATTTTCCTTTGGCACACCCTACAGGGCACATTTATGATTGGATTGCTTTGAAACCTGGCATGCTTGTTTGGGGTGACCTCTAGATGGGAGCTATCGATTTTCTTCCACTTCCGTCAAAAAATGTTACCACTGCCAACATTCTTAGAACTTAGTTTAGTCAGACCTCAGTATTTCCCTTTGGCACAGGGCACATTTGTGATCGGATTGCTTTGAAACCTGGCATGCTTGTTTAGGGTGACCTCTAGATGGGAGCTACCGATTTTCTTCAATTTCCGTCAAAAAATGTTGCCGCTGCCAACGTTCTTAGAAATGAGTTTAGTCAGACCACAATATTTCCCTTTGGCACACCTTACAGGGCACATTTATGATTGGATTGCTTTGATATCTGGTATGCTTGTTTGGGGTGACCTCTAGGTGGGAGCTATCGATTTTCTTCCATTTCCGTTGAAAAATGTTGCCGCAACCAACATTCTTAGAACTTAGTTTAGTCAGACCACAATACTTCCCTTTGGCACACCCTACAGGGCACATTTATGTTCGGATTGCTTTGAAACCTGACACGCTTGTTTGGGGTGACCTCTAGATTGGGGCTATCGATTTTTGGCCAGTCGTCCGTCTGTCCGTCAACAATTCAATACGGCTCGGGCTGGAGGCCGTATTTATGAACCGATCTTTACAAAACTTTTTGGGTACCTTTAGTATCACCGTGGGATGGGAATAAGTGTTTTTGGGTCCGGTCCGAAATTCAGAATGGCCGATGGCAGCCATTTTGTACAAAATTAGGTGCAGTCAGATTTTTGGACAGAACTTCCATATAAAATCACTGATTTGAATAATTTTTTGTGTGAATGTTTAATACCATGGGATACATCACATATAATACAGGTTTTTTTCTCATGCAGAAATTATGCAAATTAGATGAACTTTGATTTTTTCAGTGCTACTTACACACAGTAAGTACACATGTCAATATGGCTTGGGCTAGAGTCTGTATTTATGAACCGATCTTCACGAAACGTTTTGGGTACCTGTGTTATCACCTTGGGATGAGAACGAGTGTTTCTGGGTGTGGTCCAAAATTCAAGATGGCTGCCAGTGGCCATTTCGTACAGAAATTATGTCTAATCAGTTTTTTGTACACAACTTCCATACGGCTCAGGCTAGAGGCCGTATTTAGGAATTGATCTTAACGAAACTTCTTGGGTACCTTTGCTATCAACGTGGGATGAGAAAGAGTGTTTTTGGGTGTGGTCCAAAATTCAAGATGGCCACCACCAGCCATTTTGTACCAAAATTAGTGCAATCAGTCTTTTGTACAGAACTTCTGTATGAAAGTTCTGATTTGAATAAATTTTTGTATGAATGTTTAGTAACATGGAATACATCACATATATTACAGGTTTTTTCCTTGTTCAGAAATTATGCAAATTAGATGAACTTTGATTTATTTAGTGCTACTTATACACTGTGAGTGCGCATGTCAATACGGCTCGGGCTAGAGGCTGTATTTATCAACCGATCTTCAAAAAATGTCTTGGGTACCTTTGTTATCAACTGCGACAGCTGCGGGGGCCCGAAGCCCGAAAACCTTTAGCACAGTCTACAGGTGATATTTATGAAGGGATTTTGTTGTAACTTGGTAGGATGACTTGAAATAATGTCTAGATGAGAACGTCCCCGTTTGGTCGTGATCATTCAGCCTTGATGGCTGCCCGGGCCCAAAACCTTTAGCATAGTCTATAGGCCATATTTTTGGAAGAATTTCATTGTAACCTGTTAGTTTGACTCCATATATTGCCCAGATGATAACATCCCTTTTGGTCCTGATTGGGCAACTGTGACAGCTACAGGGGCCCAAAGCCCAAAAACCTTTAGCACAGTCTACAGGCCATATTTATGAAGGGATTTCAATGTAACTTGATAGGATGACTCGTTTTGGAATAATTTCACTGTAACTTGGTAACTTTCGTTGATATACGGTAACTGTGAGGGCCACATACATTTACTGTGAGGTCATATTAACCCACCCCTCAGCTCTCATCTCCTCATATTATTTTTATCAAAAACATAGCATACAGGGAATAGAAATGAACATATTCCCAATTATCACAATTCTTGTCTTATGTCATAATCCTTTCATAAACATTGAACATTATCTTTTTCATCAAACACAACACACAAGTTAAGCTACAGTGTCATTGACACTTTCATTTAAAACAAATTAAAGAATATTGCAAAAAGTGGTTTCACAAGGTTTATTAAGAGTTTGAAAGGAATTATTAACAACTAACTCTCCATTTTATTAGCGATCTGTCTGGGGCTGTTAATAATATGGTGGGATGCCAGTTATTTCTTTAGGGACGTTAATAAACTGTATTGCTCGACAAAATAATTTCATGATGTTTTCCCCATTGGTAGGGTCAGAAGAGGGAGTTGCAAAAAAAGAAGGTTCCACACGATTTATTAATAGTTTAAAAGGAATTCTTAACGACTCTCCATTTTAGTAGCGACCAGTCCCGGGTCACCAGCTTATTAGCTCACCTGACTAAAAATCAGGGTGAGCTATTCTGATCACTTTTCGTCTGTTGTCATGAAGGTGGTGTTTGGGCCCTTTTCTCCCAAACTACTGGCCACATTTTAATGAAATTTCACATGAGTAGTGGTTATATAGGGGCCTTTGGGTTTTTCTTCAAATTGGGTTTCTGCTCATATTGAGGAGGAGGTGGGGCCAAAATGCCCCAATTTTTCAAACATTTTCTTTTCATGAACTAGCAGTAGCAGAGACTTGTTATTTGGTATGCAGCTTCAATTTGAGGTTCAAAATGCCCCGTGGGAACCACAGGAGCTAAAAATAGAAAATATTTAAAACTTACATATCTCCAAAACTACATGGCACTGAGAATTCTTATTTGGTGTGAAGCTTCCTCAGGACCAACAGAATGGAGTGGTCCAAATTGCTATTGGTTTTATCATAGGGTCCTTTTTCAGGACTTGTGAAAAAATGCCGATGTCGGCATTTTTCAACACTCTAGGTAATGGGGAAAATGGGGGCGTGGTGGCATTGAGGTAACCGGCTCTTGTCAGATCACTGAAGTTAAGCAATGTTGAGGCCAGTTAATCCTCAGATGGGTGACACTTAACCCCCATTGTCCACATGTGGGCACGATGACCCTGTGTACTAAGGCATACTGCACATCGATGGTGTGCATGTCTTCAACGAATCTAATCCTGCCTGTACTGCAGTGCAAAGTTACGATGTTGAGGAGCTGGCAGTTGCTCGTCATTGCTTGTGGTTCTCTCTGGGCACTCCGGCTTTCTCCACCTGTAAAACTGTCACAGTCATGATTAGGCATTGTGCATAAGTATGTGATCTTAAACATAAATAAATAAATAAATAAATAAATAAATAAATAAATAAATAAATAAATAATGGAGAAAACATTTAAGACTCATTTTCTCCCAAACATTGCTCTAAAAGCATTCCAATTTCACATATAACATCATTGGAAGATTGTTTCACATGTGTGTTGAAATCAAATCCCTGGGTCCATATTTGGACTCTCTATGGGCGAGGAAAATGTTGTGATAGCAATGCACAACTTGGGTAAAAAATGCTGAAGATGTGATGTTGTGAAATGGCAAGACAAAGAAAAGAAATCCCTTTGTTTGGAGTACCCCCACTGACCCTAAACATTTATGCCGACCCTAAAAATTTTACAAAGTAAAAGTCGCTCATTTAGGTCATTGTAACCCCAATTTTTATCGGATTTCAACTGAATTTGAAACCTATTTTGAGGTTAAAGCTTTCAAAAATACATGTAGAAATAAATATATCGGACAGTATAAATGCAAAGCAAGTGGTATGTTCCAGTTCAGCAAAGTAAACCGCATCTGATAAATTGATCATTTTATAGATACAGTGTTTTACCATTGGTGTTGAAGATCATGGAAATTAATGAATATCATGTTGAGTTTTGTGTATTGATACTGAAAGCCCTAAATCTTGGTCTGCTGTCTTGAAAATGTTATTGGTGCATGTATAGTGTACAACTTATTTTTTAGCTGCGACTAGCAGCTCTTTTAGTGGCAATGTCGGTCTGTCAGTCGGTCTGTCGGTCGGTCGGTCGGTCTGTCTGTGACCAACGAGTTTGTCTGTGACCAACGAGTTTCAAAACTCAATAACTTTTGAAATACTTGATGGAATGACTTTATATTTGGCATGTAAGTGTATCTTATTGATGTCTAGCCACTGTTCAATACATGTGTTGTTCCAAATATTTTTCTCGAAGTTATGGCCCTTGATGAACTTAGAATGTCGGTCGGTCTGTCTGTGACCAACGAATTTCAAAACTCAATAACTTTTGAAATACTTGATGCAATGACTTTATATTTGGCATGTAAGTGTATCTTATTGATGTCTAGCCACTGTTCAATACATGTGTTGTTCCAAATATTTTTCGTGGAGTTATGGCCCTTGATGAACTTAAAATTTTGTGAAATTGCACCACCCGTCACAGCTGTGGCGTCGATGTCGCGATTTTTTTTCAATTCCTTTCAAACATATACATAGAAATTACTGACAGTGGCTAGAAGATGCATGGATATTGCATTCAACAGGGTTCCCGCACCTCCTTGAATTCCTTGAAAGTCCTTGAATTTCAAAACCCCCTCCCAAGGACCTGGAAACTCCTTGAATTTTGAATCACCTCCTGGAAACTCCTGAAATTTTGGAAAAATCGAGCCGGTTGCTCACAGGATTAATTCAACTCCTAACATTTTTAGCTTAACTTGACATAGTCAAGATAAGCTATTGCCATCACGCGTGCAGAAGTCTGTTAGTCTGTAAGTCTGTGAGACTGTGAGTCTGTTGGTCTGTGAGTCTGTGAGCCTGTGAGTCTGTTCACATTTTCCTTTAGCACGGGCTACACCCCGCAGTACTTGTCTGATCGTCACAAAATTTCATATGCAGGTTTGGGGTCATATCTAGATGAGAACGTCCCCTTTTGGTCGCGATCAGGCAACCGGTATGGCTGCCCGAGCCCAAAACCCGAAAACCATTAGCACAATCTACAGGTCGTATTTATGAAGGGATTTCATTGTAACTTGGTAGGATGCCTCTGTATAATGCATAGATGAGAACGTCCCCTTTTGGGCTTGATCCGTCAACCGTGATTGCTGCCCAAGCCCGAAACCCAAAAACTTTTAGCACAGTCTGCAGGTCATATTTAATATGGTGGGATTTTATTGTAACTTGGTAGGATGACTCCTTATGATGTCTAGATGAGAATTTCCCCATTTGAGCATGATCTGCCAACCGTGATGACTGCCCGAGCCCAAAACCCGAAAACCTTTAGTACAGTGTACAGGTCATATTTATTGAGGAATTTCATTGTAACTTGGTGGGTTGACTTCATATATTGTCTGGATGAGAAGGTCCCCTTTTGGACGTGATTGGGCAACTGTGACGGCTACAGGGGCCCGAAGCCCAAAAACCTTTAGCACAGTCTACAGGTCATATTTGTGAAGGGATTTCATTGTAACTTGGTAGGATGACTCCAAATAATGTCTAGATGAGAACGTCCCATTTTGATCGCGATCATTCAGCCTTGATGGGTGCCCGAGCCCAAAAACCTTTAGCATAGGCACAAGGTCATATTTATGGAAGGATTTCATTGTAACCTGTTAAGTTGACTCCATATAATGCCTAGATGATGACATCCCCTTTTGGTCGCGATTGGTCAACTGTGATGGTAACAGGTGCCCGAAGCCCGAAAACCTTGAGCACAGTCTACAGGTCATATTTATGAAGGGATTTCATTGTAACTTCGTAGGATCACTCCAGATGAGATTGTCCCCTTTGGTTGCGATCATTCAACCAGGAGGGCTGCCCGAGCCTGAAGCCTGAAAACCTTTAGCACAGTCTACAGGTCATATTTATGAAGGGATTTCATTGTAACCTGGTAGGTTGACTTCATATAATGACTAGATGAGAACGTCCTCTTTTGGATACGATTGGGCAACTGTGACGGCTACAGGGGCCCGAAGCCCGAAAACCTTTTGAACATTCTACAGGTCATAATTATGAAGGGATTTCATTGTACCTTGGTAGGATGACTCCAAATAAAGTCTACATGAGAACGTCCCCTTTTGGTCGTGATCATTCAGCCTTTATGGCTGCCTGAGCCCAAAGACATTTAGCATAGTCTGTAGGTCATATTTATGGAAGGATTTCATTGTAACCTGTTAGGTTGACTCCATAGAATGCCTAGATGATGGCATCCCCTTTTGGTCGTGATTGGCCAACTGTGATGGCTACAGGTGCCCGAAGCTCGAAAATCTTGAGCTCCGTCTTCAGGTCATATTTATGAAGGGATTTCATTGTAACTTTGTAGGATCACTCCAGATGATGCCCAGATGAGAATGTCCCCTTTTGGGGTTGCGATCATTCAACCATTATGGCTGCCCGAGCCCGAATACCTTTAGCACAGTCTACAGGTCATATTTATGAAAGGATTTCATTGTAACTTGGTAGGTTGACTTCATATAATGTCTAGAAGAGAACGTCCCCTTTTGGACACGATTGGGCAACTGTGATGGCTACGGGGGCCCAAAGCCCGAAAACCTTTAGAACAGTCTACTGGTCATAATTATGAAGGGATTTCATTGTAGCTTGGTAGGATGACTCCAAATAATGTCTAGATGAGAACGTCCCCTTTTGGTCACGATCATTCAGCCTTGATGGCTGCCCGAGCCCAAGACCCCAAAACCTTTAGCATAGTCTACAGGTCATATTTATGAAGGGATTTCATTGTAACTTGGTAGGTTGTCTTCATATAATGTCCAGATAAGAACGTCCCTTTTGGACGCAATTGGGAAAGTGGCGGCTACAGGGGCCTGAAGCCCGAAAACCTTTAGCACAGTCTACAGGCCATATTTATGAAGGGTTTTCAATGTAACTTGATAGGATGACTCATTTTGGAATAATTTCACTGTAACTTGGTAACTTTCGTTAATATACGTTAACTGTGAGGGCCACATACATTAACTGTGAGGTCATATTAACCCACCCCTCAGCTCTTTAGTACAGTGTACACCTCATATTATTTTTATCAAAAACAGCATACAGGGACCAGAAATGAACATATTCCCAATTATCACAATTCTTGTCTTATTTCATAATCCTTTCATAAACATTGAACATTATCCTTTTCATCAAATACAACACACAAATTAAGCTACAGTGTCATTGACACTTTCATTCCTTCTTCCCAACACATCAACACTTTATACTCCTTGAAAACCCTTGAATTTCACCCAGCTGATTCCTGTAAACTCCTTGAAAAATTGATCTGAACCTCCTGGAAACTCCTGGTATTCACTTCTCAATTTGGTGCAGGAACCCTGATTCAAGTGAAGTGTATGGTCATTTTGGTAATTCAATCTTTGTTTTATTTTTTGTCCAAAGCCAGGTGACGCTTTCAATCTCACACTGAATGGGGTGATTTTTATCATTTCATTCATTAGAAAGTTTATTTAATAGGTAAATACAATTATATTATGAGGCCAAGAAAATTATTAATTAGGCCTACCGGACTCTGATTTTTTTCTGTGATTTTCGCCCTTTCTATTTAACACATTACATGAAGTGACAGCATTCAAGATTGTGCTGTTAAATAACCGTGCATGTACCGACTGATGGTTATCTCACCTTCAGGTCGGTCAGTATTTTTAAATAACTGAAACCGAGTTGTATTTTCGGTTAACCTCCCAGCACTAGCTCCTCATTGTGTCGATCATTTATATTGAGTTTTATGAAAATGCAGCAAAAACTGGAGAAGTAGTTAGCTCCACAAGTATTTTGCAAAATCCAATATGGCCACCAGTCGGCCATCTTGAATCCGATCTGAAAAAAGATTATGTCACTCATTGTTCCTCACCATGTTGATCATTTTGGTGAAATTTCATGAAAATGCAACATAAAACTGTTGAAGTAGTTCGCTCCACAGGTAATTTGCAAAATCCAATATGGCCACCAGTCGGCCATCTTGAAACCAAGAAGGAAAAAAATTATGTCATGCACTTCCCCTCATCATGTTGATCATTTTTGTGAAGTTCCATGAAAATGCGTCCAAAACTGTGGAAGTAGTTTGCTCCACAAGTTTAAATGTGCAACAGACAAACTACAGACCGACTGACAAGTTGACTCCTATATACCCACCCACTACCCCCCCCCCCCCCCTAAACTTCCTTTTGTGGGTTTATAATGAAGAACAGAAGCAACCATGCACAATTTAATATACCCAAATGTACCCCCTATTCCCACCTGCCACCCTCCCAACCCCCTGCTCTGTCTCATCTCGGGATATATCACTTTCCTGTGTGCCAATCGAAGGCACAATATTAATTGATGCTAAGCCTAAAATGGCTCTGTTCAATAAGTCTTTTAAGGGTCATCACATGATCGCATTGTTCTGTAACATCCGTTTGGTGCAATACAAAATATCTTGTCTATTAAGATACAATTTGATATCTATATCAGATACAAGATTCCATTCGAGATTCGATTTGAAAAAAAAAAATTGTGATTCGCAGATCCCAACTGTTTGTGAAAGCTGATTTTAGCTTTGGGAGGTTTTAATCTCTTTTATAAAATTACTTGTTCACTATATACAGTTTTTGTGTTGCCGCCCCACGAAGTGGGGAGCGACATATAGGGATTACTTTTGTCGTCTTGCATCGTCCGTGTCGTCATCCGCGTCACACTGTCTCTTATCCGCCACTCCTCTTTAACCTATGAATGGATTTTGATGAAACTTTCAGTGATTCTTTATCACGTAAGAGTTATGCCCCTTTTCCACTTAGAATTCTGTCTGAAATATTAAAATATAGTGCAGGCGACACACGTCTTCCATGGAAGACTCACATCTAAGTCTAATGTTTAAATGTTTTTTTTTCAGGGAATCTCCTGTAGGCTGCTGGTAATGATCCATGCCCTTCACACAGGAAGTACAGAGTTTACAAAAGGGGTAAATTCAGATATTTGCAACATAAAATAATTGTAGTTATGTTTGAATGGTCTCCCCTCATTTAGGTGTAAAAACAGCCTTCCCCTCCAAATTCCCTCCGACTCCCCAAGGTTTTTATATCATTTTGAAATGCTTGAACAGGCCTGGAAATAATCAATGTAACATGGGATAACTGTAATCATAAAATATGTGAAAGAACTACAGGATATGACAAAATCCTACAAGATAAATTTAATTCCATATGTTTTGCCAGTCAGACTTGACAATTTTGGGGATCTGACTCTACACAAAGGGCACATTAATATTTGCCATATAATGTTGCAACCTGGAATTTCAAGTGAACAATTTTTCCCTTAATATGGTAAGAAAGTTAACCAATCCACTCTTGTTTTACAGAGTGCATTCACTTGAACTTTCGATATTTTAACATTTGTGTGTAAAGGCTTGAATCATTTAAAGTAGAAAAAAACACTTTTAAATTTCCTTTTAATTTAATATTCATTGTCTACTCAAACAAGCACTTTTGCTGAATCACATGAGTATAAAGAAAATACATTCTTGCAAAAAATAAAAAAATGTTACATTGTAGCTATGAACCGATTATTAAAACTTGTATGAACCAAATATTTCATTCAGATCTTCAGATCAACCAGCCGGAATGCTTTCATATTTGGTCTACAACAACTCAAAGGGGAGGGAGGGGGGAGTCAGATTCAAATTTGTTCAAATTGGCTGCCTGGGTTAATATTTGGGCTCTATTGGAGCCCAAAGTTTAACTCAGTGCAATATGAAGAAATTTAAAAAAAAAAAATCTTCTTCACATCCATCAGTCAGAATCCTTTCATATTTATTAGCTCACCTGACTAAAAGTCAGGGTGAGCTTTTCTTATCCTGTGTGAAGGTGGTGTTTGAGCCTCTTTCTCCTAAACAACTTGCCACATTTTAATTAAATTTCATGTAAGTAGTGGTTATATAGGGGCATTTTGATTTTTATGCAAATTAGGTTTTGGCTCGTATTGAACAGAGGGGGTGGGGAAAAAATGACCAAATTTTTTGAAAATCTTCTAATGAACCACCAGTAGCAGAGACTTGATATGTGGTATACATAGTCCTTTTGAGGTTTAGAATCAACTTTGTTCAAGAGAAGTTTGTCGGGCATTATTTGCCTTCGTTATGGGAAGGGCAAAAATTTTGGCCATGCCTAAAATTTGTTTTCAGAACTGTGAGGGTCGATTTGAACCAAATTTGATATGAGATGATAATGGGTCATAAGTAGTTGATTGATGCAAAAAAAAATTTTCTCATTGCCTCGTGGGAACCTCGGGAGCTAAAAATAGGAAAAACCTTAAAACTGTCATATCTCCAAAACTACACGGCACAGAGAATTCTTATTTTGTATATAGCTTACTTTTATCCAGTAGAATCCCTATCGGTTTGATCACAAGGTACTTTTTTTAGGACTTTGAAAAAGTGCTGAGTCAGCACTTTTTAACACTGAAGGCAATGGGAAAAACATTAAAAAATCGTCTTTTCCAGATCCAGCAGGCAGAATCTTTTGATATTTGGTATGCAACATTGTAGGGTGGATCTGATTCAAGTTTGTTCAAATCGGCCCCCTGGGTTTATATTTGGGCACAGTATAGGAGCCCGATTTCAAACTTAGTGCATTTCAGGCAAATTTCTTAAAAAATCTTCATCTCCAGATCCAGCAGGCAGAATCTTTTGATATTTGGTATGCAACATTGTGGGGTGGATATGATTCAAGTTTGTTCAAATCGGCTCCCTAGATTCATATTTGGGCTCACTATAGAAACTCAAATTCGAACTTAGTGCATTTCAGGAAAATTTCTTCAAAAATCTTCTTCTCCAGATCCCGCAGGCAGAATCTTTTGATATTTGGTATGCAACATTGTGGGGTGGATCTGATTCAAGTTTGTTCAAATCGGCCCCCTGGATTCATATTTTGGCTCACCATAGAAGCTCGAATACGAACTTAGTGCATTTCATGCAAATTTCTTCAAAAATCTTCTTCTCCAGATCCAGCAGGAAGAATCTTTTGATATTTGGTATGCTACATTGTGGGGTGGATCTGATTCAAGTTTGTTCAAATCGGCTCCCTGGGTTTATATTTGGGCTCAGTATAGGAGCCCAAATTTGAACTTAGTGCATTTCAGGCAAATTTCTTTGAAAATCTTCTTCTCAAGATCCAGCAGGCAAAATCTTTTGATATTGGGGTATGCACAAGGCTTAGGGGGTGAGATTCAAGTTTGTTCAAGCCAAGTCCCTGGGTTCATAATTGGGCTCACTGTGGTAGCCCGAATTATAACTTAGTTCAAAATGAGGAATTTTCTTTAAAAATCTTCTTCTTCAGATCCAGCAGTCGGAATGTTTTGATATTTGGTATGCAGCATCCTTAGGGGGATGAGATTCAAGTTTGTTCAAGCCATGTCCCTAGGTCCATATTTGGGCTCACTGTGGGAGCCCAAATGATAACTTAAGTTCAAAATGAGGAATTTTCTTTAAAAATCTTCTTCTTCAGATCCAGCAGTCAGAAAGTCTTGATATTTGGTATGCAGCATCCTGGGGGGGGGGGGGGGGGGGGGGGGGTTGAGATTCAAGTTTGTTCAAACCATGTCCCTAGGTCCATATTTGGACTCACTGTGGGAGCTCGAATTGTAACTCGGTTCAAAATGAGGAATTTTCTTTAAAAATCTTCTTCTTCAGATCCAGCAGTCGGAATGTTTTGATATTTGGTGTGCAGCATCCATAGGGGAGTGAGATTCAAGTTTGTTAAAGCCAAGTCCTTCGGTTCATATATGGGCTCCCTGTGGGAGCTCGAATTATAACTTAGTTCAATATGAGGAATATTCTTTAAAAATCTTTTTTTTTTCAGATCCACTGGTCAGAATCTCTTGATATTTGGTATAAGCTTTTCTTAGGAGGAGCAGACGCAGCCTGTTGAAATCAATTCTCTGGGTTGATATTTAGGCTACCATGTCAGGTGAGCGCCCTCAGGCCCCTTGGGGCCTCTTGTTATTGTGACATCTCTAGTGGTGTTAGATTCAAGTTTGTTCAAATAAAGTCTCTGGCTTAATATTTGGGCGCTGTGGGGTCCAAAGATAAACTTAATGCATTATGAGGAACATTCTTGAAAAATTTTCATCAGATCCACCAGTGGGGGGGGGGGGGGGGGGGGGGGGGGGGGGGGGGGGGGGTGTTTGTTAGATTCAATTTTGTTCTAATCGAGTGTGACAACCACCTTTGTTACAACAACCACTTTTGTTACAGCTCACCACTTTTGTTACAATACTTGCTCACTTTTGTTACAGCTCACCACTTTTGTTATAAAATCAACCACTTTTGTTACAAAATGAGCTCACCACTTTTGTTACAACCATTGCCCATTTTTGTAACAAAAAAAATCACTCACCACTTTTGTTACAACAATCGCCCATTATTGTTACAATTTTTGTCAGTGTGAAAAATGATCTGCAAGTAGTGCAAGACGTGACGGTCAGTCGTGGTTATTAGGAGTTTGATTGCTCACTGGTTAGATCGTTGGTCTTGAGATCGGAAGGTTGTGAGTTTGATGACTCGCCGGTAGGGCTGGGCAACATTGTGAAAAAAAAATATCACGGTGTTTTAAAAAAATACGGCGATATTCGATATTATCGCGATATTATCTGAAATGCATTTCAAATACGTAGGGATCATTTGCATTTGTACATGTACGTTTATTTTGATCACGTAAAGTATTATTACAATGACAAATACTCTCGGCTAGATCTTAAGTATTTTTTCAATAAATGCTGAACAGTTCAACCACCCCCCCCCCCCCCCCCCCCTTTCTCCCGTCATAAAACTCGGCCATTTTCAGCGGATGACTTACTTATCTTACAAGTGTGAAATGTCACTTGGCTCTTTTCGGCCTAGGTGGCTTAATTAACATATACGTAACGGTAACGGGCAATGCCAGAAAATGATGGTGCTGATAGAGGTGGGGCTACACAGATTCTGACAACCAGAAGGGGGGGGGGGAAGTTCCCCCCCCCATTCTGTCGGCACAATCAGCTGCCCTGTCAGAACTTTCCTGACGCCACCCAGCTGGATTATTTTTCCTTCCCATCTGCAGCTACTGAAAGTACCACTCAATTCATTTATTAAAGTCCTGGTTTCAGAAAAGGATTGGACAGTTTGTGGGCTAGTAATAACTTTTCTAAACTAATGAAACTGCCAAGGCGCCATCTCACCCGCGTGCTTTCAATCAGATACAAGTTTACGCTGGGTGTGTCAACCAATTGAAATGCACTATTTCATCACATGGTATCAATATGCAATCGAAGCCCTTGTTTCTGACTTCCCATTGGTGAAAGCTTAGTTGTCATTGTCATGTGAATGGGGATTATACAAATAAGGTGTGGTGTTCACGTGCCACAGAAATTGTTGTGTAAGAATGTATGGCATGAACCCATCAAAGCACAAATAGTATTTATTAAAGGTGAGTTTGGAAATTGATGTTTGTTAAAACATGTCGAATGCCTAACATGAGCATACGACTCTTCATTTAAACAACACCCAGCCAAATGAACCCATGATAAATTGTCATGTAACAAAATTAATTGTGACAAAACTCAACACGCATAGTTGAACTTGAGGCCCCAAGGGGTTACCAGTGGGGGAGTTTTCAAGTGCGCAATGCGAAACTATATTAGAAATTTTACAGCCAAACCTAAAAAGAATCATGTAACCCATAGATGTATAACAGGTTGCTTCAAGGTGAAGCCGTTTTTGTGCAAGCTGACGTAACTGGACTGACATATCGCATTGGCTGTGACTTGCATGGATAACAGTTCACTGGGGCAAGCGAGTGAAAAAATAAATGAAAAATAACCATGTGTACCGAGACGCTGGTGTTTTGTGTTCAGGCCGGTCGGTGTTTTAATACCAACATTGAGTTGTATTTTCGGTTTACCTCCTGACACTAATATTAACTAATTTATATCTCATAATACAACACACACCATACCCGAGCTAATCATTAAAAAATCCTCGGGGATGAAACTTCCAACCAACTGATGACAAAAGTTCGGGGGACGAAACTACCCGATCCCGACATGCAGAGTTGTTTAATTACGGAGAAATGTGATGTGTCATTGCAACAGGTGATATAACAAGACTTTTAAAAGTTTTTGTTTTTTTTTTTAAATAAAAAGCCAGCAGTATATTTCTAGTATATCACTATCAATGGAATCGTGACCTCCAACCATCATACCGAAAATACTGATATTTTGATATTTTAAAAAGGCCTCAATATTGAAACCGGTATTGATTTTAATATCGCCATTTTCGAAAAACCGGTATATCACCCAGCTCTACTGGCCGGGGTAACTTGAATTATGTTCTTGGGCAAGGCACTTAATCCCAATTGCCCATTTGGGAACACGGTTGCGCCATGTGCTGAGGCCTATCTCACTTTGATAGCACACATGCCTACAAACAATACTTACTCTGCTCCTGTGGGATTAATATGTTGGAGAATTGACAGTTATCTGCCACTGCTTCGTGGTACTGTCCGGGTACTCTGGCTTCCTCCTTACGTAAAACTATCTTTGGCACAATATAACCTCATCTATTAAAGTGTCCCAAAACACCCACAATCCAATAATGATTATCAAACCAAACCATTGTTGCGCATGTTCAGCAGTAATTCCACACCCTTGCTCTTTATTGTGTGATATAGTAACCTGCCACCTTGCAACATCATTGTCGTGGTGATATGTAGTGCATCATGCACACGTATATCTGGAATGGCATGTGCCTGTTGGTGACCGGAAGGGTGGGGTGAGGTTGCCATTGTAGCCCATTTGACTGGCCTCATTTTGTGATGTCATTCCCTTGGTGACATGTGGTCCCACTGCACATGCGCAGCGCATTTTTCTAAGATGACGCACTCTTCCACCAGTCCTTTTGACTATGTGTTTCTGCCATCATGGTTGTTAAGGGTAGCATGTGGTTGCTAGGAGCCCAATGGCCGTCTTGCTATCCATTCGGTGGGGGCTAAGAGGCAGGGGAGGCTGTGAGAGCATCTCCTGATAGGCATCTTGTACTCATTGTTAAGTTTTGATGGGGATCCAGTCCAGTAAAAGGTCCATTTTGAATAGGTTTGGGTAATTGTTGGGTTGTTTGTGGTGATTTGGTGTACTTCCACTGAATTGAATACACAATCATAACATACCCCTGTCCAACAAGAAGGCCATTGGGCTCCATAGCAAACATGTGCTACCCTTAACAACCAAGATGGCGGCACCCATAGTCAAAATGGCTGGTGGAAGAGTGCATCACCATAGAAACACGTGCTTTGCATGTGCAGTGGGACCACATGTCACCTCGGGAATAACGTCACAAAATGAGGCCACTCACATGGATTACAATGGCAACCTCACCCCACCCCTTCCGGTCACTGACAGGCATTTCAGATATATGTGCGCGCAAGCGCACAATACACTACACATCACCATGACAATGATGTCGCAAGGTGGCAGGCTACTATATCACACAAAAATAAGCAAAAATGTTGCATTACTACTGAACATGCGCGACAATGGTTTGGTATAATTATTGGATTGTTGGTGTTTTATGACACTTTAATAGTGGAGGTTATATTGTGTCAAAGATAGTTTACGTATGGAGAAAGCCGGAGTACCACCAAGCAGCGGCATGTAATTATCAACTCTCCAACGTACTAATTCCACAGGAGCAGGGCAAGCATTTATTGTAGGCATGTGTGCAATCAACAAGCGATATGCCTCAGCACATGGCGCAACCGTGCTCCCAAGCGAACAATAGGGATTAAGTGCCTTGCCCAAGAACACAACCCAAGTTACCCAGGCCAGGCATCAATCTCACTACCTTCCGATCTCAAGACCAATGCTCTAACCACTGAGCATCCATGCTCCTGATAATCATGACTGAACATTATGTCTCGCATTACTTGCAGATTACTTCATTTTTCACACTGACAAAAATTGTAACAATAATGGGCGATTGTAAAAAAAGTGGTGAGCGAGTTTTTTTTGTTACAAAAATGGGCGATGGTTGTAACAAAAGTGGTGAGCTCATTTTGTAGCAAAAGTGGTTGATTTTGTAACAAAAGTGGTGAGCTGTAACAAAAATGGGCAAGTGTTGTAACAAAAGTAGTGAGCTGTAACAAAAGTGATTGTTGTAACAAAAGTGGTTGCAACAATCGAGTCCCTTGCTTAATATTTGGGCTCTCTCTAAAAATCTTGTTCTTCAGAACCACCAGTCAGAATGCTTTCATATTTGGTATACAACATCACTAAGAGGGTTAGGGCTGAAATGATCATGGGATATTTTTATACCACAACCAATGGCCTAGACTAGCTGGTGCTAACTCAAATTAATCCAGGGCCAAACACAAACACCCCCCCCACCCCCCAATCTCCCAAATTTGCTTGCAAAACTGAAAAAATTAAGTCCTAGCTGGTCCTCCATACTTTTGTGATCTGCGCATGTGCAATATCTAGGAAGGTACCGAAATTGGCACAAACCATCATCCTTTGTTTGGCCCTAAAGTTAGCAACAATGAACTGACATCTGTGCTTTTAAATCTCCTTTTTGTGGATGCCCGACACAAATAAACTATAAAATTGGTGAATCCAAGGCTGTAAATGGATGATGGAAGTGAACAACAGTGGTTGGAAACGTTCAGGGCTGTAACTTTATAATAATTATAAAATTATTTCATGTTTCCCAGTTTTGGGACATACACCTGACACCATCATTCTTGCTAATGATTTATCCACTGTGTGTTAAGTGTTCCTTTCCTATCCCTCCTTGAAGCCCTCCTGTTCAACTCCTAACCTAGTTGGCTATTTTTATTGAATTTTTTTATGAAATTTCTTGGGAGTTTGAAGTGTATCACAGAATGTTTACTCTGTTTATCCCCATGGTTATCTCCCCACCCTAGGGGTGTTAGGTCGTGTTGGTCTTGCATCTTTTATCCAATGTATTGTTTTTAGTCGAGTTGTGACGAAGTCAAACTCAACTTATAGTTTCATGAATGGCGGGTGGCCAGTTGAAACTTCATAGGTAGGTTGGCCTTGGTGAGAGAAAGAACCCTATTCATTTTGGACTCTCTAGGTCAATGGTGAAGGTCACAGTGACCTTGAACATACTAAATCATAAACAATTTGTTTCCGGATGATAACTTGACTATGGTTGAACCCACATTCACGAAACTTCGTTTGTATGTTGGCCTTCATGAGAGGAAGAAACCTATTTTATTTGGACTCGCTAGATCAAAGGTCAAGGTCACAGTGACTCTAAACATAGTAAATCAGTACACTTGGTTTCCGGATGATAACTTGATAATGGTTTGACCCATGTTCATGAAACTTCATAGGTAGGTTGACATCAGTGAGAGGAAGAACCCTATTTATTTTGGACTCGCTAGGTGCAAGGTCAATGTCACAGTGGCCTTCAACATAGTAAATCTGTAAACAATTGGTTTCCAGACGATAACTTGATAATGGTTTGCCCCACGTTCATGAAACTTCATATGTAGGTTGGCATCAGTGAGAGGAAGAACCCTATTTATTTTGGACTCGCTAGGTCAAATGTCAAGGTCACAGTGACCTTGAACATAGTAAATCATAACCAATTGTTTCCGGATGATAACTTGACTATGGTTCAACCCACATTCATGAAACTTCATAGGTAGGTTGGCCTTGGTGAGTGGAAGACCCCTATTTATTTTGGACTCGCTAGGTCAAAGGTCAAGGACATAGTGACCTTGAACATAATGAATCATAAACAGTTGGTTTCTGGATGATAACTTAATAAAAAATAAAATTAAAAGATCACCCAGTGACGACAGAAATAGGGAGGAAGTCAGCAAGTTTCTTTTTGGGAGGCTTGGCGAGGTCTGACAAGGCCGCTTGCGAGAGAGGTCCCTGTCTAACCCAATATCATTTTGGGCCAGATGTTGTTTTGAGAAACTTGCACAGGCTGGAGCATACGTCCACACCTGCCACTCTGGACGCTCTGTCTAGACTGCCGCCGGCCTCAGCAACAGTCACGGCTTCCTCTGCTACGATTCATAAGCACACATGACTGCATCCTCGTTACACGACTTCGAATGTCCAGCCAGTCCCAGGAGCGGCTAAAAAACAGAAAACCGATGCTCCCCAAGCCTCTTTAACGAACTTGCTGTCGCAGATTGTGCAGATGATCACAACATCCCAACAAGTGCAAGTGCAGCCTCCCGCAGACTCCGGTAGTGAGATGTCTGATGGTGCTGGGTCAGTCCAGTCATCTGCACACTCTGATGTGAGGGATCGAGAATCAGAGCCGATTCATTCGGATGGTGAAAGGGACAAGGAAGAGGATTACCCTTCCCTTTCGGAACAACAGATGGTAGCGACGGAATTTATCCATCATTACTATCCTGAATTTGTCCCACCCGATCAGCAAGCTGCAACAACTAGGGAGAAATAGCTGTCGTCTTTAGACGCAGACTTCGTGTGGAGGAAAGAGGAAGTTCTTCCTTCCCTGTACAGTCTAGACAGGTGTTGCAAGTCTTTGGCCATGTTGACGACGCCATATTTAACCTCTCTAGTGTGAAGAGGAAAGGCGGTTTCTTATCGACATCTTCCACAAATATACCGTTTCTTGGACCACGTTCATTTAAAATGTTTGGAGAAGATGTCCAGAGAGCTCCTCTGCGTTTAGATGAGCAGGCTGGGATTTAGGTATGTCCCTATCTGCTTCATTCAACATACGCTTGGACATGATGGAGTGTGCTATTTAATCAAATAGAGCGAATCTGGATGCGATGACGTATGCAGATCACCTTACCAGATTATCGGAGGTACAAGCTCTTTTATTAAAGAAAGCAATAGAGGTCGTCGAGAATAAAACTTCTTTAGGTTTTTACAGTGACCTGTTCCTCGTACCAAAGCCAGACGGCTCGTTCCAACCAGTAATAGACTTGAGCTGGATAAACAAGTTGATCGTGGCTCCAAAGTTCTATATGGAAACCATTCGGTCTGTAAGAGCGAGCATTCGAGTGGACGAATATGTGGCAAGCATAGATCTAAAGGACGCTTACTTTCATGTCCTGGTACATCCGGCATTCAGAAAGTACCTGCGGTTTGCCCTGCAAGGAAAGGTATATCGGTTCAGAGCAATGTGCTTCGGTCTGAACGTGGCTCCTTAGGCTTTCACTCAAATAATGAATTCGGTAATGTCATACTTCCGAGCTCATTTGTCTGCAGTAATGTTGGCTTACTTGGACGACATTCTTCAGAGATATGGCAACAGAATTATTCTTCAGAACGATGTTCAGAGTCTGCTACAATTGTTCCGACGTCTCAGTTTCATAGAAACGAGAAAAACTCGTATCTAGTTCTGTACAAGTCATTCATTCACTTGGGAATGAGCTTCGAGACTCACAACAATCTGGTTCATCTGCCGTTACCCAGAGCGAAATTACTCAGTTGTTATGCTCGCTTCTGTCTAAACTCAGATGCAATAACAGTGATGGAGTTTATGCAACTGATGGGGCTGTGCAGAGCCGCTGCGGATCTTATTCCGGTGGGCCGACTGCGCATGCGTCCCCTCCAGATATTCTTGACTCAGAACTGGAGTGTGAAGACGCATTCACTCGAAACCAGTATTGTTTTAATGGGCCTGGTAAAACAAAAGGTTCAGATTTGGGCAGATCTTCAGTTGTTAACTCAAGGAGTTCCATTTCAACTGCTGGATCTGGCTTTCACGATTATGACAGATGCGAGTCAGACGGGCTGGGGCGCTTCCCTATGTCCCGCAGACATGAAATGCCAGGGTCTTTTGGACTCTCGCTTCTTAGAAAAACACATAAACATCAAGGAGATGATGTCAATCTAGCTAGCACTACAACATTGGATTCGTCAAATAGCGAATTTCCATGTTCAAATTCTGTTTTACAACTCGACAGTAGTTTCTTACCTCGGGAGCCAAGACGGCACTCCCTCGATTTGGTTATGCGAATTAACGGAGAAGATTCTCCTAATCGTTCTGAATCATCACGTTCATCTCTCCTTCCATCATATAACGGGTTGTTTGAGCGTATTAGCAGACTCGCTTTCTCGGAAAGTTTGCCTGTTGCCGGAGTAGACTCTCAACAAGCGAATATTCAGGCAGATTTGCTACCAGTGGGATCGTCCCATGATATATCCTTTTGCGACACACCTAAACAATCATTTACCGACGTTCGAGCGTACCATGTAGAGGCTCTGATGATCTCATGGGGTGGGATGACGGGATATGCATATCCTCCAGCTCCATTGATTCAGCAGAATCTGTTAAAGATCAAACAGTCTCACTGCAAAATCTTGCAGGTAGCACCTTTGTCATCAGAGAAACCTTGGATCAGTCTTCTGGGGTGTCTGTTATGGGGCATTTCTCGGAAGCTTCCTCCAGGGCATTTCCTGGAAGCTTCCTCCACGAGAGGATCTTCACTGCATCTCAAGCTAGAAGGTCTCAACCTTCACGTGTTTCCATTGTGCGGACCTTCTTGCACGAAAAATATTTTACAGGATGAGCAGTGGATGCAATTTCTAACTGTAGGAGGGCCTCCTCTTCATTGAATTATGCAGCGAAGTGGAGGATTTTCTTCCATTGGTGTACGGATCAGTCTGTAGACGTATATGATCCATCCATTCCACATATTGCCAATTTCTTGGTCACCTGTTTGACGAACTCAAACTCCAGCCTGTCACTATTAAGGGCTAAAGGTCTATTTTATCAGACACTTATGCTCATCATGATAACTTGGCTATTGGATCAGATACTTCTTTATCCAAGCTAGTTAGAAATTTTTCTATTAATAGACCTAGAACCCTCAGATTAAATCCTAAGTGGAATTTGTGTTGGGTTCTGTTGAAGCTTCAAGAAGCTACTTTTGAGCCTTTAGAGGTTGTAAAGTTCAAATTCTTGACCTATAAAATGGCGTTTCTATTAGCCTTTGCACCTGCTAGAAGAGTCAGTGAACTTCATGCATTATCTGTTGATGATTCCCATCACCGTATTGTGAGTAATACTATTACCCTCACTACGGAAATGGGGTTTCTGGCTAAGAATCAGATTCCGGATAAGTGGCCGGAGCCTATTGTCATTAAGGCTTTACCCTCCTTGGATAACTGTAGACCTTTGCTGTGTCCAGTCAGCTATGCACATTTATAAATGTCGATCAGATTTTATTACAAAGGGAAGGAAACGTTTCTTCACTGCCCTCTTCTTGGGCTTATTCTAACAGTAATGCCATTACTGATCTTATGAAGGCTGCTTATTGGACTCAGCCCTCTTCATTTACCATGTTTTACCTGAGAAATTTAGAGTCCATCTCCAGAGAACTTAGATCTTTGGGTCCTCTTTTTGTTGCTCAGAATGTAGTCCATTAATGTTAAGTGATGGGCCGATCATCGAGAAATATAATCGGAAGCCGCATATTATGGGCCATCGGAAAATAATCGGTAGTCGTCGGTAAACATTGGCACACCCGATTATAGTATGGAACTTTCACACGTTGCACCACTGGACACCTACTTTCAAATCGCGTAGTGTGAAAAACACACACCTGGCCTCTATACAATCACGCAGCTAGATAGTCGCCCTGCATGTGAATGAGCACTAAAACTGAAACAAAAAGTAGTAAATTACAGGTAATAACTGTTGCCTCTCCCCATACCTTAGACTACTGTGACAACACAACAGTCGATTTTCTCACTGAAAACTGAAACATTTCCAGTTTTAATTTCGGCTTATTTTTTTAATGCGCATGTCGTGTTATAGCAAATGAAACAAAGTTCAATGGTTAATTTATTGTATTTTATTCATAAAATATAGTAAGGTGAATTGTGATTGGCTAGCAAGCAGTGAAATCGTCTGCTACAACCAACCGCATTGCTTGTACCAAATAATTTCACATGTTTATCTTTCTGTGGGCTATGGACGTTTCGGCCTCAGTACATTTCGGCCCACTAAATAATTCCATGTTGTTTATCTTTGCGTGAAATAGGGACCTTTTGGCCTTGGGACGATTCGGCCCAGAGGCATTTCATAGTTTCAGCATGAGTCGTTTCAGCCTCTGTATACTCTGTGTCGACACCGAAGTCCCTGAATAGTGAACTAAAGCTTTGCTGCTACAAAATAGAAGTGAAAGAAGGTAGAGTATCCCCCCCCACACACGTTTAACCTTCTTCTGAATTGCATCATAGCCTGTAGTAGCTTTTTCCATGTGTATCTGATGCGCACTGGACTGCTGGACTCGACTCTCATAACGCATGTTATTCAGCCCCAATCCCCACGACGGGGTGGGGATTGGGGCTGAATAAAACTCATAATTCATAACTGTCTTTCGCTAAGGAAAGACAAATACGAATTATGAGTTTTATTCAGCCCCAATATCCCCACCCCATCATGTGGAAACTAGTTGCTGTTCTTTAGAAGGACGAAAACGAAAAACGGTATGCTTTGACAGTGTTTGGGTCCATGTGTTAATTTTTGTGAAACCCTGCAGCAGCACATGTTGACCTCATTGTCGTTTGTTCTATTTTTAATATTGGAAAATTTTGTTGGTTATTCAGTGCACTGAATATGTTTATTCAAAGCAATAATTACACTGTTCTGTTGCTGGTGCATGGTTTATACTGCATAATATGGATTTATTTATCGGACCCTTTCATTATTGTCGTCAGTTCAACATAACATTTGTGGGTTTTTCTCTTTCCAAATCGTGAAGGAGTCAAATGAAAGCACACGTTTTGAAAACAAAAATTTGATTGGTCAGTTCGTCAAGACATGTCAGTTTGAGAAGGAAAACAATACTTACCTGTCAATAAATAAACAACAAGTTTGCAAATAATGTTGTTTCAATAATTCTATTTCCATTGTTCAATATATTGTGCATACAATAATTGTTTTTAACATAAAACAAAGAAAGAAAGATGAAATATTCAACTGAAAAGAAAATCATTGTCATTTTGGATTTATGTTTCACTGCGATTTTCCCACCACACCAGTTCGGGACGATCTTTGAGTGAGTGTCCAATAATTTCGAGGCTTAAAAACAATTATTTTTTGATGAAAGACATGGTGTCCGAAAACAAAAAGTGTCCGAAAATTTTGATGAAATACGGTATGTAAATGTCATTTTACATTTACTAACTTTAATTTTAACACTGCATTGAATGTGAGCATTATTTTTTATTCAACTGTAATAATTGGTAATCGGATCGGAATCGGCCGATTATTTAGCCTCAATAATTGGTAATCGGCACACAGGTGAAAACCATGACCGGCCCATCACTATTAATGTTACATCTATAAGGTCTTCAGGCAGTCTGCTTGAGCACTGACGTCGTTCCGCTGACCTCTTCGTTCTGAGTAATTTTACATCAGAACAAGGGGAAGGGGGTGGCGGCACAGTTTTTCCCTCAAGATTATCTGGCTTTATAGTGAAAGGCAAGGGAATACTTCCAGTGACAGTAGGCCTGTGTCGAACGCCGCAGTCTTGAGCTAGCGGAGGATAGAGGAGGAGGTAGTTTAGCGGTCTGAACGTAGTGGCTACCCTCTTGTAAGGGGGTGGTCACTACGTTCAGATCGCTGAACTAGGGAGGAGAGAGAGGCCCCTCCTGTGTGTGTGTGTGTGTGTGTGTGTGTGTTTTTGTTTTTTTGTTTGTTTGTTTGTTTGTTTGAGGTTTAAAAATCGCACTGGCACAGACATTTCCTACTGAAACGTTTTTTTCTTTTCAGTAAAAAACACAAAATTTTTTTACTGAACCTTGATGGGTTTCAAACATGACAAAAAAGTACATAAAATTGATTTAAACTAAGTGATGAGCTTGGGAACTGGTTAAACTGACTGGCAATAATTGATGTTATTCATTGATGGGCTCTAAATTAGTCCTTACAAGGATGTTACGCAAGCTTTTGTTTTTTTTATAGGCGATGACAGGTCGAAGATTCAAAGGTTCATTTAATTTAGCATTGGTGAAATTGAATTCATCTTTTAACATTTTTGCTATTTCGATATTCATTCTGTTGTACGTTAAAGTGAAAGGAATGATGGACCTCCTTTCGCATTCGCCCTCTGATATGTTCATACCAAAAGGCCAGAGGGTTTGAAGCGTATTGATCCAGAAAGCTTCACGTTTTTTTATAAATTCATCCGATTCTTCTAATGTGTCTTTAATTGGTGGTTGTTCAATAGGATGGATTTCGAAATCGTCCAAAGCATGCCCAGGAAGGTTAAAATGTTGTGCTACTGGGGCATCAGCATTATGTTTTATATCCTGTTTGTGTCTAGTAGCACGTTCTTGGAAAGGATTTTGACTTTGACCAACATATTGTTTCCGACATCGCTTACAAGTGATAAGGTAAATAATATTTGGTGAATCACAATGGAGGGGGTTACAGATCTGATAATGATTTTTCGTTTGTTCGGAAGAAAATTCCTCTTTTTGATCAGGCATAAAAGTATGCAGTCTACAGTGAGGCTTTTTGCAATTAAATACCGCGCCACTACCATTTTGCAACGGTCTGTTGTGTTCAATCTTCAGTGGTTCGAAATCGGTAGTTTCAGCAGGACTTTCGAGCTTTTTCAGGGTTTGGGATTTCAGGCTACTCAAAAGGTGCAGCGAGTACCCTCTCGATCTGAGGGTGCCAAATAGAGTAGAACAAGCCTCATTGAAATTTACCTTATCACTTGAATTGCGGTGGAAACGAATGAGCTGTGATTTGATGATACCTTTAAATGTATGTTGAGGATGAAATGATTTTTTGTGCAACAATTGATGTGAATCAGTTGGTTTAAAATACACTTTATAATCTAAATGACCGGACGCCTGAAATTGCTTGCCTTTATACATGGTCACATCGAGATAATCAACAGAATTTTCACTGATAGTAGCTTTCAATTTAATATTTGGATCGTGATTGTTCAAAATTTCTAAAAATTCACCAAAATCTTCTTTTGAATGTTCCCAAATAATAAAAATGTCATCAAAATACCTGAGATATACGAGAGGATGCCTTGCACATTTGCTTAAGGCATTTTCCTCCCATTCCGCTACATAAATGCTTGCAAAATTAGGACTGAATCTTTTGCCCATAGGACAACCCATTATTTGTAGAAAATATTCTCCATTGAATTGAAAGTCATTACCTTTTAAGCTCAGCTCTAAAAGATCCAAAATTTGTTCATCCAGGCATTCCGCATCCGGATATTTTTCAAATGCATTTTTAACTGATTTAACACCTTTATCAATATCAATGTTCGTATACATACTGTCGATATCCAAAGTAGCCAGAATTGCATTTTTCGATATTTTCAATTTCGAAATTTTTGACAGGAAATCCTGTGTATTTTTTAGATAGCTCGGATGTCTATTTGCGATAGGTTTCAGATGATAATCAATTCCGAGATCGCATAAGATTCCAAATTACAATCTGATACAATTGGCCTCCCGGGTGGAGTTAAGTCATCCGTCCATGAAGAACGGTCCTTGTGGATCTTTGGTAGGATATAAAATTGTCTTGTTTGAGCACTGAGCTTAGCTGTTAAATATTTCAATTGTTTTTAGCTCACCTGACTGAAAGTCAGGGTGAGCTATTCTGATCACTTTTCGTCCGTCGTCTGTCGTCCGGCGTCCGTCGTGAAGGTGGTGTTTGGGCTTTTTCTCCCAAACCACTAGCCGCATATTAATGAAATTTCATGTGAGTAGGGGTTATATAAGTGGATTTTGATTTTTTGTCAAATTAAGTTTCGGCTCACATTGAGCAGAGGAATGGGGCAAAAATGCTCCAATTCTTAAAAAATCTTCTTCTCAAGAACCAGCAATAGCAGAGACTTGATATTTGGTATGCAGCTTCCTTTTGAGGTGTAGACTCAATTTTGTTCAAGAGAAGTTGGAGGGGCTATATTTGACGATGTTAAAGGAGGGACAAAAATTTTGGCCCCGCCCCAAATTTCTATTTTCCAAACCGCGAGGCCAATTTGAACCAAATTTTACATGAGTGCTTATTGGGTCATAAGTACCTAATTTATGCCGAAATTTTTTTCCCCATAGCCCCGTGGGAACCACAGGAGCTAAAAATAGAAAAAAATGAAAACGCCCATATCTCCAAAACTGCACGGCACTGAGAATTCTTATTTGTTGTGAAGCTTCCTTAGGACCAACAGAATGGAATGATAAAAAAAATTGCCATCGTTTTTATCATGGGGTACTTTTTGGGGACTTTGAAAAAGTGCAGAGTCAGCATTTTTTAACACTGTGGGTAATGGGAAAAACATAAGACTACTTTTCTCCGAAACCACTGCTCCAAAAGCTTTAAAATTTCACATATATCATCTTTGGAAGATTGTTTCACATGTTTATTGAAATCAATTGCCTGGGTGGATATTTGGGCTCTCTATGGGAGCCCAAATGTTTAAATTAGTGCAGTATGAGGAGTATTTTTGAAAAATCTTCTTCTTCAGATCTAGCAATAAGAATGTTTTGATATTTGGTATGCAGCATCCTTAGGGGGGTGAGATTCAAGTTTGTTGAAGCCAAATCCCTGGGTTCATATTTAGGCTGAAAATTTGGGGTCCCGTTGCAGACTTCGAAATTTTGGACTAAAATCTGAAAAAAAATTTTTTGGGTTTTTTTCTGCGTTTCGGTCAATTTTAAGACAAAAAAAATTTTTTTTTTTTTACCCTGAAAATTTGGGGTCCGGGTGGGACTTAGAAAATTTTAGACCAAAATCCGAAAAAATTTTTTTTTGTTTTTTATGCATTTCTGTCAATTTTAAGACAAAAAAAAAAAAAAAATTTTTCCCCTGAAAATTTTGGGTCCGGGTGGGACTTAGAAAATTTTGGACCAAAATCCGAAAAAAAATTTTTTTTGTTTTTAATGCATTTCTGTTAGTTTTAAGACAAAAAAAAAAAAAAAAAATTTTACCCTGAAAATTTGGGGTCCGGGTGGGACTTAGAAAATTTTGGACCAAAATCCTGAATTTTTTTTTTTTTTTTTTTCTGCGTTTTGGTCAATTTTAAGACAAAAAAATTTTTTTTTTTTTTCCCCTGAAAACTTGGGGTCCGGGTGGGACTTTGAAAATTTTGGACCAAAATCCAGAAATTTTTTTGTTTGTTGTTTTTTAGGCATTTCTGTCAATTTTAAGACAAAAATTTTTTTTTTTTTCCCCTGAAAATTTGGGGTCCGGGTGGGACTAGAAAATTTTGGACCAAAATCCGGAAATTTTTGTTTTTGTTTTTTATGCATTTCTGTCAATTTTAAGGCAAAAAAAAATAAAAAAAATTTTCCCCTGAAAATTTGGGGTCCGGATGGGATCAAAATCCGAAAATTTTTGTTTTTGTTTTTTATACATTTCTGTCAATTTTAAGACAAAAAAAAATTTTTTTTTTTTTTACCCTGAAAATTTGGGGTCCGGGTGGGACTTCGTAAATTTTGGACCAAAATCCATAATTTTTTGTTTTTGTGTTTTTTATGCGTTTCTGTTAATTTTAAGACAAAAAAAACCATTTTTTTTTTACACCAAAAATTTGGGGTCCGGGTGGGACTTGGAAAATTTTGGACCAAAATCCGGAAATTACTTTTATCGTTTTTTATGCATTTTAAGAAGAAGAAAAAAATTTAGGCTGCAAGTATTTTGTTTGGGAAAAAAATCTGTTTTTTATGTGTTTTTCTCAATTTTGGGACGTAAAAGTGCGGGGACTGAAAATAGAAGGAAAATCCTGTGTATTGTGTAGGCACAATCGCTTCATCTAGTTCGTATATGCTTTTCTTAGGAGGGGCGTATGCAGCTTATTCAAGTCAAGTCCCTGGTTTGATATTTACACTACCATGTCAGGTGAGCGCCCTCAGGCCCCCTGAGGCCTCTTGTTTGGTAATGTGACCTTCGTCGAGGAGAAATTTTAAGATCTTATTGAATTTTTCGATATTACTAGGCCAAATAAGTGAATCTATTTTCTTATAATGTTTAGTATTGCTGAGTTGTCTCATGGCTTCCTTTATATAATTATCCCGAGATAGAACAACTACCGACCCACCTTTGTCGGCTGGTTTAATTACTAATTTCTTATTTTTTCGAAGTTTCCTGAGGGCTCTCCATTCACCAGCTGTTAAATTGTCTTTATCGGAGAGTATGTTCATGCTGAACACCTTTTGGATGATTCGTTTGCTAGCCTCAATAATTTCGGGATCTACTTCACTATCTTGATTCTGTAAAAGGAAGTTTCCGACCGCTGGAGTTTCTAAAGCGGTCTGCTAATTTCATTTGCCTAAGAAAATTACAGTTGTATGATGGTAAATTGGTTTGGTTATCAGTTTTAGGCTTTGGTGCTGGTACAAAAGTTAAACCGCGAGATAAAAGAGATTTCTCTTGGGTTGTTAGGTCATTGGTGCCAGACGGGTTAACCACGTTAGTTCCTAATCCCACATCTGTTAGGCGGCTGTTACCTTTGCCTTTACTTAGTTTAAATTTAGGTGGTTCAACCAGTGATCATACATAATATTGGCGGTTCTCGTGGTCCAATGGATTAAATCCTGAGCAACATCAAACTTCGCGTCATCAATTTTTGGTATAACGTTAACGTGTGTGTGTGTGCGTGCATGGGTGAGTGCGTGCGCGCGTGATTGCGTGTGTTTTTTTTAAAATCGCACTGGCACAGACATTTCCTTCTGAAACGTTTTTTTCTTTTAATATGCCGCCGAAAAATTGTTTTCATTTACTGAACCCTGATTGGTTTCAAACATGACAAAAAAGTACATAAAATTGATTTAAACTAAGTGATGAGCTTAGGAACTGGTTAAACTGACTGGAAAAAAATTGATGTTATTCATTAATGGGCTCTCCCTAGAAAAAAACTTTCATATCAGGATGCCCTGGGAGTGATATCTGAGCGTTTCTACAACAATGATATAATGTGTATTGTGTGCCGTTTGCGGGTGTGATATTGGGTGGGAAAACCACAGTCGTATAGTAATTTGAAGTTTGATTTTGGGTGCCCGAGGGAAAAGGGGATGGGGGCAGCACGTAAGCCCCTCCATGGCGCCACCACCTGTTGTGGTGGGGGAGGGTTGTGTTGAAACGATTAGTGATTTTCAGGAATCGACTAGTCGCCAGCAGTAATCGAATACTAATCAACTAGTCGAAGCCCCCATGTTATTGTTATCAAACACGTGTACCGCCGTTCTTCCCTGGTTAAAACTAACAGTAATACTTGCAATGAAACAATGGCAAGTGAAGCTTTCAAAGTCCTCAAAACCTCTTTCAGTTTCGAGAGAGAATTAATGTTGGTAGCTTCTGTTTAAAATCATTTTTTCTGAATTTAGTCACTGATATTTTAATAAAATAAATCATTATTCAGATTTTTTTTATATTATTCGTTCCATCCCATTGAATGTTAACAAAAGGAAGTGCTCTTTACGCATGCATGATGTACATCCCCTGTCGAAAATTAAGCACAGTTAACGCCCACAGCAGTCATCAGCCTGTCAACAATTGTACACCGAACACTCCCACACAACTTCTCGTATTATGACTTAACCTCTTATCTGTCCATAATTATGCATACATCGAACACACCTACTAATTTCCATATTGTCTGCTTTGAAAATCATCACCTGACCTGATTGGGTTTCCTCTTGACTTAGTTGCAGTTTGAGGAAAAGCTAGTTTCACTTTCAATTTCCCGGAAACTCGCAGATTTCCAGGAATTTGTCCTCATGTATTTACAAAATGAAAATAAAAAGCACATGGATTTTGTAATTAGTTCTTTAGTGATAACAAATTGTTCCAAATACGAACTGGTATGTGTTCTTCCATAATTTTCTTTGATGTTTCTGTAAGACATTTCGAACTTACCAGTACATGGTGAACAAATTGATGTCCGTACCTGGCTATTTCCGTGGGTTGTTTTTTGATTTCGGGAGTTCACTTGTGACGTTCGCAACAATGTTGGGTGAATTTAAGGGGATGGTGTATGGTTGGGGCAGATGTTCCGACTAATCGACTAGCAGATTTAGGGATCGACTAATTTAATAATCGCATTGACATCGATTAGTCGGCTAATCGTTTCAACACTAGGGGAGGGGGGGCTCAGATATCATCATTCCAGACTCTCCAAACTGCATAAACGACCTGAATGTTTGGTTCACACCATTTAGAAGCTAAGCGCTGAAAGAGTTTATACAAGAAATTTAATTGCAGGAGATCAGTCTCCTATCTGTCGCCCAATTCATCTTTGGTGCTCCACCTCTGTCAGATATTATGGTCATATTGTATTTTACAAATATTTTAACCACAATTGTAACCGTACAAATGTTGATGTATTTGAAAGAACAAAAGTAGGCTTAAGGTTGGTAGAAATGTGTGTGTCAACCGTAATGGCTAAAAGTTTATTACAACAGCGGTCGTTGAAAATGTTTGCATTGAGCCATCAACCGATTTTGTAATAAGTTTATTATAATTGCGATTGATGAAAAAGTTTGTGCCAACTGTTATGGTTTTAAGTTTATTACAATAGCTCTTGATGAAAAAGTTTATATTAACCTTTATTGTAATAAGTTGATTACAATAACGGTTAAATGAAATATGTGCCCCAAGCACTGCTGTTATAAAATTATTTCACTAGCAGATTATTTGCCTGGGTGTCCCCCTGGCCCCATTCACCCATCATTTCTTTCGGCTCCCCTGATTCCTTGCATATTTTATCTTTCTGTTCGATCTTTTTTTTTCCTCAAATTTTTCCTCACCACATCCAGAGCCTGAAATAACGGTCGGACATTGGACATGTCCGGTCAAATTTACGGTCAGAAAAAAAAATTAAATCTCAAAAATTTTATTTTTTTTTCTTCTAATTTTCAACAAGTTGTGTCCACACACCACCGCATTTCAATCAATAAACATCAAAGGCCGCATAGTGGCATGTTTAAGTTCTAGGCATGGCTTAGTTTCTTTGATCTACATCACTCGGCGCGGTCATTTGTCTCAAATTGTGCCTGTAACGTTTGGTGCGTTGGAAATGTTACATGTAGCGTATTGAAAATTTTCCGACGAGACTTACGGAGACTGACGTAGTGACCGCGATTCCAGACAAACGCCCACTTTGTCTAGCAGAGTAGTACCATTACTAACATACTTGGTTGGCACAAACCATCAGATTCAGCATCATGACGGAACGGAAGGTACCTAAAATTGCCACGCTGCAGAAATGGAAAGACGAGTACAAATGGCTTGATTTTTCGAACAAAAAACTTAAGTGTTCTTTTTGTACAATATGTAACGAAAAGTTGATGGGCTGTCGAAATTATAGTCGTATGATGGTCAACGGCAGTACAAATTATCGCCTCAGCGTATTGAAAGATCACGCAGGCAGTCAAATGCATCAAAAAGCATGTGATCATGAGAGTCGTGAACAGTTTGGAACTATACCAAAAAAACATATCGTCAAGTCCATACCAGAACACTGTGCAATAAAAGTTGCCTTTAGGAAGATGTCTGATGATGAAAGACAGAGAATGAAACGCTTATTTGAGATAGCCTATTGTATTGGAAATAACGGGCGTCGGGCGACCATACTCTGACTACGCGGGGCTTATAGAATTGGAGAAACTGCACGGAGTTGATTTGTCTTCAGCCTACTCTAATGAAAATGCATGTAAAGATTTTTTACGTGACATAGCCTATACTCTGTTTGACTTGAGTGTCAAGTCAAAAATCAAGCGCGCCAATTTTATATCTGTTCTGTGTGATGGGTCTACAGATGTCAGCACCGTTGAAACTGAAGTAATCTATGTCTTATTTGTTGATCCTGACTCCTTCCAACCTCTTACTATATACTTTGCATTGGAAAGCTTGGAGGATCAATCCTCCGAAGGTATCCTTAATGGTATCGAATCAGCATTCTGAAAAGCTGATTTATCTGACAAATTAGATCACTTGGTTTTTTTGACGTCTGACGGGGCATCAGCTAACAGTGGTATGTACAACGGCCTCATAGCTAAGCTTCAAATGAAATACCTGTGGGTAGATTTCATTTGGTGTGTTTCGCATCGTCTAGAGTTGGCACTGAAAGACAGCCTGAGAGAACCCATTCAAATTGTTGAAGACCCTTTGCGAGATCTATATTCCATATATCATCGATCGTCAAAGAAGTTAAGAGAGTTGAAAAAATTGCATGACATTTTGAAAAATGTGTACAATTTTGAACATGGGCAGGTGTGCCCATCAAAATTTTCTGGGACGCGGTGGATTGACCATAAAGTGCGAGCTATGTGTGGTTTTGTAGACAAGTTCGGCCTGTATGTTCAACATATTGAAAACGTTGTAGCCGAGTCTAAAGCAACAGACAAAGCGTCTCTCAGTGGCAAACTGAAGCGAATGAAATCCGCAAAAGTTTTGCTACTGAGCGCTTTATTTGTTGATTTGTTAGATCGTGTCAAGCGGTTGAGTTTGCGGTCTCAAAATCAATCAGAAACACTTCTTAGTATAGTTGAGTGTGAGGATGATACCATTTTGCATTACGAAATGTTACTTAAAAAACTAGAAAAGCAGCCTGTTCAGGCCTTCAGTCTCCCAACTCTCAGCTCTGTGCTCAGTAAGATTAATGACGTTGACAACAGCTACCAAGATGTCAAACTGATAGATTTAGCTAATGGAAAACTATTTGTACAGAACCATGTGTGTGATTATGTGCGATCAATTGTGGGGCGTTTGCACGAGCGATATGGGATTCTTGTTACTAATCCTTGGCTCCCTGAGGGTGAGAAGAAAATTATTATTGAGTCAGTTACTGCTGCTATGAGATCTGGGGATGCAAAAGCGCAGCATACAGGCCTGGCATTCTGAAAAATTTAGGGGGGCTAAAAATCACTCTCCTGAAATGATCTAGGAGAGCCAATGGCTCTCTTAATTTTTTTTTGACATGGAAGGCAGTTGAACCATGATATATCATATGAACGCACGCGTTCTGCCGCAGGGACGATATGCAATTAGGCCTATCAGTTACAGACCTCTTCGAGTCAGCTTCTAATTCTTCAGACATTTCAAGTTCCGATATTAGTGGCAATGAATGAATGCTTGTAAATTGTAATTGTAAAATGCAATCACATTATTACTAATTTTAGTTTTAATGAAGTATGAATCTATGAACTGCATGGAGTTTTGATTTTAATCGAAACTCCATGCAGTTCATAGATTTCATACTTCTTCGACCAGGCTGTCGGAGACAGTTAACACAGACTGAGCCCTTTCATTTGGGGCATAGATTCATTGTCCCCAATCACGGCATTTTGTCAAGTTGACAAAATGTCATGATTTGCGACTCTGAAACAATGGCAAATTTGATTGTTAGTGACATCCAACTCCAAAAACCAATCAAATATTTCCTACATTCAAATTTGGGATAACTATGTGTGGGCTAAACAGTAAACCACCCATAGTTATCCCAAATTTGAATGTAGGAAATGTTCGGGCCGGTCCTCAAGGGGTTAAATGTTGTGAGTTGAGATCCAAAATTTGTACACAGTACGTAAGTAAGTTGTTAACACCAAGTGTATACTGTATACATAGGCCTACTGCCCACATATCAATACTATTCCAGACTTTTCCAGCTAATTGTGCCCAGTAAGTTTGAAAACAAGGGGATTCCGGCATATCAAATTTAGATTATATTTTCTATGATTGCAAATTGCAATCCTAGAAAATATATTCTAAATCTGACATGTCCGAATCTCCATGTTACATGGGGATTGCCCATGCTAAAATTTAGACATAAATCAGGTGCAGTCCACGAGTTGGGAACTTGGAAGTTTGTGCACTCGCATTGTAATTTGTAAAGTACAACACTGGCTTCCATTAAAAAAAAATCATCTGACTTTGAGGCGTTCAGTTTCGTTTTATTTTCTGGTTTACCCACCAGTGCAGTCGACAAGTTCGGAGTTTGCGCACTCGCATTGTATAGTACAACACGTGCTTCCAGTAAAAATATCACACGATGTTGAGGCGTTCGAATTCATTATATTCACTGGTTTACCTAATACCCACCACTGGCACCAGCCAGGCCAGTACTGGTCGGAACTCGGAATGTTGAGTTGTGTGTCAGCCTGGGTCTGACGTCCATACTCCAGACATCATCATACATTTATCTAATAACCACAGAAATTTCAAAGGAGTATCAACTGTTTCAAGTCAATCAAGTGTGTGAGAATGCACCAGAGAACACCATTTACAACGTAAGTTTAAAAAAATTTCTAAACATCAGGAGGGGACACTCCTCCTGATGACCTCCCCGTCTTGGCGCTTCGCACCAAAGGCAGTCACTGCACGTCTGTAAAGTTGAATGACCAAATTAAAAAACCTTTTTTCAGGAACTGACCACATCCTTCCCGTTCCACTTTGTGATTTATAGTCTGGCAAATTCAAAAGACGTGTTATAACAGGCCTGGCGCTGATGCCAACGAAAACAGTGGTAACTTTAATCCACAGCACTCTAGGATTTTTTATCTTATCGTAATTATGAGTTCCTTTTTATTCTCGTGTAAATCATTTGGGCTAAAATACACAGGTTCAGATTTTACAGCAAAACCATTGAGAGCGTCGAACGAATGTATGTTATTCTCAGCTGTGCAATTTTTTAACCCCCTCCCTTTATTCTCATTGAGTGAGCCTTCATTTTCAAGCGGTTGAATGTATCAAGCAGATGGGGGTGGGGGGTAGATGCAGTGTCAAGTGGCTTTAACAACTGATCGTTTGATAATGCACCTCAGATAAGATAAGATAAGATTTATTCAGCAAATACACCAGTACAAAGGCAGATTGCTACACACAAAATCAGCATAAATAGAATCTTAAAACACACTAATTCATATTACGACATATATAATTCATATTACAGATAAGTCCCTCTGTAATATGATTTATGTATGTCATAATATGAATTAATGGGTTCATTTTAATGGTAAACTTCATTTTTTCGAAGTGGCCATTCACAGGCATGTATGCTGCTGAGCTGTTTCGTTCCGCTCTGCAGCCCTACACTGATTTTTCAGTCAATCGTGGAATAACTTGATGACGGAATTCACCCAAAAAACTCTACTGCCGACTAGATTAATAAAAAAGTAGATTTCTTAATATTTCGAACGTTTTACATCAAAATGACCAATACACTTTCCTTAGTTATGAGTAAACTGCACACGAAGTGTTGTATCTTTGTCAAGTACTATGTATATATTTCATGAAGAACAATAATGTGGTCATTTTTTCCCAATTTATGCAACTGATTGGAAAAAAAATTGCTTTATTCGTTAAGCTTTGTTTGCAGCAATAAATATCCGATTTTAAATATAAACTTCAAAGCTCAAAAGTTGAGCTAGGTACTAGTGTTTTGCATTTTTATTTTTCTTGTTTCGGTTTTCAATGATGATTTAATTGGCAGTGACTAGCATTGGCCATCGGACTAAGTGTATAAATGGCAGGCATTATCAAAAGAAAATAAAATAAAATGTAACGGTGTTCGTAGAATATCACCACTCGCCAATTCTAGGCACATGCCCCCCCCCCCCCTCCACCCTCTCAGCTCAGGTCTTTAAGTTCAGGCGTAAGAGAATCTATGATGAATTGATATTAACACATGAGTGCAAAAAGAGCTAATCACAGTTTCCCAGGGCGCTGTTCAGTGTTCACTCTTGGGTGGGGCCCTGGGTAGCCTAGTGAGCAAAGTGACCCTACCAGGCATTACAAATAATAACAAGCGTTGCCAAGTGGGTCACCTAGACACCCATCCTAAGATATTTGATAATGAACTGGTGTATGTACTCTTTTCAGTACACCCCCCCCCCCACCACTCACAGTGGTGGCTTGTGCCACCACCTGCCCTAGTAAGATAATCAGCAATCATTTCATGTCAGTCTGGAATGGGAAAGTCATATTGTTTGTAGCTGGATACTTTACCAAATACCTATTGTCTTTCTACCCCCCCCCCCCCCCCCCCCCCCCTCCCCCACCTCCCGCACGCAATGGTTTTAGCTCAACGGAATTGATTTTACAAATTCACTGGTGTACTGTTTTATATTGTTATTTTTTGCTTTTGCTTCTTGCCATTCCACTTTCTATTTCTACCGCTGATGTGTTCCTTTGGTTGGCCCCCTTAAAATTAGTTGTGTGGGAATGCAACTGCGGCACATTGACAGAGCGATATTACGGAACACAGCTTTCTCCCGTGGATAAGTATGATTCGGTCTTGGGACATTTCGGCCTCGGGACGTTTTGGTTCAAGACGTTTCAGCCTTCATATATTGAACTAAATAGAATAAGAACTTGGGGTTTCGTGTTTTTAGGGGTAGAAACGTTCAGGACAAAACGTCTCGAGTCAGAACGTCCCAAGACTGAATCGCAGTAAAACCTCTTCCCAGATAAGCACATCAAGGGAGGCAACAGATTTACATCCGAAACACGTGGTGGGGCAACCCGTGACAAATGTTATTTTCGAATATGACAATGAAATACCAAGACCTTTTTCTGATATGATATTATTCACTGTCCAACAGATTGTAGATAAGTAATTTTAATTAAACTGATTGACTATTTCAGACAAACCTGTTCAAAAACGAAGCCAATTGCGCAAGGTATTTCCTGTAATCAGTGAAATGTAGGCGTGTTGGCTGCCTGTTTTGTCATTGTCACTGAAAACACAGCCCATTTTTATGTCAACAATGTGTGACTGACATAAATTGACAACTTGTTATACATCATTCTGGAGTGATCTGGACATGCAGCAGTGACCCCTTTACACCCAGAATGTGGCGTGCATTGACGACACTGTTGTTTCCTGACAAAGCTTGACATTTCAGACGTTGTTAGTGCAAACTGAACAATGAAAACATCTCTTCCCGACATTTTAGGAAAAAAAACCGAAACCATACTCATTTATCAGTTACACGGTTTCGTTTTAAAGCAAAACCGAAACCAACTTATAAAACCTGTAAACCATACAACACTAATTGGTACCTATTATCCTTCGTATTCATTGTTTATATCACGAAAATAGGCAGTAATTTTTACTTTACCCTCGCATATTATTTCATGAAATGGACATTGTCATACCTAAACTTCGCTCTGCATCAAGCTATTGTGATCAAATTGTTGATAATACAAGTTAATTTTTGCCATTTTATTTTTCAAATGGGGTTGTGGAATTTATTGACACTAAATTTCTGAAAGAATGTACACACTGAAGTGTTAGCATCACGTGACAGTGACTGGCACAAAGTTGATATGTCAATGAGGAATTCCCGGTAAACCCACATTTTTAGATGACCCGATTGGCTGGAATAAAGACCGTGTGCTATATTCGTGGCAATTTTCATCAAGCAACAGTTTCTAGACCCCCAAAATAATCCCAATGAAAACTTCAAGAGTTCAGACTGTGCTTTGATTTTCCCTTGTGTTCGGATTTTGAACTGCATTTACATATACCTTGCTAAATATTCCACTGTATATTATGCTAAAAAGTTAGAATTTAGTGGTAAGAAATTGTAATTTTTGTATCATTAAATTTAAACCAATTTACACTTTATTTCAGTGTATTATTTCGTAAATTACGTAATTTCATCTCCTTTTTCATTTTTGTGCCCCAAGAGGCCTTTTCCCAAATTGGCGTGCCATCAGAGAAACCGCACGCCTTAGCGTCCGATGTATAGCGCGCCAGGATTTTTTTAAATGAAGGTCTGGGCTGTCTATTGGAGCCCACAGTTTTAGTGCAATATGAGGAGATTTCTTTAAAAATCTTCTTCAGATCCACCAGTCAGAATTCTTTCATATTTGATTTATAACATCTCAAGGGAGATCAGATTCAAGTTTGTTCAATTCGATTCCCTGGCATAATGTGTACTCTCTGGGGCAGGGGGGGGGGGGGGGGAGGGGGGGAGGGGCAGGTTAGAGTCAAGTTTGTTCAAATCCATTCCTTTGTGTTTTTCTATAAAATTTGCCTTTTCTCAAACTGCAGTGACATAACAACCCTTGGAAGTTTGACAGTGCTTGTCTGCAGTTGATAGAATTTGAAGCATTCAGGAAGACCAATGATAATGATCATCTGACATGGACAGCAGAGTTAGGAATAATTTCATGACTTCTTTCATCTGAAGTGTTGATGAACCATGACTAACGGAATCTTACCCAAAATACTTCCGTAAACCACTTTATCATGTGAGCGATTTAGGCCTCTTGGGGCCTCTTGTTAGCTCACCTAACTGAAAGTCAGGGTGAGCTTTTCTTATCACTCTTTGTCCGTCGTCCGTCCATCCGTCCGTCGTCCTGCGTGAAGGTGGTGTTTGAGCCTCTTTCTCCTAAACAACTGGCCACATTTTAATTAAATTTTATGTAAATAGTGATTATATAGGGGCATTTTGATTTTTATGCTAATTAGGTTTCGGCTCGTATTGAGCAGAGGGTTGTGGAAAAAACGGCCAAATTTTTTGAAAATCTTCTAATGAACCACCAGTAGCAGAGACTTAATATGTGGTAAACAGAGTCCTTTTGAGGTTTAGAATCAACTTTGTTCAAGAGAAGTTTGTCGGGCATTATTTGCCTTCGTTATAGGAGGGGCCAAAAATTTTGGCCACGCCTAAAATTTCTACTTTCAGAACCGGGATGTTGAGTTGAACCAAATTTGATAAAAGATGATAATGTGTCATAAGTAGTTGATTGATGCAAAAACATTTTTTCTCATTGCCCCGTGGGAACCTCGCGAGTTAAAAATAGGAAAAACCTTAAAACTGCCATATCTCCAAAACTACACGGCACAGAGAATTCTTACTTTGTATAAAGCTTACTTTTATCCAGTAGAATAGAATGGTTGAAAAAATCCCTATCTGTTTGATCACAAGGTAATTTTTTCAGGACTTTGAAAAAGTGCTGAGTCAGCACTTTTTAACACTGTAGGCAATGGGAAAAACATTAAAAAATCTTCTTCTCCAGATCCAGCAGGCAGAATCTTTTGATATTTGGTATGCAACATTGTAGGGTGGATCTGATTCAAGTTTGTTCAAATCGGCCCCTGGGTTCATATTTGGGCTCAGTATAGGAGCCCGATTTCGAACTTAGTGCATTTCAGACAAATTTCTTAAAAATCTTCTTCTCCAGATCCAGCAGGCAGAAACTTTTGATATTTGGTATGCAACATTGTGGGGTGGATCTGATTCAAGTTTGTTCAAATCGGCTCCCTAGATTCATATTTGGGCTCACTATAGAAGCTCAAATTCGAACTTAGTGCATTTCAGGCAAATTTCTTCAAAAATCTTCTTCTCCAGATCCAGCAGGCAGAATCTTTTGATATTTGGTATGCAACATTGTGAGGTGGATCTGATTCAAGTTTGTTCAAATCGGCCCCCTGGATTCATATTTTGGCTCACTATAGAAGCTCGAATATGAACTTAGTGCATTTCAGGCAAATTTCTTCAAAAATCTTCTTCTCCAGATCCAGCAGGCAGAATCTTTTGATATGTGGTATGCAACATTGTGGGATGGATCTGATTCAAGTTTGTTCAAATCAGCCCCCTGGGTTCATATTTGGGCTCAGTATAGGAATTCGAACTTAGTGCATTTCAGGCAAATTTCTTCAAAAATCTTTTCCAGATCCAGCAGGCAGAATCTTTTGATATTTGGTATGCAACATTGTGGGGTGGATCTGATTCAAGTTTGTTCAAATCGGCTCCCTGAATTCATATTTGGGCTTACTATAGAAGCTCGAATTCGAACTTAGTGCATTTCAGGCAAATTTCTTTAAAAAACTTCTCAAGATCCAGCAGGCAGAATCTTTTGATATTGGGTATGCACCATGCTTAGGGGGGTGAGATTCAAGTTTGTTCAAGCCAAGTCCCTGGGTTCATATTTGGGCTCACTGTGGTAGCCCAAATTATAACTTAGTTCAAAATGAGGAATTTTCTTTAAAAATCTTCTTCAGATCCAGTAGTCGGAATGTTTTGGTATTTGGTATGCAGCATCCTTAGGGGGATGAGATTCAATTTTTTTCAAGCCATGTCCCTAGGTCCATATTTGGGTTCACTGTGGGAGCCCGAATGATAACTTAGTTCAAAATAAGGAATTTTCTTTAAAAATCTTCTTCAGATCCAGCAGTCGGAATGTTTTGATATTTGGTATGCATCATCCTTGGGGGAGGGGGGAGGGGGGGGGTGGTTCAGGTTTGTTCAAGCCATGTCCCTAGGTCCATATTTGGGCTCACTATGGGAGCCTGCATGATAACTTAGTTCAAAATGAGGAATTTTCTTTAAAAATCTTCTTATTCAGATCCAGCAGTCGGAATGTTTTGATATTTGGTATGCAGCATCCTTAGGGGGGTGAGATTCAAGTTTGTTCAAGCCATGTCCTTAGGTCCATATTTGGACTCACTGTGGGAGCTCGAATTGTAACTTAGTTCAAAATGAGGAATTTTCTTTAAAAATCTTCTTCTTCAGATCCAATAGTTGGAATGTTTTGATATTTGGTGTGAAGCATCCTTAGGGGGTGAGATTCAAGTTTGTTAAAGCCAAGTCCCTGGGTTCATATATGGGCTCCCTTTGGAAGCCCGAATTATAACTTAGTTCAATATGAGGAATATTCTTTAAAAATCCTTTTTTTTAGATCCACTGGTCAGAATCTTTGGATATTTGGTATAAGCTTTTCTTAGGAGGAGCAGATGCAACTTGTTGAAATCAATTATCTGGGTTGATATTTAGGCTACCGTGTCAGGTGAGCGCCCTCAGGCCCCCTGGGGCCTCTTGTTTAGAGATGTTATCCCAGATATTGATAATGAATTCAAATAAACATGAAATTTATATCTCAACACTGTGAGAACTGTGTTATCCATGCATCATATCAGGTACAGTTTAGGGGGTATGTGCATTCCCATGGTGAAGAAACAGGGAAAGAGAAGCCTGCACAATAATAATCCATTCAGACAGCAGCTTACGTGAGCATTAATAACTAACACAAACATACCACTGTGCATTTCTATCAACACTTAAAATACAGTGGGTCATAAGAAAAACTAGGCTTGCCGTGATTATGCAAAAGTCGACTAATCGTCGGTCGTGACGATTGATCAACTTTAAATTTGAAAGTCAACTTTTTTTTACCCCTGCATGAATAACGACACCACTGCCTTGCCAGAACGTGATCACACTGTATATACATGATGGGAACTTTTCTGGATGTATAAACGACAGTGGTAGACCATATGGAGGTACAGAAAGGCGGCCTCTGCCCCTCCCCCCCCCCCCCCCCCCCCCCAATAAATTGTCATTTTTCTAAGTCTGATTCGGAAATGTTTGCGGTAATTACCTCCCACTTTATTGCTTTAATGATTTTTGGGGAGGAAAATATGAAAGTTATTTTCAAGTATTACTGCTGTCGTCATGTCAACAACATGTCCGTATTTTAAACAACATTGTTTCCAATAACCATTCTTTTCTCATAAATCTTTTATTTTGAACAACACGAAATGAAACTCGCTGCGTTTGATGAAATTTCAGTATTTTGCATCACAAAACTAGAGTTAGCTCTCTTGGGTCACTTTTTCGTGTTGGAAATCTGAAAATCACAATGTTTCCCACCATTGATAAATTATCATGAGTGTGTGTGCGGAAGGGGAGGGGTAGGGGGGGGGGGGGGAGTAATGGTGACCTTTTACATCCTTAGTGCCCTTACAGGCTCCAGCAGAATAGTCCTTGTAAGTTGTAAAATCCCTCTTCCTCGGATCAGGCCTAGTTCCTTCTGGCTGCTCACTGTTATGTTTCATCTGAATTTCTGGGGTGTATTACTGTTTAACGGTATGGCAGATGTTCGACCAACTTAACAGAATATGGTCAACGAAACGTTGATTCCGATGTTCACCAAGCCTTACAATGTGGGAATGATGGATCGTTGACTATGTCACCATGTTATTTGAAATGTACACGGCCACACGCCCGGTTATACCTAACTTTAGGAACATTCAGCCATCTCATTTTAGGCGACCGTTTGTTAAAAAAATGTGGTCTAAATAGTTGCCTAATCATCGTTTTTGGGCTCGGATTAATCGACTATGGAATTTCATAATCACGGCAAGCCTAGGAAGAACCAAGAAATGGAGAAGGAAATGCAGGACGTGACGTGCCCACACTCCATAAACAGCTGTATTAATTAATGTTCATGAAAAAATGAAACTGAAGACTGCAGTAATAAATTGTGGAATATTGTTTTCGAGGAAAAAGTCATGTCTTAATTGTAGATATATTGTAATTTTAAATCAAAATAATAAAATATTACTGTACAGTTTTCTATAAGGAATGCTTTATTAGATATTGCTTTCAGCTGAACATAAGGTAGTGAGTACAGTAAATTTTATTCAATTGTTGATTGCCTAAAATATAACTATGTTGTTAACTGTTTACGAGCTCAGCTGCCCAGAACGTCACACAAATTTTATCCCCAAAATTGAATAATCTATCCTGTAAATGTATAAGATGCACCCTTAATTTGGTGATTGTGTCTTTTCAACCTCCTAACAATTGTTTACAATTGTCTGTAATGTGTATGCTGGCCCTACTTCGGAACTTAACTCAAGCTGGAAAAGCACTATAAAGAGATCGAAAAAAGGTTGACCAAGGCCAACGCTCGACATTATTATTTATTTATTGATGTTTAAGGTCACATATTTATGCACAATGGCTAATCATGACTGTGACAGTTTTACGGGTGGAGGAAGCCGGAGTACCCGGAGAGAACCACCGAGCAATGCCAGCTCCCCAACATCGTAACTCCGCACTGCAGCACAGGCAGGGTTTGATTGGTTGAAGACATGCGTACCATCGACGTGCAGAACGCCTTAGTACACAGCGTCATCATGCCCCCACGCAGGCAATGGAGATGAAGTGTCTTGCCCATGGACACAACGTGGTTCTCGCAGGTGGGATTCGAACCGAGGACCTCTCGGCTTGCAGCCTGCACCTCTACCTACTGAGCAACCGCGCTCCTGACGTTGACATTACAGGTACTCTCCCTGCACACCTCTTGCATTTACGGAGCGCATGCACAACAACCGTGACGTCAATTTCTTCTTTTTCTCTGCCATCTTCCATGGTCAGATTTTTTGTGACTTGTGCTTCAGATCTCATTTCTTCGTGTACAACTTGATCAAGTCACAATTATTGGTACATGTGCATTCTAGGATTGTATCCTTTTCTCAAGCTCAAAATTATTCTGTTTTATTCATATTTATTCTAATTTTAGCTTTTATTGTCTCTTTCTGTCTTGTCTTTTCCGCGTGCAAAATTGTGACCTGCGTTGATCCGTTTTCCGCTGGTGAGAAGCTTGGTTCTTTGGATTATATTGGGGGATTTTTCCCTCAAAAAATTCTTCTCACGCCTTTTTGGACAATGCTGAAAACACTCCCTTGGCCTTCTTGTATGCAGGTGAAACATGTCGATGATGTTCACAGTACTTTTGTCACCTGCAACAGTTGTTCTCAGGCCCATCCCTGTGGGGTTTGGTCTTCTAAGTTCTGGGCTTCCGTTAACAAGGTGGTTCTAACCAGAGCTAAAACCCCTCGTTTTGGGGGCAAAGGTAACCGTGCCTCTTCGAATACTTCTGAGAGTGTACAGGGTGACTGTCAAGCAGGATGTTGGGCAGGCTTTTTCAGTAGCAGATCCCTCTGCAGGTGTTGGTGGTGCTGGTGATGGGATGTCTGGTGTGGGGACTATGGTCTCCCTTCCTTTGGCTCCAGTTGTCACCCTTGAGATGACTATTTTTGTTGAGAAGAGTTCTTCCAAGGTCAACTTGGTCACTCTCTCCGATTTACCACCTGCATCATCTGCAGCTGCTGAGGAATTTGTTCATACTGCTTCTGTCTTGCATGATACAGTGTTTGTACGCAAGTCTGGAAGTCTGGAAAAAGTATGGAATTTTTAAAAATTGTTTTCCAGGTCTGAAAAATGATGTTTTCATATACTTGGTATGGAAAAAGTATGGAAATTTAATTAAATATATTCAGATTACGTACTAAATTTCTTTTTATTTTAGTTTTTATTAGCTCAACTTTGGTGAAGCCAAATTTGAGCTTATGACATGGGCAGTTGTCCGTCGTCTGTCTGGCCGTCTGTCCATCAACATGGCTCGGGCTAGAGGCCGTATTTATGAACCGATCTTTACGAAACTTCTTGGGTACCTGTGTCATGACCGTAGGACGAGAAGGAGTGTTTTCGGGTCGATCCAAAATTCAAGTCGGCCACTGGCAGCCATTTTGTACAAAATTAGGTGCGATCAGATTTTTGTGCAGAACTTCCTTATGAAAGCGCTGATTTGAATAATTTTTTGTATGAATGTTTAGTACCATGGGATACTTCACATATAATACGGGTTTTTTTCTCATGCGTTTATTATGCAAATTAGACTAACTTTGTGTTGCTTTCAGCACTGTAAGTGCAAACGCCAATACAGCTCGGGCTAGAGGACGTATTTATGAACCGATCTTTATGAAACTTCTTGGGTGCCATTGGTATCACCATGGGACGAGAACGAGTGTTTTGAGTCCGGTCCAAAATTCAAGATGGCCGATGGCAGCCATATTGTACAAAATTTGGTGCAATCAGATTTTTGCACAGAACTTCCATATTAAAATGCTGATTTAACTTTAGTTTGCCTTGACCGATTTATTTCAAATTTTCAGTTTTTAGCTCAACTTTGGCGAAGCCAAATTTGAGCTTATGCCATGGCCAGTCGTCCGTTGTCTGTCTGTCCGTCAACAATTCAATACGGCTCGGGCTAGAGGCCGTATTTATGAACCGATCTTTATGAAACTTCTTGGGTACCTTTGTTATGACCATGGGACGAGAATGAGTGTTTTGGGGTCTGATCCGAAATTCAAGTTGGCCGCTGGTGGCCATTTTGTACAGACTTAGGTGAAATCAGATTTTTGTGCAGAACTCCCATATGAAAGCGCTGATTTGAATAATTTTTTGTATGAATGCTTAGTACCATGGGATACATCACATATAATACAGGTTTTTTTCTCATATGTAAATTATGCAAATTAGACTAACTTTGATGTATTTAGTGTTACTTTCAGCACTACAAGTGCAAATGCCAATATAGCTCGGGCTAGAGGCCGTATTTATAAACCAATCTTTACGAAACTTATTGGGTACCTTTGGGATCACTGTGGGACGAGAACGAGTGTTTTGGGGTGCGGTCCGAAATTCAAGATGGCCAATGGCAGCCATTTTGTACAAAATTAGATGCAATCAGATTTTTGCACAGAACTTCCATATGAAAGCGCTGATTTGAAAAATTTTTTGTGTGAATGTTTAGTACCATGGGATATATCACATATAATACAGGTTTTTTTCTCGTTCAGAAATTATGCAAATTAGATGAACTTTGATTTTTTCAGTGCTACTTACACACAGTAAGTACACATGTCAATACGGCTCGGACTAGAGGCTGTATTTATCAACCGATCTTCACAAAACTTCTTGGGTACCTTTGTTATCACCTTGGGACGAGAACGAGTGTTTCTGAGTGCAGTCCAAAATTCAAGATGGCTGCCAGTGGCCATTTTGTATCGAAATTAGGTCCAATCAGTTTTTTATACCCCCGCTTCGAAGAAGTGGGGGCTATATAGGAATTGCACTGTATGTCCGTACGTCCGTCTGTCCGTCCGTACGTCTTTCCGTCCGGACAAATTCTTGTGTGTGCAACTCCTCCTACATTAATGAACCGATTTTGATGAAACCTTCATCTCTACTAAGTGAACATGTGCATATTCCAAACTTTTTGATCTGCGACAATTTTAACCAGGTTATCTCTCTTGAACTTTGATTTAATATGGGTTTCTATATGAAATTCTTGTGTGCGCAACTCCTCCTACATTTATCAATCAATTTAGACAAAACTTTTCAGACATCATCACTACTAAGTGAACATGCGCATATTCCAAGATTTTTGATCTGCGACAATTTTAACCAGGTTATCTCCCTTTGACTTAGATTTATTGTGTCTTTCCATCCGAACAAATTCCCCGTGGGAACCCTGGGAAGTAAGCAGCACTTGTTTACTGTGGTAAACCAGTTCTGCTTTACTAGTAAATTAGGACCCAGTCACCAATGCTTGGGGTGAAAGTCCTCTAAAATGGGCAACATGTAGATCAACGATTGACTAAACTTGACTTCATCTCCATGTTGTGTCACGATTAGCCATGGTGCATAAATATGTGACATTAACCACCACCAACAAACAAATCCGAATAAATTCTTGTGTGCGCAACTCCTCCTACATTAATGAACCGATTTTGATGAAACCTTTCAAACATCATCTCTACTAAGTGAACATGTGCATATTCCAAACTTTTTAATCTGCGACAATTTTAACCAGGTTATCTCTCTTGAACTTTGATTTAATATGGGTTTCTGCATGAAATTCTTATGTGCGCAACTCCTCCTACATTTATCAATCAATTTGGACGAAACTTTTCAGACATCATCACTACTAAGTGAACATGCGCATATTCCAAGATTTTTGATCTGCGACAATTTTAACCAGGTTATCTCCCTTTGACTTAGATTTATTATGTCTTTCCGTTCGAACAAATTCTTGTGTGCGCAACTCCTCCTACATTAATGAACCGATTTTGATGAAACCTTTCAAACATCATCTCTACTAAGTGAACATGTGCATATTTTTATACTGTACCAATGACCCAGACTTAGCTGGTGCTAACTCCACAAAAACCAGGGCCAAACACAAATTTTGCCCCCCAATCCCCAAAATTTGCATCCAAAACAAAAAGAAATCATGTCCTAAAGGACCTCCATAGTACGACTCTACTGCGCATGCGCAGTGACGCAGTCGTCCCGAAATTGGCGCCAAATATCATTCTCTGTTTGGCCCTTCATCAGTCAACATCTCACTGATCTTTGTGCTTGTAAATCTCAGTTTAAAGGATGCCAGACACGTAATTCTTGGAGAAAATGTGATTCTAAGGAGGATAGAAGGAGGAGAGGAAAAAAGAAGTGGCAAAAAATAATCAGGGCTGTACTTAAAATTTTTTGTTGAAATTATGTTAAGTTGCCTATTTTCGAGGCAAACGCCTCTTGTTGTCATTCTTGCTAATTGTTGCACTGCTTATTCAGTGTTTCCTCTCCCCTAACCTTCTAAAGTCCCCCCTTGCAATTCTCCCATGCTTTTGGCATATTTTTGAGAAGTTTCATTTCTAAAAATTCCCTGGGAGAGTTGCTTGGTTACAGAATGTTTTCTGTTATTTTCCCCATAGTTACGTTTTCACCCATGGGTGTATAACGTTTGTGTTCTGCATCTTCTATCTGATGTTCTGCAGATTCTCCCCCGGGAGTCTCTGTTTTGCATCAGATAGAGTGTAATTGATGACTGATTCCGGGCCAGTTTTTTCAGTGCCTGGAGTCATGTTTTCTTCTGTGTTTACACTGTTTGTTTTCATTGGCAACAGCCTTTTTTGAGGGGGGCTGTTTGCCTTTGAGGTAGTTTATCTCATTATAAGATACATTTATATTATCCGATAGTGTCTCATTAATTATTTTATATAATTTTAAAATTTTTGACCACACTTTGCCATCGGATCCATCGGGGCTCAACGTTACTTTTCAGCAACTTGGGCTTCTCTGAAAAAATATTTTTTCAAAATTATTTTGTTTTGCAATTGTTTTTTCATTTATTAATGGATCATGTTATTATGTATCTTTGTGTCAGGGGTTTTTGCGAGTAACTAGGACTTATTGTTGTTCTTTCACAATGAAGGGAACTTGTTCAAATTGTAATAGGAAGAAATCTTCCTCTGACTTTCATGATTATTGCATTAATTGTAGTCAGTGTTCTCGCATTAATCCCTGTCCTGTATGTGAACATTGGGATGAGAAACATTGGAAACGTGTGTCACGATATGTTGTTTCTGGAGAAAGAGCGATGCCGGCTCTTTCTCCACAAGGTCACTCTACTCTCTCAGTTTCTATTTCAGAGGAACCAGAACAGGGTGATGTTTCCATGTTATCTTCTTCAAGTGTGCGTCCGTCGTCACAATTAAATACAGAGCTAGCGGCAAAAGTGCTCATGGAGATTAGACAAATGTCGTCCGCTAGCTCGCCCGGTGTAGCGTCCATTCACCGAATGGTTCGGCAGCCGGGTTCGTCCGATGCGGTCCAAGAGGAAATTTTGGGTGATGCGAGCACTATAAAAATAATAAATGCACACCCAGTGACGGCGGATAGTGAACGAGAACGGAGGAAGCCTTTTAGTCCGGTTCCTAGCTCGTCCAGGTCCAGCCGGGCCGCGAGCGAGAGAGGCCCCTCTCTCGTACAACAACATCTGGGACCAGATGTTGTGGTACAAAATGTGTCTTTAGCGGAGCATACGTCCGTCGCTCGGGACGCTCCGTTGTTTAAGCAGTCCGCAGAGACTGTTAAGGCTTCCTCTTCTCGCCGGCGCACACGACCGCACCTTGGCTGCGTGACCTCCGATATTTTGCCAGCTTCGCCGATGAAGGATTATTCGGCGACCAGGTCACACCATCCGGCAGCCAGGGATTCGAGACCGATGGACTCCGGACGTTCGCATAGGAAAAGTATGCGGGAGCCATCTGATGCGGAGCTGCCCTCGGCAAAGCAGCGAAAGACCGCTCCTCCGCAGGTCTCGACGTCGGACATTCTAGTGCAGATAGCACAGCTTATCGCAGCATCCCAGCAGCCGACAGAGACGGTGTCGGATCGAGAATTATCCGACGGCGCTGGGTCGGTACGCTCCGCCGAAGCATCGGCGGCGGACGACCGGGAACATCGGGAGGTCCGACCGGATGGTGAAAGGGATACGGATGAATTGGAGCTATCCCTTTCGGAACAACACAAAGCTGCCGTAGACTTCATCCGGCACTTTCTTCCTCAAGTTGTTCCGTCGGGCCAGACTGCTGCGCTTCCGGACAGGAGAATTATAGCGTCATTGGACTCTGATTTTTTCGAGCGGTTCAGGGACATCGCTCCCGAGTTTCCGTCGCAGTCCAATAATGTTGCAAGAACATTTGAATTATTGAACGACGCTATTTTTAAACTTGCTTCCAGGACAGGGAAAGCAGGCTTCTTGTCCGCAAATACTCTCAACCTGCCTTTCATTAATGCAAGGAATAAATTCGACACGGCAGGTCAGGGTATACCGAGAGTTCCTCTGCGTATGGACGACGAGGCGGAAGACTTAGAGCTATCATTACCGTCGTCAGCTTCTATTCCAACCGCAGTGTTGGAAACAGCTATTGCGTCTAACAGAGCCAATTTAGATGCCTTATCTTACGCAGATCACCTTACGAAGGCGTTATCACTGCGTCTTCAAGGGGAAGAGTTTCAGGATATACAATCCTCCTTAAGACTTCTTTCAAGGGCAGTAGCTTATTCCACGTGTAACTCCGCCCTTTCAGTGGCAAATTTGGAGTTGGTTAGACGTGACGCAGCCCTGTCTACATCCACACTAGTGGATTCTAAGGTGAAGAACTCTCTTAGAGTCGCTTCGGTCTCAGGAGATCTTCTCTTTGACGGCAAGCTTTCCGCTATTTATGATAATATTAAAAAGAAAGCTAGTGATTCTCTGTTGTTCAGATCCGCTCCTAAAAGGTCGGATACAGCAGACACGAATAAGGCGGGCACTTCTGGGTCTTATCCGCCTAAGAGAGGTGCCTATAGAGGTTCCGGTGCATCCTCTAGCTCTTATTCGAGAGACCGTCAGGATAGCGACTCTCGTTCGGGACGTCCTTCAGGCCGGGACAATCGGTCGGACGCCCCGAGGTCGACGAGGCAAGGTGCGGGTCGTGGAAGACGTGGTTTCTCCTACCGCAGGCCTCGCAGATCCAGGAGGTGATGGCTCAAACCTCTATCGCGTTCCGGTTGGCGGAAGGTTGTCGAGTTTTTCTCAAGAGTGGGCGTCGATTACGGACGACCCGTGGGTGAGAGGAGTGACTTCGGAAGGTCTAAAGATATCCTTCAAACGAAAGCCTCCTTTAACTCGAAGTCCAAAGTGGACTCATCTTCCGTCAAACCCTCAGAAAAGAGACGCTCTGCTATCAGAGGTGCAGTCTCTTTTAATGAAGAACGCGGTAGAGGTCGTAGAAAACCAGGAATCGCTGGGATTCTACAGCCATCTGTTTCTGGTTCCGAAACCAGACGGCTCGTTCCGTCCAGTCATAGATTTGAGCTGGATAAACAAGCTGATCGTCGCTCCGAAGTTTTATATGGAGACGATTCGATCGGTCAGAGCGAGTATTCGGGTGAACGATTATGCAACGAGCATAGATCTCAAAGATGCGTACTTTCACGTCATGGTACATCCGACATTCCGAAAGTATCTACGCTTCGCAGTCCTAGGAGTGGTGTATCAGTTCCGGGCCATGTGCTTCGGATTGAATCTAGCACCCTGGGCTTTCACTCGGGTAATGAACTCGGTAATGATCTACTTCCGAGCTCATTCGTCTGCGGTAACGTCGGCCTACCTGGACGACATTCTTCAGAGGTACGGCAACGAGTTAACGCTTCAGAACGATGTTCAGAATCTTCTTCTATTGCTCCGACGTCTCGGTTTCATAGTAAACGAGGAGAAGTCGGATCTGGTGCCGTCCAAGTCATTCACTCATCTGGGAATGAGCTTCGAGACGCACAACAATCTCGTTCGTCTGCCGTTAACCAGAGCGAAATTAGTCAGTTGTTACGCTCGCTATTGTCTAAATACAGACAAAGTCACAGCGAGAGAATTTATGAGACTGATAGGTCTGTGCGGAGCCGCCGCGGATCTCATTCCGATGGGACGGCTACGCACACGGCCTCTTCAAATTTTCCTGACTCAGAATTGGAGTGTGAAAATTCATTCGCTCGATGTAGACGTTCTCTTGTCAGATCAAGTGAAACAAGAGATTCAGACTTGGGCAAACATTCAGTGGTTAACTCAAGGAGTTCCGCTGCAGTTGCCGGATCCGAGTTTTACCATTATGACGGATGCCAGTCAAACAGGTTGGGGTGCATCATTAATCCCAACGGATTCGAGAAGCCAGGGTCTTTGGGATCCGCAATTCCTGTGCAAGCACATAAACATCAAGGAAATGATGTCAATTTGGCTTGCGTTACGTCACTGGATGGACATTATTCACGATGCTCATGTCCAAATCCTATCCGACAATACGACTGTAGTGGCGTATATACGGAATCAGGGAGGCACTCATTCAGTTCCGTTGTTCAATCTAACGGAAAGAATCCTTCTGTTTGCGTTGGAACATCACGTTCTTCTTTCGGTCCGTCACATACCGGGTCGTCTGAATGTGCTAGCAGACTCCCTTTCATGAAAGGGTCGCTTGTTGCCGTCGGAGTGGACTCTCAACAAACAAGTATTCAATCAGATTTGCTACCAATGGGAACGGCCAATGATAGACTTATTTGCGACACATCTCAACAATCAGTTGCAGACGTATGTGTCCCCGTGTCCGGATCCAAGAGCATTTGCAGTAGACGCTCTATCGATCCCTTGGGACGGAATGATAGGATATGCGTATCCTCCAGCGCCGTTAATTCAACAAGTATTGCTAAAGATAAAACAATCTCAATGCAAGATTCTGTTGGTAGCATCTCTGTCGCCACAGAGACCGTGGATAAATCTACTCAGGTGTCTGTTGTGGGACCTACCGCGGAAGCTCCCTCCACGAGAGGATCTTCTTTGGCAGGGGAAATCGCGCCAACTGCATCACAACCCGCAAGGTCTCAACCTTCACGTTTTTCCGTTGTGCGGTCCTTCTTGCATGGCAAGCACTTTACAGGACGAGCAGTGGACGCGATTTCTAACTGTAGGAGGACCTCCTCTTCGCTAAACTATGCGGCTAAGTGGAAGGTTTTCCGTCGTTGGTGTAGGGATCATTCTGTTGATATATTTGATCCCTCTATACCAGACATTGCTAACTTTCTAGTATACTTGTTTGACGAAATCAAACTGCAACCTGTTACTATAAAGGGTTATAGATCTATGTTATCTGATACCTATGCACATCATGATAGTTTACAAATTGGATCTAATGTCTCTTTATCGAAATTGGTTAGAAACTTTTCGATAAATAGACCCAGAACTCTTAGATTAATTCCTAAGTGGAATTTAGCTTGGGTTCTCCTTAAATTGAAGGAAAAGCCATTTGAACCTCTTGGGACAGTAGATTTCAAATTCTTATCTTATAAGACAGCTTTTCTCTTAGCTTTCTCTTCTGCCAGAAGAGTCAGTGAGCTTCATGCACTATCGGTGGATGATTCTCATTATCGTAGTGTTGGGAACACTATCACCTTCACTACTAATGTCGGTTTTTTAGCTAAGAATCAGGCTCCTAATAAATATCCGGAACCTATTGTTATTAAGGCTCTTCCGTCTTCAGACGGGCGTAGGCCTTTACTCTGTCCTGTTAGAGCACTACGTATCTATAAACAGAGATCTCAGTTCATCAGAAAGGGACGGAAACGTTTCTTTCTGTCTTTGATGCCTAATAGAAAGGACATTTCAGTCCATTCTATTGCTAGATGGATTCAGTTAACTATCCGTACTGCGTATGAAGATTTATCTTCTTCTCAGCAGTCTGTGCTTAAGATTTCTGCTCATGAAGTAAGAGCTCAGTCTACTTCCTGGGCTTATGCTAATAGTGTTGCTATTACAGATTTAATGAAGGCTGCTTATTGGTCTCAGCCATCCACATTTACTAATTTTTATCTCAGAAATATTGAGTCCATTTCTGGAGACCTGCATTGTTTAGGTCCGTTATCTGTTGCTCAGAATGTCGTCCACTAAACAGTTGCAACTATAGTTATGCAGGCTTTCTGTTCCGGCAGTGACTCCGTCCGGCTGCCCTCTTCGCTCTGGGCTATTTGACCCAGGGCAAGGGGAAGGGGGGGGGGGGGGGGGGCGGGTGTTCCCTTAGGTCACCTGCTTTATAGTGAAAAGCAAGGGAATGCCTCCTCCAAGACAGTATTTCTGAGTCGCTTCCGGGATGGTTTTAAAGTGTAATATTTATGTTTAATTTCATTCATGTCTTATTTTTAAAGTGTAGCTCGGTGTGAAGCATTTGTATATGTCAAGTGTCAAACGGGCTTTAATATACAATACTCGGACACTTTTAAATGATTATAAAGAGTCTCAATTCTCTGGACTACTTTATTTATTGGCTTGTTTTAAAAATAATTAGTATAAAGGTTATACTGGATGTTAATAGAGAACATGAATGTTATTGTGCTCAATTATTAAGGGTAGTGTATCTTTCTAATTTAAATATTAAATAAGAAAGATACATGTAAAGCCTAATACTCCTTTTCTCCTTAAGGGGTTACCTCTTTATCTTATAATTGAGCTTATTGGATTTTCCTCTATGTCCTAGGCCCTCCAGCCTGTTTACTATTCAGCTAAGTCTGGGTCATTGGTACAGTATAAAAATGTTAAAAAATTTATAGTAATTTATATATTTTTTATACTTACCAATGACCCAGACGGGGATGGCCCTCCCTGAGTTGGGAACTCTTGCCTCCCCGCTGAGTACATAGCGCTGACCAGGCACTGCCAGTAAGAATGATATTTGGCGCCAATTTCGGGACGACTGCGTCACTGCGCATGCGCAGTAGAGTCGTACTATGGAGGTCCTTTAGGACATGATTTCTTTTTGTTTTGGATGCAAATTTTGGGGATTGGGGGGCAAAATTTGTGTTTGGCCCTGGTTTTTGTGGAGTTAGCACCAGCTAAGTCTGGGTCATTGGTAAGTATAAAAAATATATAAATTACTATAAATTTTTTAACATTCCAAACTTTTTGATCTGCGACAATTTTAACCAGGTTATCTCTCTTGAACTTTGATTTAATATGGGTTTCTGCAGGAAATTCTTGTGTGCGCAACTCCTCCTACATTAATTTTATCAATCAATTTGGACGAAAGTTTACAGACATCATCACTACTAAGTGAACATGCACATATTCCAAAATTTTTGAGCTGTGGCAATTTTAACTAGGTTATCTCCCTTTAACTTAAATTTATTATGGGTTTCTACATGAAATTCTTGTGCGTGCAACTCCTCCTACATTTATCAATCAATTTTGACGAAACCTTTCAAACATTATCACAACTAAGTGAACATACGCATATTCCCAAATTTTTGATCTGCGACAATTTTAACCAGGTTATCTCCCTTTAACTTGGATTTATTATGGGTTTTCAAATGGGATTCTTGTGTGTGCAACTCCTCCTACATTAATGAACCGATTTTGAATACATGTTGCACATTGTAAATGTGTTTTTCCAAATGTAAACCATATATGTGTGGGCTCTTCAAGTATTCAGTGCTGTTCTGTGGAAGGCCACATGCAAATACAAATTTCAACAACAAAAGATGATCTTTATGTGTACATTTCCTTATGGCCTTTGCCTACATGATCAGAAGTGCATTCCTCTAAAAACCCAAAGCGGGGGTATTAATCACCTTCAGTGATAGTTCTAGTTGTCACAATTTCTATACAGCTCATATTTATGAACTGATCTTCACAAAACTTCTTGGGTGCCTTTGTTTTCACCTTGGGACAGGAATGAGTGTGTTTTGGGGTGCCTTTGTTATCACTGTTCTATGAGAACAAATATTTTGGGGTTCAGTCAGACCCACTCTGGGACTCAAAGATTTCTTTTCTAGTTTAGCATCTGACTGTCAACCACCTTTACAATACTTTACCTATACATTTGTTACAGGCTACAGCCAGTATTTATGTACAGACCGTTACAATACTTTATATGTACCTTTGTTATCAGATCATTACGTAGATCTTTGTCATTGCTGTGTCACATACTATACATGTACATGTCTTGACAAGTTGAGCTACAGTGTCATTGACACTTTCATTTGTTTTTGACCACAAAATACAGCTCAAGTTCACTTTTGACCACAATCGCATATACCTTTCCAGAGTTATTCCCCTTGAATGATTGCAAATTTGTGGATTTTGTGGTTTCCAGATGATAACTTTAGTTTGCCTTGACCGATTTTTTTCAGATTCTCAGATTTTGTTTTTGACCACAAAGCACAGCTCAAGTTCACCTTTGGCCATAATTGCATGTACTGTTCCATAGTTATTCCCCTTGAATGATTGCAAATTTGTGAATTATGTGGTTTCTGGATGATAACTTTAGTTTGCCTTGACTAATTTGTTTCAAATTCTCAGATTTTGTTTATGACCACAAAGCACAGCTCAAGTTCACTTTCGGCCAAAATCGCATGTACCTTTCCAGAGTTATTTCTCTTGAATTTGTGCATTTTGTGTTTTCCGGATTATAACTTTAGTATGGCCTAACTGATTTTTTGTTATACGCCTGTTGAAAAACCGTCAAATTATGGAATCAGTCTGTCTGTCTGTCTGTCCATTTGTCCATCCATTTGTCCATCCATCAGTCTGTCCGTTCGTCAACATTTGGTTTCCAGATGATAAGTTTAGTATTTTTTTTCGATTGACTCCTAAACTTGGTATGTGGTTTAATCAAAACAAAAGACAGGTCAAGTTCGAATATGGGGTCAGTTCGAACTTCTAAGTTCCCCTGAATTATGGACCTTGTTGGACATAGAATGCATCAAATATTTGGTTTCTGGATGATAACTTTTATTATTTGTTTTCCGATTGGTTCCAAACTTTTTCTTGCACTTGTCCCACAACGCCTCACTGAAAGTTGTGCGATCAATGCAAGAATAATTCTCTATTTTTTCTTTCTCTGTTAATAACACCCACGGGTAAAATTAACATGTCTCCTAAGTTTTTTTTTTTTTTTTTTTGTGATGAGAAGTGGTGGTGGTAGGGGGGGGGGGGAGGGGGGGGGGGGGGGGGGGGGCAGCCATTACAGATTATTTTAATGGTTACGCATATTCAACAGTGTGTACGGGCTGCCATTATCCGTGAAGCAAAAAATGAAGCATTTTTCTTGCACTTGTCCTTACAGCTACAGTGTCATTGACACTTTCATTTCGTTTTGAATCAAATTTCGAAACTCGTAAAATTTAGGCCTTTGTAACCCAACACAGAAATAACCGATCTGACACAAACATTAACAACCATTAATTGATCCATATGTTTCCGTGATCAAAATGGCTGCGCCCAGTGATAATATGTTTATGTTGTGAACGTCAAGAAAAACAACCCAAACATCAAAGTTTAATCTTCTAAGTTGAGGTATTGTGTAACACTGTCAGCAAATTAACCTGAAAGGAAATGTTTGTTTTCAGAAACATGGTTGGTAGGTGTGGTAATCCTGATGATAGTGCTCCTTCCATCTCTTCTGGGGATGGTATACAGTCGCGGTGACCCAAGGCTCTATCTGGTGGTGTGTTACATGGCTCCCAGTCTTCTCAGTGAAGCGGTACAGGTTTGCTGGCTGCCCTGTCTCATCTGGCTAGGTTTACTTCTGGATGGTTGAAGTGCTCTGTTGCTTCAGCAGCAATTCCTAGTTCTTTGGGAGAATTGTTTGTTGTTCTGCCTTTCCCTGCTGGTGAGCCTACTAGCAGGGACATTGACAACTAGTGCCTTCTGTTCGGCAGAGGCCAGTGATATTTCCTGTTAGATGTCACTCTTGGGGACCTTCTTTTGGTGATTTCTCACTGTGTCCCAAGCCTGAGGATAGGCAGTTGGGGCTTCTGTTTTCTCAGAGTTCAATGACAGGTTCCTGTCATTATTGGGACAATCCTCCGGTGTGTTCTCATCGTGCCCCAGGTCCAGCTGCCGATCGACGTATGCTGTCTGTCTCTCTAGAGGATTTGCAGGCAGGGCCTTCTGTTTTGCAGAGGTCAGTGAATGTCACTAAGGCTGTCACGATTATGAATTTTCATAATCGATTATATTGTCATAAAAATCGACGGTTATTCGATTATTTATGGTTAATATTTCTGTCTCGTTTCCTAGAACTTTGTCTGTGAAATAACATGGGAGGCGTTAAAAATTAAAATATCCTAATCGTAAATGAAGCAAACGAACACCAAACCTGAAAAATTTTACATAACAGAATCTACATCGCATAGATTCAAACTTCAAATCATAGAAAAATGCATACTAAACTCACTAATGACCCCATCTGCGCTCAATGCGTAATGATTATGAATTTAGCCTCAGGGAATGTCAAGTCAACAAAGCTTTACACATGGAAATGAAACTTCCGGTTGCGGTACGTTGGAGAACAAAATAAATCATCATAGCATGTTTTACTTCAACTTTTATAAATTTTATGTATCGGTTGGAAATTGAGTAATTTGAGTTCAAAAGGAGGGGAAAGATCAAAGACATGTAATCGACAGCATGCTTTTGATACTCGGCAGAAGAATACAACCTCGTAACAACGTTGATGTTTTTTTGGCAGGTCACATGACTCACATCAAAGAAATGAGAAGTATTGGGAACTGAGTGATCACGCATACGATGATGACTGGGTTTCGGCTAACTTTAACTCGCGTGGTGCCGCGACTTGAAGCTATATATTGGTTTCATGTTTTAACCCCGTTCACACACACATTTGTTGTCGAAATAGGTCCTTTATGTGAAACAATAGCTTGTGAATCAATATTTCCCCTTTGTTTAACGAAAAGGTATGACAACACATGTCCAGTCAAATAATCGATCATTGAAAAAAATCGTTGATTATGACCTCAGTCGACGGTTGATCGACTTTTCGATCATTCGTTACAGCCTTAAATGTCACTGGGCGTAACTCTTGGGACTGTCCTCTGGTGTCTACACAGCGACTCTCTACTTTATCTGCTAATCGACGTTCGTCATCGATCCCTTCTGAGGATTTGGGTTCTTCTTTCTAGAAGGGTCCTTTGGGAAGACACTCCGTCGGGCATGGCTGCTTCGACGGTTTCTCGGGGTGAGCTGAAGCAGGCGCTGACCTGGTTGTTTTCTAGCAACCCTCAAGTTGGCTTCCCTGTGCCTCCCTAAGGTGCATCCACCTTTGGTCAGTCACAGAGATTCCTCACCTGCCCCTTTGGATGCTGTTCAGCATTCACAGGAGGTTTCAGCTGGCTGGCCCAAGTTGGGCTACGTCTATTCAGCCTCGGAGGATGATGATTTGCTTGATGGCAGTGGGCCCCCTCATCAGTCTTGGGGGCAGGCTTTAGATTTTATTCTTGGCGTTTTGCCAGATGTTCAGCCTTCAGACCAGCCCTCAGTGACCGCATGGCTGCAGTCCTCTGTGGAGGGCTGCAACCCTGTCGAGCCTTCTAGCTCTGGGGTTTTGCGCCATCTGCAATCGGCTCAGGTTGTTGAGTCGTCCAAGGCCTGGATGCCAAAATGCATTCCAAGGCCCTAAAGCATTCTTTCTTTTCATGATCTGATGCATTTCTGCCTCCTTCGCAGTTTCGTGTATACGAATCCATCTGTTCACCAGTCTGGCTACTGTGGACGAGGATTCTTTTTCCCCCAGCAGTTCTCCCGATGTCGGCAGTTGAATCTATGGTGGGCCTGTCCCAAGAGATGCTGGACATGTTATCTCTCGCAGACCACATCGTAGCTGCCCTGGATTCCTATTTCCCACCAGGGTGCTCAGGTGCCTTTGCATGTTTTGTCTCGGGCTCTAAGGAAACTGACACACGCTCACACCTGCAACATGGCTAATTTGAAGCTTGCATGCGGGGATGCAGTGTTGGACACTTCTCCACAACTTCCTTCTAAACAGCATGCTGTTCTGAGGTCTGCCTCTTTGGTTGGACCTCGGCTGTTCCATGGTTCCAAGGCCGCTGTCCGTGACAAGGCTCTTCGTCATTTGAAGGACCAGCTTTTGTTATTGTAACTGGACCTACATGCTACTGTGGGTGGGGATCGTTCCAGGCCCACCAAGCGTCCAGCTACTTCAGCCACGCAAGTTGCACCTTCTGCTATATCTGCCTTTTTTGCTCTGAAGAAGCGTTTCTGCGGCCAAGCTTGCTGGCAGCCTCAGGGAGGAAAGTCTTGGGACTCTGTTGCTTCCCGAGGGAGTGGTTTCTCCTCTTGGGGTCTTCGTCAAGGCCGCAAATGAAAGTCCTCACCTCTATTCGCCTCCGTGGGGGAAGGCAGTCGCTGTTTTTTTTACCACTGGACAGAGATAACGGACCCTTGGGTCCTCGACATCATCCAATCAGGTCTGTGACTGTCCTTCCATCGACACCCCTGTTTATCTCGGGTGCCCCTCTCAACTAGGGTCCTATTCGATCCTCAGAGTCGGGACCTTCTGTGCAGGAGATCGACAATCTCCTCATCAAAGGGGTGATCGAGGTGGTCAGGAACACCCTTTCTGTGGGGTTCTACTTGAGACTTTTCTTAGTGCCAAAGAAAAATGGCCAGTTTCGTCTTATTATTGATCTGAGTATCCTGTTCTTGTTTCGGGATCGTGTCGCAATTCCAAGCTTTCTCGTTTGGTTTGAACCTGGCCACTCGGGTCTTCTTCAGACTGATGTTACATGTGCTCGCTTTTCATCGTACTCATTCAGCTATGACTTCATCAACTTACCTGGATGACATCCTCCAACGGCCCCACAATGCTACAGTTCTGGAGTCTGATGTCCGACGGTTGCGTGGCCTGTTGGCGTCACTGGGTTTCAGAGTCAATTGTGAGAAGTCGGATCTCCTTCTTTCTCAGCAATTTTGTCATTTGGGAATGGAATTTGACACTTTTCGCAGTGTGATGTCCTCCCCACCTTGACTAGGGACCTGCTCTGATCCTTCTTGGTCTTGGCCCGGACTTTCCTTCAGCTGCTGGGCCTTTGCGGTTCGGTGACGGATCTCATTCTGCTGGGTCGCTTGTTTGTCTGACCTCTCCAACACTTCCTGTTGGATCATTGGCGTCTGAATGTGGATCCTCTGGACCTGGAACTTTCTATTCCTCGGTCCTTGCTTTGTCACCTATGCCCTTGGACCGATGTTCCCTAGTTGACTCTGTGTGTTCCGTTGGATCTTCCTCCAGCCGATTGCTTCCACTTTTCCAAACTCGTTTAGAAAAGTTATAAGCTTGAGTTAAGTTGTGAAGTAGGGCTTGCAATTATGTTACAGCCAATTGTAAACAATTGTGGTATGTTTGCTAAGAAACAAAATTTACTCAAACATTTTAATTTTTTAAGGAAAAATCTGACTTATACAGTGGTTGGATAGACTTGATCTTATACATGTAGAAACCAACAAGTGTTCCAGGATAGAACAGCCAATCAAAAATGTATTTTTCTACGTGAATCTACTAAAAGAGATTTGGACAAATCTTTTTGCGAATCGACTTGCGGATTCGGGTCAAAATTTTGCCTTTGTGTTCCTCTGCAATTGTGTGAAGCTAATATATAATCAATCAATTTTGTGTAAACTGACTATTGATGTTCTGTGGAGCCCCCACAATCTACCCAGATAGCAGCACATATTTAAAAATAAATTTCTTCCTTACCTTACTCCCACTCAGACTTTCAGCTTCAAGCTGTCCCTCATAGATCCCTGGCCATGTGCCAGTGTCTTGTGAGAAAAGGAAGGTCACAGATTTACAGTATACTAGTATGAATGTGCAAGTGTTTATTGTTAGATTTCAGCAAAAATATCTTCCACTTCTTGCTAATGGGCTAAATCTCAATCTTATATTTTCAGTTTATACTATATGGATTGATAGGAAATTGTTGCTGGCTTCTTGGAAACATAATCCAATTGGTGAAATCAAGACCAATTCTTGGAAGACATGAGTACAGAGGCAGATCAAGTTTCATATTTCGGTTGAGTTTCCTTCATGTGTTTGTGGCCGCTATAACCGGATTAGCATTTCCTGACTGGCCTCTCAAAGCAAGCTTAGAACAAGTAAGTAAAATTCTACAATGTTTTCCAAATCAATGTGACTTGAATTAAATCATCTGGATGATATCGAATCAAAAGCTATGAGGTTTAGATTTTAGCTCTGCCTGACAAGTGTCAGTGGAGCTTTCTGGTAAGGGTTTGTCCATCATCCATTGTACATCTGCCCACCGTCCGTCTGTCATTAACATTTTGTTTGTTTGTGCAATAACTTCTTAAACATGGAATGTTTTTTTACCAAACTTTATAACCATATGTATTATGTATTATCAAAAGACAGTGTCTCACAATTTATAATATGGTATGTGCCCCATCAAGGTTAAGGCCCCTATGTTAAGGTGACAGAAAATGTTTGACATTACATTTCACTGTCACTTTTGTCCAGCCCATAATTGGTAGGATTGACAGATCTTATTCAGCATGCAGGCGCATGTGTATACTGGGAAGATAACTGCCCCAGATCATGCACTATTGAATTCTCGATTCAATTAACTCGAAAAACAAAAAGAACCGTATATATATCTGGCTCTACAAATATGCGGAATTCATTATTATGTCTCCCCTTCCCAGAAGGGAGACATATTGTTTTAGTGCATATTCTTCTTCTTCTTCTTCTTCTCCTTCTCCTTCTTCTTCTTCTTCTTCTTCTTCTCATACAAACTTTGTCCGGGCCATAACTTTTTTTGTCTTTTGACCTACACCTTAGATACTTGGCATGTGGATGTATCACCATGAGCCGGTGTGCAGTGTACCATAGTGACCTTCATGTGACCTTGACCTTTGACCTGAAGGTCAGATTTGTGTATTTTAAGGGAAACATCACACAAACTTTGTCCGGGCCATAATTTTTTTGTCTTTTGACCTACACCTTAGATACTTGGCATGTGGATGTATCACCATGAACCGGTGTGCAGTGTACCATAGTGACCTTCATGTGACCTTGACCTTTGACCTGAAGGTCAGATTTATGCGCTTTTTTAAGGGAAACTGTCTGGACCAGAACTTTTTTGTATTTCGAGTCAGGCTTTAGATATTTGGCATGTGGATGTATCACCATGAGCCGGTGTGTAACGTACCCTTGTGACCTTCATGTGACCTTGACCTTTGATCTGAAGGTCAGATTTGTGCTTTTTTCAAGAAAACTTTGTCCGGACCAAAACTTGTTTGTCTTTTGAGCCAGGCCTTAGATATTTGGCACGTGGATGTATCACCATGAGCCGGTGTGCCGCATACCATCGTGACCTTCATGTGACCTTGACCTCAAGGTCAAATTTATGTACTTCAAATAGGGAGTAATTGTCCAGACCAGACTTTTTTAGTTTTTTGACCTAGGACTTGGTTATTTGACATGTGGATGTGTCACCATGAGACCGCATGTCGTCTACCTCGACGACCTTCATGTGACCTTGACCTCTGACCTTAAGGTCAAATTTATGTACTTCAAATAGGGAATAATTATCCAGACCAGAACTTTGTTTTTTGACCTAGGACTTAGATATTTGACATGTGGATGTATCGCAATTAGACCGCATGTCACATGTAATCATGACCTTCATGTGACCTTGACTTCAAGGTCAAATTTATGTACTTTAAATAGGAAGTAATTGTCCAGACCAGATTTTTTTTGAGGGGGACATGTGGATGTGTCGCCATGAAACCGCATGTCCGCTACCTTGATGAACTGCATGTGACCTTATCCTCTGACCTCAAGGTCAAATTTATGTACTTCAAATAGGGAATAATTGTCCAGATCAGAACTTTTTTGTTTTTTGACCTAGTACTTAGATGATTGACATGTGGATGTATCACAATGAGACCACATGTCATCATGACCTTCATGTGACCTTGACCTCAAGGTCAAATTTATGTACTTTAAATGGCTCCAAACTATTGGATTCAATGTTATAGAACAATTACCAACCAACAGTTAGGCCCTTCTTGTGGTTATATTGCAGCACACGCTGCTTGGGAACCTCATAGTAGCAGTGATTGGAAACAAAATCTTTATCTTCAGCTTTAGATCCTTCAATCATTGGAAAATACAATACCATACTTAATCAACCATTACACCATCCAACATACCTCACTGATGATCAGATTTTAGACATAATATCACACCTACAATATGTGCATTCGAGAACTAGAAATGTCAATTGGATTCATTGACCAGTGCCATTAAACTACCTCATAAAGTATTTCAGAGAACAGTTTTCTGGTGTACGAAGAAAAGCTCGATTACAAACTGTAAACTCCTGTCTGCAATGTGCTTGCTAATCTTTCTGAAATGGCAGTGTCTGGTGATCACTGGTTTGTTTTAGCTGTTGGTTCTCAATAAGATCAGGTATTAACCTTTTCTATTTTGTCTGTGGATGTATCAGCATGTGGCACTGTGGCCACGTAAACCATGGTGACTTTCACATGATCTTGACCTTTGGATCCCAAGGTCAAGTTCAGATATTTTATAGAGTATTATTTTCCAAAGTCATCATAATTTATTTCTCTTCAGAGCTAGACCTTACATATCTGGTATGATTGTCAATATTTTTATGTATATATCATTTGTAGTGCATAAAATAGAAAGGAAGGGGAGACATATGTTTTAGTGTGCTAAAACACTTTCCAGTTACTTCTCGATTTCATTTTTCATATTATATTTCTTATTCATAAACTGTTTCTATATTGCACATGCATTATAAGCTGGCATAAACATTTGTAATTTTCTGGCATTCTTCAGTATTTTGCCACCACGTCTGCAACACATTCTGTCTAAAATCCAATCAACATTTTTAGAAGGAAACACAGTGTCACTTGGGTTGGTTCATTTTAGCAAGTCATGATTTTCTCGTAAAAATGCAGGATTCAGAAGAAGTCCAGATAAAAACAATCCATAATAATAGGTTATTATGCCAAAAATTCAAATTGGCATGTTCTGTGACGTAACCTCCGTTGTCTGCAATGTGATGACTTACTATTCAAATTACACGGTGTAACTTGGGTTGGTTCATTTTAGCAAGTCATGGTTCTCTTGTAAAAATACAGGATGCAGAAGAAGTACTGATAAAAACAATTCATAATAATAGGTTATTATGCCAAAAATTCAAGTTGGTGTGTTCTTTGACGTAACCTCCGTTGTCTGCAATGCGATGACTTACTATTCAAATTGCGTATTTCTGCATTAGAAGTACTTTTTTAAATCATTTTTAGCTCAACTTTGACGTAAGTCAAATTTGAGGTTATGCCATGGCCTGTCGTCCGTGTGTCCGTCAGCATTTCAATATGGCTCGGGCTAGAGGCCATATTTATGAACCAATCTTCATGAAACTACTTGAGTAGTGGTTTACTCATAATATGGGTTTTTTTCTCGTGCAGAAATTCTGCACATTAGATGAACTTTGATTTTTTCAGTGATACTTGCACACTGTAAGTACACATGTCAATACAGCTCGGGCTAGGGGCTGTATTTATGAACCGATCTTCACGAAATATCTTGGGTACCTTTGATATCACCTTGGGACAAGAACGAGTGTTTCTAGGTGCAGTCCAAAATTCAAGATGGCTGCCAGCAGCCATTTTGCACCGAAATTAGGTCCAATCAGTTTTTAGCTCAACTTTGGCGAAGCCAAATTTGAGGTATTGCCATGGCCCGTCTGTCCATCTGTCTATCCGTCGTGCCGTACACAAGGCTCGGGCTAGAGGCCGTATTTATGAACCAATCTTTACAAAACTTCTTGGGTTCCTTTGTTATCACCGTGGGACGAGAATGAGTGTTTTGGGGTCCGGTCTGAAATTTAAGATGCTGCCGCTGGCAACCATTTTGTTCAAAATTAGGTGCAATCAGATTTTTGCGCAGAACTTCTAAATGAAAACGCTGATTTGAATAATTTTTTGTTCGAATGTTTAGTACCATGGGATACATCACATATAATATGTTTTTTTTTCTCATGCATAAATTATGCCAATTAGACTAACTTTGATCTATTTAATGTTACTTTCAGCACTGTTGCTGCAAATGCCAATACGGCTTGGGCTGGAGGCCGTATTCATGAACCCATCTTTATGAAACTTCTTGAGTACCTTTATTATCACCGTGGGACAAGAACGTGTGGTTTTGGGTGCTGTCCAAAATTCAAGATGGCCACCAGGAGCCATTTTGTACTTTAGTTAGAGAGTGCAATCAGTTTTTTGTACAGAACTTCTGTATGGCTGCCGGTGGCCATTTTGTACCAAAATCAGTTTTTGGTACAGAACTTCCATATGAAGGATCTGATTTGAATAAATTTTTGTATGAATGTTTAGTAACATGGAATACATCACATATAATACAGGTTTTTTTCTCGTGCAAAAATTATGCAGATTAGATGAACTTTGATTTATTCAGTGCTACTTATACACAGTAAGTGCACATGTCAATAGAGCTCTGGTTAGAGTCTGTGTTTATGAACCGATCTTCACGAAACTTCTTGGGTACCTTTGTTATCACCTTGGGACGAGAACGAGTGTTTTGGGTGCGGTCTAAAATTCGAGATGGCTGCCAGTGACCATTTTGTACCAAAATTAGGTCCAATCAGTTTTTTGTATACAACTTCTATATGGCTCAGGCTAGAGGCTGTATTTATGAACCAATCTTTACAAAACTTCTTGGGTACCTTTGTTATCACCGTGGGACGAGAACGAGTGTTTTGGGGGTGCAGTCCAAATTCAAGATGGCTACCAGCAGCCATTTTGTACCAAAATTAGTGCAATCAGCTTTTTGTACAGAACTTATGTATGAAAGTTCTGATCAATACAGCTCGGGCTAGAGTCTCTGTTTATGAACCGATCTTCACGAAACTTCTTCGGTACCTTTGTTATCACCTTGGGATGAGAACAAGTGTTTCTGATGGTGATCCAAAATTCAAATTGGCTGCCAGTGGCCATTTTGTACCAAAATTAGGTCCAATCAGTTTTTTGTACACAACTTCTATACGGCTCAGGCAAGAGGCTGTATTTATGAACCGATCTTTACGAAACTTCTTGGGTGCCTTCGTTTTCACCATGGATGGAGAACGAGTGTTTTTGGGTGTGGTCCGAAATTCAAGATGGCCACCAGCAGCCATTTTGTACCAAAATTAGTGCAATCAGTTTTTTGTACAGAACTTCTGTATGAAAGTTCTGATCAATACAGCTTGGGCTAGAGTCTGTATTTATGAACCGATCTTCTTGGGTACCTTTGTTATCACCTTGGGACAAGAACAAGTGTTTTGGGGTGCCTTTGTTATCACTGCTATGAGAACAAATATTTTGGGGTTCAGTCAGACCCACTCTGGGACTCAAAGATTTCTTTTCTAGTTTAGCATTTCGCCCACCTTTACAATACTTTACCTGTACATTTGTTACAGGCTACGGTCAGCATTTATGTACAGACCATTGCAATACTTTATATGTACCTTTGTTATCAGGTCATTACCTAGAATTTTATCATTGCTGTGTCCTTGTTATCACCGTGGGACGAGAACGAGTGTTTTGGGGTGTGGTCCAAAATTCAAGATGGCCACCAGCAGCCTTTTTGTACCAAAATTAGTGCAATCAGTTTTTTGTACAGAACTTCTGTATGAAAGTTCTGATTTGAATAAATTTTTGTATGAATGTTTAGTAACATGGAATACATAACATATAATACAGGTCTTTTTTTCTTATCAACCTGCCTTACAATTGTTTTCTACAGGCTTGCACTGCGGTGGAAGACCCGAAATCGGATAAATACTCTCTATTTTAATCTTTCCCAAGAGATTGGGAGAGAAAAGTGGTGTAAAAACACCACGAAAAAATAAGCCAACCCTGGGTCGAGCGCCATCGGCACACACCCAGTAGGAGATGCTCTTCTCTAAGTACAATTCCACGACTTCCGTTAACCAGTGCGTAAAGCAGTCATCAAACCATTCTTTTTTTGTTTGCTCCAAGTGAAGGATGTTCCGCCATTTGCATTACGAAACAGTGATAATTCAACTCGTCGATAATGGTTTCCTGTGACTTCCTGTTTAGTAACATGGAATACATCACATATAATACAGGTTTTTTTCTCATGCAGAAATTATGCAAATTAGATGAACTTTGATTTGTTCAGTGCTACTTATACACAGTAAGTGAACATGTCAAAACGGCTCGGACTAGAGTCTGTATTTATGAACTGATCTTCACGAAACTTCTTTGGGTACCTTTGTTATCATTTTGTGACAGGAACGAGTGTTTTTGGGTGCCTTTGTTATCACTGTGCTATGAGAACAAATATTTTTGGGTTCAGTCAGACCCACTCTGGGACTCAAAGATTTCTTTTCTAGTTTAGCATCTAACTGTCACCCCTCTTTCACAATACTTTACCTATATATTTGTTACAGGCTACGGTCAGCATTTATGTATAGACCTTTACAATACATGTACCTTTGTTATCAGGTCATTACCTAGATGTTTGTCATTGCTGTGTCACATACTATACATGTACATGTTTTAAACAAGTTGAGCTACAGTGTCATTGACACTTTCATTTGTACACAATTTCTATACGGCTCAGGCTAGAGGCCGTATTTATGAACAAATCTTTACGAACCTTCTTGGGCACCTTTGTTATCACCTTAGGACAAGAACGAGTGTTTTGGGGTGCGGTCCAAAAATTCAAGATGGCTGCCGGTGGCCATTTTGTACCAAAATCAGTTTTTGGTACAGAACTTCCATATGAAGGATCTGATTTGAATAAATTTCTGAATGAATGTTTAGTAACATGGAATACATCACATATAATACGGCTTTTTTTTGTGCAGAAATTATGTAAATTAGATGAACTTTGATTTATTCAGTGCTACTTATACACAGTAAGTGCACATGTCAATATGGCTTGGGCTAGAGGCTGTATTTATGAACCGATCTTCACGAAATTTCTTGAGTACCTGTTATCACCTTGGGACAGGAACGAGTGTTTCGGGGTGCCTTACTGTGCTATGAGAACAAATAGTCTTGGGTTCAGTCAGACCCACTGGGACTCAAAAGATTTCATTTCTAGTTTAGCACCTAACTATTACCCACCTTTACAATATTTTACCTATACATTTGTTACAGGCTACGGTCAGAATTTATGTACAGACCGTGACAATACTTTATATGTACCTTTGTTATCAGATCATTACATAGATGTGAGTCATTGCTGTGTCACATACTATACATGTACATGTCTTATACAAGTTGAGCGACAGTGTCATTGACACTTTCATTGATTCTTGTTATGATACATCCACCTTCAATTATATTACTGAGATGAGATGTATGTGTGACTCTTTTTCCCCAATTCTCAATTTGTCTGTAGTCTAGATTTAAGCCTTCTGCATTGTTTTTTTTTTCTGTGGAGGGATGGGAGGCAGTATTCCTAGCTCTTTTTTTTTGTACGAAGATCTTAACCCCTAAAGTGTAGCCCCCCCCCCCCCCCTCCCTCCTCCCCCCCTCATTCCCTCTTGTCCAATAAGCTTGAAATTTTTTAAAAAAGAATTTCTGAGAACCACCACCACCACTGACAGTACTTGGATATGGTGCTGGGGCATTTGCTTTCAAAACCACCTCAACTCGGGTTTTTTGTCCCAAGTCGATACCATGATAATTCATCCAAAAAAGCTGATCTTTTCCTTCAAGTGTTTTCGAAAGAAGATATTAACCTGACATAGTTTGGAACCCTCTCCCATAAGTTTGAGGGGGGCACGGTGGTGTTGAGGTAACCGGTTCTCGTCAGATCACAGAAGTTAAGCAACGTCGAGCCTGGTTAGTCTTCAGATAGGTGACCGTTTGAGCGATCGATTTGGACTCCCGTGCTGTGTCCTTGGCAAGGCACTTAACCCCCCCCCCATTGTCCACATCGTGGCACGATGACACCGTGTACTAAAGCGTACTGCACGTCGATGGTGCACATGTCTTCAACCAATCTAACCCTGCCTGTGCTGCAGTGCAGAGTTACGATGTAGGGGAGCTGGCAGCTGCTCATCGTTGCTCGGTGGTTCTCTCCGGGTACTGTGGCTTCCCCTTCCCATAAAACTGTCACGGTCATGATTAAGTTTGTGACCTTAAACACCAATAAATAAATAAAAAGCTTGAGATTATTTTAAAATATTATTTACGAATAACCAGTCACAATGCTTTGAGATGTTGTATTCATCTTCTTTTAGTGAGAGAGATTCAAGTTTATTTACAGAATGTTTCTTGTTTTAGTTTTAATATGAAGAAACAGGCATGCAGATTTCAGAAATTCATGGAACCTTAAAACAGGTTCTGTGTATCTGATGACTGGGAACCCCACAGAACCTACTTTTGAGTTCTAATAAGAGTTATCAGGGAACCTATTTTTATTTCTTATTGATTCTGTACTCATTTTCTTATTCTTATTTCTAGTTTTGGACCTACAGATGTTTTAAGAAGGACCTAGAATATGAAGTGGACCACTATAGGTGACAGGGTGGACACATTTGATAGAATAAAAATTTAGAAAGTGAAACAAATTATCTCTGTTTTCGTTTGTGTATTTTGTGCCCCTGAACACTCAATTGAATTGCGACAGATAAACTGATGCAATGTTAACTCAGATGATGTGTACAAGTAAGTGAAAAAGACAATAGAATTAAAATTCTTTGTGTACATGTATTCTGCTTAGGAAGGGGCAAATCATCCAGTGCTAAACGTCCTGTTCAGGAAAGTACATGTAACTATATTGAATTGATTCAGGCAAAATGTATGTAAAACATGATTATAAATAAAGCGTGAACACACCTTCTCCTTGGTTTTGCACAGAGTGATGTAAAATTGGAAAAACATATCTTGCATTTTAGCAAAGATATTTTCCTCTTATCGTCAGTTCCAGTAATAGAAAGTTATGTTATTGTTTTCAGCAATACAGTTTCTTGTGTTTGGCTTCGTATGGTTTTGTTGTCAAACACACTGAAATTGGGTGCATTCGATTTTAATAAAGAAGAATCAGAGACTCTCGAAACATGCATGCTCAACAACCTAGATGCACTCACTGGGATTGTCAAAATGAGTGCAATGTTGTTACTTATATGATCACTGTTTCATCGATGATAAATAATACAATTTTAGTCTTAGCAGAAAACTTTTAGTGTGTTTTTAGTGACCCTTGATGAAAAGCATAATGTTGAACAGCTTGTGGGAACCTGTTTTTTCGTTTCTGTGATTTTACCTTGATGGGACCTCTACGGAAATGGAACGAACGTTTCTGTGAAATCTGCATGCATGAGAAATTGCATAAAATATGCACAAAATAAGAGGGGGTTGTGGGCATTTTCTTCCACGCTTGTGCTTGCACAAAACGTTTTCTTGTTCATACTTGGTGCAATTACCAACATGACCACATCTGGTGAGAGTTATACTCCCTCCATGGAGGATATGCAGCTTCTCCCGCACCCGTGGAGTATCCGGGAATGCTGTCATTTTGGGGCCTCCTGACACAACCACGTTGGAGTTATACCCCCTCCGTGGGGAATGTGCAGGTTTTTGCCATGGTGGATACTACAGGAGCTGTTGAGATGTCTGCTGAAGAGATGCCTGGTTCCGGGAGTATGCGCCCTCTCCTGTCGACATCTGAGGCTGTCACTAGAGTTGTGACTCCTCCTTTGGAGGCCAAGCTCGGTTGCTGTCTCCCCTTTTCCGCCAGTTTCAGCAGCTCCTGTCGTATCTGCTGCTAATGTTGTTCCGTCTACAATGTCATCGGTCACTGTTTTAGCTGACCTCGGCTTATCTCTGCAGGGGTCTGCAACGATGTCTGTAGTGTGGTGTGGGGTATCGGCCTCAGCCTTCCCTGACTTCAACTCGACGAAGTTGGAAGTGGCTGCCAACCGAACTCCCTGCTGTGTCCTCTCAGCCGTTGAGCACCGATGTTTTATCCCTGCAGGGGTCTGCAGAGGTGTCTGGTAGTGTAGACGTGGGGTATCGGCCTCAGCCTTCCCTGACTTCAACTCGGCGAAGTCGGAAGTGGCTGCCGACCAAACTGCCTGTTGTCTCCTCTCAGCCGTTGATCACAGCAGTTTTATCCCTGCAGGGGTCTGCAGAGATGTCTGGTAGTGTAGACATGGGATATTGGCTCAGCCTTCCCGGACTTCAACTTGGCAAAGACGGAAGGGGCTGCCAGCCGAACCCTCTACTGTGGTCTCTCAGCTGTTGAGTACCTTAGTTATTATGTGTGCCCATACTATGTATGGTACACATAATGCTGGCATCCAGGGTGGCCATCTGTCGTTCATCCATCCTTTGTCTGTCCGGCTGTCCGTCTGGCATTCGATAACTTGAAAAATATTGCTTGGATTGTCTAGTTACTTTATATTTGTGTTTGGGTTACTGATTTGCCGAGCTGTATAGTTTTTGGTGTAAATCTGATGATTTGATCCTGAGATATTAACCCTTTATCCTTCAAATTGAAAATTCCTCCAATCCCTTTGGGATTCGATAACTTGAAAAATATTGCTTGGATTGTCAAGTTACTTTATGTTTGTGTTCAGGTTACTGATGTGCCAAGCTGTCTAGTTTTTGTGTAAAAATGTTATTTTGATCCTGAGATATTGACCCTTTTCCCTTGGCATTCGATAACTTAAAAAATATTTCTTGGATTGTCAAGTTGCTTTATATTTGTGATCAGGTTACTGATGTGCCGAGCTGTATAGTTTTTGGTGCAAATCTGATAATTTGATCCTGTGATATTAATCCTTTATCCTTCAAATTGAGAACTCCTCCAATCCATTTCTTTGGCATGCGATAACTCAATAAATATAAATCCGATTATCAGGTTACTTTATATATGTATTCAGGTTACTGATGTGCTGTGCTGTATAGTTTTTTATGTAAATCTAATAATTTGATCGGGAGATATTGACCCTTTATCCATTAAATTAGGCACTCCTCCAATCCATTTCTATATGTACCCATACCATGTATGGTGTACATAAATTCGGCATCCAAGGTGGCCCTCCATCATACAGTTTTCTACTAGTTGCACGTATGGGTACACATCTGACGATTTCATCGGCCTATTTTTCTCCTTGGATTCGGATGTTCATGGTGGGGTTAGCGTGAGCTCCGGATATTTCCGTCCACCCACTCTGGTCCCATGACCAGTTTTGCATGACCAAGGCTTTTTGTGCAGCCTGGACCTTCTGTCCCGCAGAGGTCTGTGGCGACTCTCCTGAGTTTCCACTCTAGATCCCCGGGGTATGTCATACCCCAAGACACATCTGCCTTCAGATGTTTTCGACTGCAGCCCGTCGCCCTGGGTCAGGTGTATTTGAGGAATCGTGACCCTTCGCTTGTAAATTAGTCCGGTGTGAAGCCACTTTGCAGGTCCGTTCCCACGTCATACCGTTCCGACACAGTCAGTGAGCTTAGGGCAGCCCTCTCCTTGCTCACTTAGGTTCAGTCAAAGAGCCTTTTTCCATTGCTTCCAGCAAGGCTACGAGTGGTTTCCGGGCACCCCCTGTGGCGCCACCTCCCGGGATTGGAAACAGGCCGCTTTCTGTTCCCCTGGTGTGCCAACACCATGGAAGGCGTCGGCTGGTTTGCTCATGATGGGCTATGTGTCTTCCAACTCATGGGATGAGTCCGACTTGCCTGATGTCGAGAGCCAACGGTCTTCTGAAATGGGGGCAGCTCTTGGCATTGTGTTTGGGTTCCTTCCAGATCTCAAACCAGCCGACAGTGTCAAGCCGGCCACGATCATCGGTCGCACGCATATAGCTGTGGAGCAACCTGCTTCTGGGCGCCTTTGACCGTGCATGTCGGTACAGGTGGTTGAAGCATTTACAGCTTGGGACTCTAAGCTGAGTCCAAGGCTATGAAGACGTCGTTCTTCATCAAGGTTGACACTTCTTGCCTCCAGTGCGTTATCGTTCCTAGGATTTCACCAATCCGTCAGTCTGCCAGACTTTGCCGGTCTTGGATCGGGACTCCAACTCCCAAGCCGGCCATTTTTCATATGGAGACTCTGGAGTCCATGTTGGGCTTATCGGGAGAGATGCTGGAATGCTTTCTCTCTTCAATCACGTCGTCTCTGCTTTACTGCTTATCTGCTCGCAGATAAGTTTGACAACGAACAGATTTTTTGTGTGCTGTCCAAGGTGCTCATGCATCTTCTCACACACATGCCTGTAACACAGCTAACTTGGAATTAGTTCGCAGGGTCGCTGTGCTGGACACAAGCCATCTTGAGGGGCAGTGCGCTGCCCTTCGATCTGCCTCTGTTGGCGGGTCCGCAACTATTCCATGGTTCCGTGGCGACGGTCTGGGATGACTCCTTATGTCATTCCATTGGTCTGTTGCTGCTTCATCAGCTTGATCAGCCTTCTGTTGGAGGCAGGAGCCATCCAAAGCCTAACAAGTACCCTTCTGCTTCCTCTACAAAGCTAAGGGCTGATCCTTCTGCCGCCACTTCTACTCGCTCACAGGGTAAGGGTAAGCATCAGCAGTAGTCACCTCAAATTCGTCCCAGGTTGAGGCATTCCACTCAGTCAAGAGTGCCTCTTCCAACACAAGTCCCTTTCAACATTACACGTTGGGACCTTTTGATCATGGAGATAGGCAGTCTCCTGTCAAAAGGGGGCGATCAAGGTCATCAAGAACATTCTTTCAGTGGGATTTTATTCCCTCCTGTTCTTGGTGCCAAAGAAGGACGACCGACTCAGACAGCTTATCGATCTGAGTATCTGGACGCAGTCTATCATTGCTCCTCAGTTCAGCATGCAGGCTTTCAGGGCAGTTCGCCGCTCCTTTCCCTAGGATGTTTTCCAGTTCAAGGCCATGCCCTTTGGCCTCGACCTGGATCCTTGGGCCTTCACCTGTCTGATTTTGCATGTGTTGGTCTAACATTGCACACAGTCCAGGGTGTCGTCTTTGGCTTATCTAGTCGATATCCTCCAGAGGCATTCCAATGCTGCCTTTCTGGAGTCTGATGTCGTCACACTGTTGAGCCTAGTCACGTCACTAGGGTTCAGAGTCAACGGGGTGAAGTCAGACCTGGTCCCTTCTCCGTCGTTTTGTCATCTGGGATGGGCTGGATATACAGTGGTGGTTTCTCAGGCAAGGGCTGTGATTTTCTCAGCCTTTTGCCCTGACTCTGTCCCGGTCCACGTCCGTAACAGCTCGGAGTCTTCCCTGGCTGCACGGTCTCTGCGGTTCGGTGATGGATCTCATTCCTCTAGGTCGGCTGCATGTCCAACCTCTCCAACACTTTCTTAGTCGATGGAGGCCGAATGTAGATCCTCTGGATCTGGTGCTTCAGTTACCAGAGTCTCTTCCTCGTCACTGTCTTCCCTGACAGATGTTCAGTGGATTATGCAGGGAGTTCCATTGGACTTCCCCACATCTGATCGTATTCTGACGGCAGTCACCAGCGATCTCGAATGGGGTGTGACATTGGATCCTCTAGGTCTTTTCCTTCACGGGTCATGGGACCAGGATCTGGCAGCTCTTCACGTCAGCCAGAAGGAGCTTCTTGCTCTTCTTCTGAGTTTCTGGCAGTGAATCCCCGCCTTTCAATTGTCAGGTCCTTCTGTTGTCCGACAATTTGACGGTGGTTGTTTACATTCGGAACCAGGGTGACACGCACTATGTTCCCATGTACGAATTGGTTCAGGATCTTCTACAGCTCGCTCAGAATATCAACCCCGGAGTGATGGTTCGTCACTTTCCCGGTCGTCTGAACGTCCTAGCCAACTCCCTGTCCCGACAGGGCAGGTTCTTTTCCACCGAGTGGCGGTGTTCCAGTCTCTTTGCGATCTCTAGGGTCGTCCCCACATCGATCTCTTTGCGACTCGTTGGAACCATCAGGTGGCCACTTTCATGTCACCATGTCCAGATGCTCTGCCTTTCGCCATGGACGCTCTGTCCCTCCTTTGGAACGGTCTTGTCGGCTACGGCTTCCCTCCGGTTCCAATTCTGCCTCAGGTTCTAGCCCAGATACGAACCTGCAGTTGTCAAATCCTTTCGATCGCATCCCTGTCCCTCAGTGGGTGTGGATCAATCTGCTCGCCCGAGGAGGTTTCACGTTGACCTGACTTCAGTGTGCCTTCGCGCATGTCTTTTGTCAGGTCCTATTCTCCTCCGTAGTGAATTTTTCGAGACGAGCAGTGGAGTTGTTTTTCTTCTTCAAGGAGGCACCCCACTGGTTTAGCCTATGCAGCTAAGTGGAAGGTCTTCTGTCGGTGGGTGGATCACTCTGTTGCTTCTGTCACTCCTTCGATCACACAGATTGCAGAGTTTCTGGTATATGTTTGATTCTGGAGGTCTCCAGCAATGGGTACAGGTCCATGCCAGACCTTTTCGTATATGGGACATTGTTGTATCAGCTCTACTCCATGCCTATCAAAGCTTGTTCAGCACTTTTCCTTGACTTTGCAGCTTACCCCAAAATGGAATCTTTCTTGGGTGATGCTTTGCTGTGGGGGGGGGGGGGGGGAGGGGGGCTTACCATTTGAGCCTTTAACCCGGGTGGATATGCATTTTCTCACATACAAGACGGCTTTTCTGATGGCTTTTGCCTCAGCCAGACGGGTTAGTGAGCTTCACGCCCTCTCGGTTGACCCGGCCTTTTTCTCCCACCAATGTTATGTTTACCAGTGATTGCTCCTTTCTGGCCAGGAATCAGATACCAGAAACTACTCGGGCTCCTATATGTATCGGGACTCTTCCTTCTGTTGACGGTAAACACCCTTTGCTCTGTTCTTTTGGACGGGTAGGATCGATTTTCTGTCTCTTATTCCTGGTCGACAGAAGATCTCTCCTGAATCCTTCTCCCGATGGATTTGTCTTGCTGTTCGAGCAGCTTCCGCTCATCTAGCGACTGGCATTTGTATTACCAATCATTTTTCTGCCACTAGGTGCATGCATTGTCTTATACTAACTCTGTCATGTTGTCGGATGTTATGCTGGCAGTCTACTGGAGAAATACTACTTTCTCCGCTTATCTGCAACAGTTGCAGGAGCAGGCAGCGGACCTTTGTTCTACGGGCCCTCTTTCTTTTGCTCAGACTGTTGTTTATCCTAGCCATTCGGCTTCTTACAAGGTCAGTTCCAGCTCCATACTGTTTACTGCCCTTTCTGTCTGTGCGTCGCACAGATCCATACGCCTCATCTCTCATTGCCTTTTACTAATGTTTGTGATGTTATGGTTTGATAGGCCCAGGGACCTCTTCCTCTGTGAACAGTTCTAGTGCAGTTAAGTTATGTGTGGGTTGGTTATGTGATTCCCTCCCTCCTATTGTCGATTCAGCCTGTAGTAAACAATTGTAAGGTAGGTTGATAAGAAATATAAATTTTAATAGTAAATTTCCTTTCTTATACCTACCACAATTGTTTACATGGAGGCCCTCCCATCTTCTTATTCGGGTAAGAATCCTTCCTCGTTGCTGATCACGTAACTCCTATGTTTGCGGACTCAAAAGAATGGTTTGATGACTGCTTTCTGCACTGGTTAACGGAAGTCGTGGAATTGTACTTCGAGAAGAGCATTCCCTACTGGATGTGCACTGATGGCTCTCGAACCAGTTTTGGCTTATTTTTTTTTCATGGTGTTTTTACACACTTTCCTTTCCCAAATCTCTTGGGAAAGATTAAAATATAGAGTATTTTATCCGAGTTAGGGTCTTCCACTGTAGTGCAAGCCTGTAGTAAACAATTGCGGTAGGTATAATAAGAAAGGAAATTTACTATAAAATTTATATTTTCGTGCAGAAAGTATGCAAATTAGATGAACTTTGTTTTCTTCAGTGCTGCTTATGCACAGTAAGTACACATGTCAATACAGTCGGGCTAGGGTCTGTATTCATAAACCAATCTTCACGAAACTTCTCGGGTACCTTTGCTATCACCTTGGGACACGAACAAAGTTTTTGGGTGCGATCCGCAAATCAAGATGGCCGCCGGCTGCCCGTTTGTACTGGAATTAGGTAAATCAGTTTTTAGCTTAACTTGACATAGTCAAGATAAGCTAGTGCCATCACGCGTGCGGAAGTCTGTGAGTCTGTTAGTCTGTGAGTCTGTGACGTCTGTTCACATTTCCTTTAGCACGGGCTACACCCCGCAGTTCTTGTCTGATCGTCACGAAATTTCATATGCAGGTTTAGGGTCATGTCTAGATGAGAACGTCCCCTTTTGGTCGCGATCGGGCAACCGGTATGGCTGCCCGAGCCCAAAACCCGAAAACCATTAGCACAGTCTACAGGTCGTATTTATGAAGGGATTTCATTGTAACTTGGTAGGATGCCTCTGTATAGTGCCTAGACGAGAACGTCCCCTTTTGGGCATGATCTATCAACCGTGATGGCTGCCCAAGCCCGAAAACCCAAAAACTTTTAGCACAGTCTGCAGGTCATGTTTAATGTGGAGGGATTTCATTGTATCTTGGTAGGATGACTCCTTATGATGTCTAGATGCGAATTTCCCCATTTGGGCATGATCTGCCAACCGTGATGACTGCCCGAGCCCAAAACCCGAAAACCTTTAGCGCAGTCTACAGGTCATATTTATTGAGGAATTTCATTGTAACTTGGTGGGTTGACTTCATACAATGTCTAGATGAGAAAGTCCCCCTTTGGACGTGATTGGGCAACTGTGACGGCTACAGGAGCCCGAAGCCCGAAAACCTTTAGCACAGTCTAGAGGTCATATTTATGAAATGATTTCATTGTAACTTGGCAGGATGACTCCAAATAATGTCTAGATGAGAACGTCCCATTTTGATCGCGATCATGCAGCCTTGATGGGTGCCCGAGCCCAAAAACCTTTAGCATAGGCAAAAGGTCATATTTATGGAAGGATTTCATTGTAACCTGTTAGGTTGACTCCATATAATGCCTAGATGATGACATCCCCTTTCGGTCGTGATTGGTCAGTTGTGATGGCTACAAGTGCCCGAAGCCCGAAAACCTTGAGCACAGTCTACAGGTCATATTTATGAAGGGATTTCATTGTAACTTCTTAGGATCACTCCAGATGATGCTCAGATGAAATTGTCTCCTATGGTTGCGATCATTCAACCATGATGGCTGCCCAAGCCCAAAGCCCGAAAACCTTTAGCACAGTCTACAGGTCATATTTATGAAGGGATTTCATTGTAACTTGGTAGGTTAACTTCATATAATGTCTAGATGAGAACGTGCGATCATTCACCCATGATGGCTGCCCGAGCCCAAAGCCCGAAAACCTTTAGCACAGTCTACAGGTCATATTTATGAAGGGATTTCATTGTAACTTGGTAGGTTAACCTCATATAATGTCTAGGTGAGAACATCCCCTTTTGGACATGATTGGGCAACTGTGACAGCTAAAGGTGCCCGAAGCCCAAAAACCTTTAGCACAGTCTACAGGTCATATTTATGAGGGGATTTCATTGTAACTTCGTAGGATGACTCCAAATAATGTCTAGATGAGAACGTCCCCTTTTGATCGCCATCATTCGGCCTTGATGGGTGCCCGAGCCCAAAAACCTTTAGCATAGGCAAAAGGTCATATTTATGGAAGGATTTCATTGTAACCTATTAGGTTGACTCCATATAATGCCTAGATGATGACATCCCCTTTGGGTCGTAATTGGTCAGCTGTGTTGGCTACAAGTGCCCGAAGCCCAAAAACCTTGAGCACAGTCTACAGGCCATATTTATGAAAGGATTTCATTGTAACTTCATAGGATCATTCCAGATGATGCCCAGATGAGATTGTCCCCTTTGGTTGCGATTATTCAACCATGATGGCTGCCCGAACCCGAAGCCCGAAAACCTTAAGCACAGTCTACAAGTCATATTTGTGAAGGGATTTCATTGTAACTTGGTAGGTTGACTTCATATAATGCCTAGATGAGAACGTCCCCTTTTGGACATGTTTGGGCAACTTTGACGGCTAAAGGTGCCCGAAGCCCAAAAACCTTTAGCACTGTCTACAGGTCATATTTATGAAGGGATTTCATTGTAACTTGGTAGGTTGACTCCAAATAAGGTCAAGATGAGAACGTCCCATTTTGGCCGTGATCATTCAGCCTTGATGGGTGCCCGAGCCCAAAAACCTTTAGCATAGGCAAAAGTTTATATTTATAGAAGGATTTCATTGTAACATTGTTAGGTTGACTCCATATAATGCCTAGATGATGACATCCCCTTTTGGTCGTGATTGGTCAACTGTGATGGCTACAGGTGCCCGAAGCCCGAAAACCTTGAACACAGTCTACAGGTCATATTTATGAAGGGATTTCATTGTAACTTCGCAGGATCACTCCAGATGATGCCCAGATGAGATTGTCCTCTTTGGTTGCGATCATTCAACCATGATGGCTGCCCGAGCCCGAAGCCTGAAAACCTTTAGCACATTCTACAAGTCATATTTGTGAAGGGATTTCATTGTAACTTGGTAGGTTGACTTCATATAATGCCTAGATGAGAACGTCCCCTTTTGGACATGTTTGGGCAACTTTGACGGCTAAAGGTGCCCGAAGCCCAAAAACCTTTAGCACTGTCTACAGGTCATATTTATGAAGGGATTTCATTGTAACTTGGTAGGTTGACTCCAAATAAGGTCAAGATGAGAACGTCCCATTTTGGTCACGATCATTCAGCCTTGATGGCTGCCTGAAGCCCGAAAACCTTTAGCACAGTCTACAGGTCGTATTTATGGAGGGATTTCATTGTAACTTGGTAGGTTGACTTCATATAATGTCTAGATGAGAACGTCCCCTTTGGACGCAATTGGGAAACTGACGGCTACAGGGGCCCGTAGCCCGAAAACCTTTAGCACAGTCTACAGGCCATATTTATGAAGGGATTTTAATGTAACTTGATAGGATGACTCATTTTGGAATAATTTCATTGTAATTTTGTTGATATATGTTAACTGTGAGGGCCACATATATTAACTGTGAGGTCATATTAACCCACCCCTCAGATCTTTAGTACAGTGTACACCTCATATTATTTTTATCATAAACATAGCATACAGGGAACAGAAATGAACATATTCCCAATTATCACAATTCTTGTCTTATTTCATAATCCTTTTATAAACATTGAACATTATCCTTTTCATCAAACACAACACACAAGTTAAGCTACAGTGTCATTGACACTTTCATTTCAATGCAACTTCTATACGGCTTGGGTTTGGTTCAGAATTCAAGATGGCCCCCCAGCAGCCATCTGTGTGAAAGTTCTGATTTGAATAAATTTTTGTATGAATTTTTAACATGGAATACATCACATATAATAGAGGTTTTTTTCTCATGCAGAAATTATGCAAATTAGATGAACTTTACTTATACACAGTAAGTACACATGTCAATACGGCTAGGGCTAGGGGCTGTATTTATGAATGATCTTCATGAAACTTCTTGGGCACCTTTGTTATCACCTTGGGATAAGGATGAGTGTTTTGGGTGGTGCAGTCCGAAATTCAAGATAATGCATTAGATGGCTGCCGTGGTCATTTTGTACCAAAATTTGGTACAGTCATATTTTTGTACAGAACTTTTTGTACAGAACTTCTATATGAAGGTTCTGATTTGAATAAATTTTCGAATGAATGTTTTGTAACATGGAATACATCACATATAATGCGCAGGGTTTTTAGACCCCTACCGGCATCGCCGGAGGGGACGAAAGGTTTGCACTCTCTCAGTCACATTTTAGTTTTCCAGAGTTTTTTTTGGAAACGTTTCAACGGAATGATTTCATTTTTGGTAAACTACTATAGAACGATGACTTACAGATCAAGTTTGAGTTTCATGCTGATTGCGTTATTCTTGTGTGATTTATGGCCCTTGGAAATATGGAAAAGTGCCAAAATATCAGTTTTCCGGACTTTTTTTGGAAACGCTTCAACGGAATGATTTCACTTTTGGTAACCTACTATAGAACGATGACTTACAGATCAAGTTTGAGTTCTTGTGTGAGTTATGGCCCTTGGAAATATGGAAAAGCACCAAAATATCAGTATTTTTATACTGTACCAATGACCCAGACATAGCTGGTGCTAACTCTTAAAATATAGGGCCAAACACAAATTTTGCCCCCCAATCCCCAAAATTTGCATCTAAAACTAAAGAAAACATGTCCTGAAAGGCCCTCCACACTTCGCCCCTACTGCGCATGCGCAGTGTCAAGGACGTTCCGAAATTGGCGCCATTAATCATTCTAAGTTTGGCCCTTCATCAGTTAACATCTGACTGATCTTTGTGCTTATAAATCTCAGTTTAAATGATGCCAGACACATAAATATTAGTGAAATGGTGATTCTAAGGAGGATAGAGAAGGAGGAGAGGAAAAGAATGTGTGACAGAATATTATCAGGGCTGTAACTTAAAATTTTTTAATGAAATTATGTTAAGTTACCTATTTTCAAGGCAGCAGCCATTTTGTTGTCATTCTGATTATTTAGTTACACTGTTTTTTAAGTGTTTTCCTCTCTCCCTGTCCTTTAAGTTCCCCCTTGCTATTCTCCCATGCTTTTGGCATAGTTTTTGTAATTATTATTACTAAATTTTCTTGGGAGTTTTAGCTGAATAACAGAATGAATTCTGTTCTTTCCCCATGTTTACGTCTTCACCTACGGGTGGTTAGGTGTTGTGTTCTGCATCTACCATCTGATGTTCTGCAGTTTCTTCCCTGGAAGTCTCTGTTTTGCATCAGATAGTGTATTTTTGGTAACTGATTTCGGGCCTGGGTGCCTGGAGTCTTATTTTAGTGTTTTTACACTCATTGTTTACATTTACAACAGCCCTCTGTGTGAGGGGGGGATTTCTAAAAAATAATATCTTGATGTTATTTTAATCATAACTAGATACATTATTATTGTTCGTAAGTGTTGAATAAATTGTTTAAAATATTTTTAAAATTTTTGTCCACACTTAGGCTTGGGATCCATTGGGGCTCAACGTTACTTTTCAGAAACTTGGGCTGTTCTGAAAAAATATTTTTTCAAAATTTTTTGATTTCAATTATTTTTTCTATATTAATGGATCATATTATTATTATGTATTTTGATTGCCAGGGGTTAGTGCGAGTACCAGGACTTGTTTTCTTTTCACATTGAAAGGATATTGATCAATTGTTTTAAGAGGAAGTCTTCCTCTGACTTTATTATCATTCTATATGTGGTCAGTGTACTCGCATTAACTCCTGTTCTGTATCGTATGATTTCGATGACAATATGGGAAGCGTATGTCACGGTATGTTGTTGGGGATTTGGACACTCCGGTCCTTTCTCCGCAGGGTCACTCTACTTTATCAATTTCTATTTCAGACGATCAAGATTAGGGTGATGTGTCTGTGATGTCTTCCAACAGTGTGCCTCCGTCGTCACAATTAATGAAGGGCTAGCGGAAAAGTGCTCATGTAAATACGCCAATTGCCTAAGAGGACCCTAGTAGGTTCGACGGCCTTTAACGTCCGCTAGCTCGCCCGGTGTAGCGTCCATTCACCGAATGGTTCGGCAGCCGGGTTCGTCCGTTGCGGTCTAGAAGGAATTTTGGGGTGATGCGAGCACTATAAATTAACCTAATGCACACCCAGTGACGGCGGATCGGAGGGAGAACGCAGGAAGCCTTTTAGTCCGGTTCATAGCTCGTTCCGGTCCATCCGGACGGCAAGCGAGAGAGGCCCCTCTCTCGTTCAACAACATCTGGCCCCAGATGTTGTGGTACAAAATGTGTCGCAAGCGGAGCATCTGTCCGTCGCTCAGGACGCTCCGTTGTATAGGCAGTCTGCTGAGACTGCTAAGGCTTCCTCTTCTCGTCAGCGCACACGACCGCACCTTGGCTGCGTGACCGCCGATATATTACCAGCTTCGCCGATCAAGGATTCTTCGGCGACCAGGTCACACCATCCGGTAGCCAGGGACACGAGGCCTGCAGACTCCGTACGTTCGCATAGGAAGTGTGCGGGAGTCAACGTACACGGAGCTTCCGGCGGCAATGCATCGTAAGACCGCTACTGCACAGGCCTCGGGAACGGACGTGCTTTCCTTAATAGCACAGTTTATCGCAGCATCCCAGCATCAACTGAATCTGTTGCATATATTTTATCCGACGATGCTGGATCGGGACGCTCCGCGAAAGCGGGTACGGACGTCCGAAAGTTTCATCCGGTCCGACGGGATACCGAAAGGGATTCGGAGGATTTCGAGCTTTCCCTTTCGGAACAACATATGCTGTTGTGTATGTCATCTGACTTGGTCTTCTACAGCTTCTTTCGTCGGACCAGAATGCTGCGATGCCGGATAAGAAACTGATAGCGTCGGTGGACTTAGAAATTTTTGGTTCGGTTCAGGGATATCGTCCCTCAGTTCCGACATAGTCCAATAATGTCACACAAACTTTCGAATTATTGAACGACGCTATATATATTATTATTTTATGCTTGCTAACCAAGCATTTCTGGTTTCTTGTTCGAAGAGTTATGGAGATGTCTTTCAAAGTGTGCCTCTGTCGTCATAGTTAATGAAGAGTTAGCGGCAATAAGTGCTCATGGAATATGTCTATTGCCTCCGGAGTGACATTCGCTAGCTCACCCGGTGTAGCGTACATTCATCGAATGGTTCGGCTGCCGGGTTCGTCCGTTGCGGTCTAGGAAGGAGATTTGGGTGATGCGAGCACTTTAATTACTTTAGTACTCACCCAGTGACGGCAGATTGAGGACAGATCGGAGGAAGCCTGTTAGTCCGGTTCCTGGCTTGTCCAGGTCCGTCCGGGCTGTGAGCAAGAGAGGTCCCTCTCTCACCCAACAACATAGGGGACCGCATGTTGTGGTTCAGATATTTTACATTCGGAGCATATGTCCGTTGGTCGGGACGCTCCGTTATATTGACAGTCCGAGAGACTGTCTTTAATGCTTCCTCATCCTCACAGCAGGGCACACGACCGCACATTGGCTACGTGACCTCGAGTATCCGATCAGTTTCGGCATTCAGTGATTCCACGGCGAATAGGTCGCGCCATCCGGTAGCCAAGGGACACGAGGCCTATACACTCCGTTCGCTCGCATATTGGTAGTATGCACGGGGTAACGATCACGGAGCTTCCAGCGGCAATGCATCGTAAGACCGCTTCTCCTCAGGCCTCAGTGACGGACGTGCTACCCGAGTTAGCACAGTTGTTTCGCAGCATCCCAGCAATTGATAGTTTCTCGGTCGAATCAGGAATTATCCGACGGCGCTGGGTCGGTGCGGTCCGCGGTTGCATCAGGTACGGACGACCGAACGCTTTATAGGGTCCGACAGGATGGCGAAAGGGATTCGAAAGATTTCGAGTTTTCCCTTTAGTAGTATCGGAAGATGCCTTTCATATCTTCTGGCATTATCTTCCAGTGATTATTATTTCGGACTTCATTGCTGCGATCTTGGATAAGAGACTTATAGCGTCATTGGACTCGGATTTTTCGATCGGTTCAGGGACATTGTCCCTGACTTACCGACGCAGTCCAATATTGTCATTACAACATGTGTTTTATTTTTCGACGCTATATATATATATATACAAGCCTGCTACTAAGCATGATAGTTTAGTTTCTTGTCCGCGTTGCTCATTTCTGCCATTTTATCATTTATACAAATAGTTTATTTTGGCAGAGCAGGGCATACCGAGAGTTCATATGCGTCTAGACGGTGTGATTAAAGACTGCATATATTCTTTTTCGCCGTTTATGTCTTTTCCAATTTCAATGTTGGGAACGACATTATGTATAGTAGACTTAACTTAGACGCTTTATTATACGTAATCCGCCTTACTGAGGCGTTATCATTACGTCTTCAAGAAAAGATTTACGGGATATTATTCTCAATGTAATTTCTTTTGAGGGCAGTAGTTTGTTCACGTATAACTCCGCCCTTCAGTGGCTGATTGGAGTTAGTTAGACGTGACGCAGCCCTAGCTACATCCACACGCGTGGATAGTAAGGTTAAGAACTCTCTCAGAGTCGCTTCGTTCTCGGAGGAGCTTCTCTTCGACGGCAACTTTTCGGCAATCCATGAATTGCTCGATTTACACTTTCTCTTGTCTATCTAGTGTTACAAGAGATTCAGACTGGGGCAAACATTCGGTGGTTGACTCAGAGAGTGCCGCCGCAGTTGCCGGACCCGAGTGTGGCTGTTATGACGGTTGCCAGTCAAACAGATTGGGATATAATACTGATCCCTACGGATTCGAAGTGCCAGGGTCTTTGGGTTCCGCAGTCTTTTAGCAATCAGTTTTCTTCCGCGGAATAATGTTTTTTTAGGCTTGCTTTATGTCATTGCATGAACATTATTCAGAAACGCATGCCCAATTCCTGTCCTTTAATGGCGTATCTCCGGAACCAGGGAGGCACTCTTTAGTTTCCGTTATTCAATTTAATGGAAAGAATCCGTCTGTTGGTTATAGTACACCAAGTTCAGTTTTGGTCCGTCATATTCCGGGTCGTCTGATTGTTTTATCGGACTCCCGTTCTCTTACGGGTCGCTTGTTGCTGTCAGAATGGACTCTCAACAAACAAGTATTCAATCAGATTTGCTATCTATGGGAGCGCCCAATGATGATTTATTTATGACACAGCTTGCTAATCAATTGCAGACGTATGTGTTGGCTTGTCCAGATCTCTGGGCTAATATTGTTAACGCTCTATTGATCTATAGGACGGAATGATAGGATACGCGTATCCTCCGGCGCTGTTGTTTTAGCAGGTATTGCTAAGATAAACAACCACAATACTTTTCTGTTGATAGCATCTCTATCTTCACAGAGATCATGAGTAATTTACTCTCTTGTCTACTGTGGGTCTTAACGTGAAATCTTCCTCTATGTGAGGATCTTTTTCACTGGGTAAATCGTGTCATCTTTATCACAACCAGCAAGGTCGCAACCTTCATGTATTCCGTTGTGTGGTCCGTATTGCATTGTAAGCACTGTACTGGACGAGCTTTGGACGCGATTTCTTACTATAGGAGATCCTCTTCTTCGCTATTCTATGCGGCTAAAGTGGAGGCTCTTCCGTCGTAGTGTAGGGATCCTTATGTTCATATTGTTGATCCCTCCATACTACTCATTGCTATTTTTTAGTATACTTGTTTCACAAGATCTACTGCAGCCTGTTATTATTTAGGTTATAGGTTTATGTTACCTCATACCTATGCACTCTACGATAGTTTACAATTGAGTCTTTTGTCTCTTTATCTAAGTCAGTTAGTAACTTTTTGATAAATAGACTTAGAATCTTTAGATTAAATTCCTATACGGATTTTAACTTCGGTTCTTATTTAGCAAAGTAATAATTTGAGCCTCTGGAAACAGTAGTTTTCAAATTCTGACCTTTTAGACAGTAATTCTGTTGGTTTCTCTTTTACTGTAGAGTCAGTGAGTTTCATGCACTATCGATGCATGATTTTCACTTTCATAGTTTCGGAATCAATACTTCCGTTACTATTTAGGTTGGATTGTTGCATATGAGTTAGGCTCCTATTATCCGGAACCTATTATTTTAAGGTCCTTCCGTCTTCGTATGGGCATAGGCCTTTACTCTTTCCGGGTACAGTTTATGTATTTATAAACAGATATCTGTTTATTACTATGGGCGTAAGCTTCTTCTGTCTTTGATGTCTTGTAGAAGGACGTTACGCTCCATTTTATTGTTAATGGATTCTATTAACTATCGGTACTGCTTATGGTATATCATTGACTTAGCAGTTGTGCTTAAGATTTCGGCTCATGAAGTAAGAGTTCTTCTACTTCTTGGGCTTACATTAATAGTGTCGCTATTATAGATTTTTGAAGGCCGCTCATTGCGCTCAGCCATCCACATTCATGAATTTTATCTCAGAAATATCGAGTCCATTTCTGGAGGCCTCTTTTGTTAGGTCTATTATCTACTGCTCAGAATGTCATTACTTAACAGTTGCTACTATAGCTAGGTAGGCTGTCTGTTTCGGCAGTGTCTCCGTTCGGCTGCCCTCTTTGCTCTGGGCTATTTGACCCAGGGCAAGAAAAAGGGGGGGGGGGGGGGGGGGAGGGTGTTCCCTTGGGTCACCTGTTTTACTATGAAAACAAGGGGATACCTCCTCCGGAGTTAGTAATTCTGAGCTGTTATTGGGATGGTTGTTTAGTGAGAAGTTTAGGTTTTTAAAATTCATTCAAGTCTTAGTTTTTAAAGTATAGCTTTTGAATATTGCATATGTCTACGGACATGATTATGCAATCCTCAGACACTTTTAGGAGTATAAGAGTCTCTATTCTCTAGACTTACTTTATTTATTGGCTTACTTTAAAAATTATTAGTATAAGGATTATATTGGATATTAATCGAGTACATGGATGTATGAACCTCAATTTTGGAAGGGGTTGTATCTTTCTAATTTATCATAAATAAGAAAGATACATGTAAGGCCTATTACTTCTTTTTCCCTACAGGGGATGACTCTATTTTATTTTATTGAGCGTATTCCATTTTGCTCTATGTCCTTGGCCCTCCAGCCTTTTTACTATTCAGCTATGTCTGGGTCATTGGTACAGTATAAAAATGTTAAAAAATTTATAGTAATTTATATATTTTTTATACTTACCAATGACCCAGACGGGGATGGCCCTCCCAGGAGTTGGGAACTCTTGCCTCCCCGCTGAGTACATAGCGCTTACCAGGCACTGGTTATTAGAATGATTAATGGCGCCAATTTCGGAACGTCCTTGACACTGCGCATGCGCAGTAGGGGCGAAGTGTGGAGGGCCTTTCAGGACATGTTTTCTTTAGTTTTAGATGCAAATTTTGGGGACTGGGGGGCAAAATTTGTGTTTGGCCCTATATTTTAAGAGTTAGCACCAGCTATGTCTGGGTCATTGGTAAGTATAAAAAATATATAAATTACTATAAATTTTTTAACTTTCCGGACCTTTTTTGAAACGCTTCAACGGAATGATTTCATTTTTGGTAACCTACTATAGAACGATGTCTTACAGATCAAGTTTCATTTACACTCTGTCCATGCATCCGTCAGTCTGTCAGTCAGTCTGTCAGTCATACTTTAGTTTTCCGGACCTTTTTTTGGAAATGCTTCAACCGAATGATTTCATTCTTGCTAACCTACTATAGAACAATGACTTACAAAACAAGTTTGAGTTTCATGCTGATTGCATTATTCTTGTGTGAGTTATGGCCCTTGCAAATATGGAAAAGCGCCAAAATATCAGACTTTTTTTGGAAACGCTTCAACGGAATTCATGCTGATCACATCTAGGTTACAACATTTGTATAATTATTAATGCTCATTAGTCCGGTAGGGGACATTGTATTGGCTCTCATGCAGAAATTATATAAATTAGATGAACTTTCATTTATTCAGTACCACGTATACACAGTAAGTGCACATGCCAATATAGCTCGGGCTAGATGCTGTATTTATGAACTGATCTTCGCGAAATTTCTTGGGTGCCTTTGTTATCACCTTAGGACAAGAATAAGTGTTTTTGGGGTGCGGTCCGAAATTCAAGGTGGCTGCGAGCCGCCATTTTATACCGAAATTAGGTACAATCAGTTTTTTTTAGCTCACCTGAGCAAAGCTCAAGGGGAGCTTTACTAATCACTTTCCGTCGTCCGTCCATCCGTCGTCCGGCATTAACTTTACATTATCGACTTCTTACAAACTACTCAACCAAGTTTAACCAAATCTGGTGTGCATGTTTCCTGTCATATGTCAATTCAAGTTTGTTCAAATCAAGTTGACTTGCCCCTTGGTAGGGCCATGCCCAAAAAGTGAGCCTAAATCTTAAAAAATCTCATGAACCAGCAGTAGCAGAGACTTGATATTAGGTGTGCAGCTTCCTTTTGAGGTACGTAGACTCAGATTTGTTCAAGAGAAGATCTTGGGGCTATATTTGCCATCGTTATGGGAGGGGCAAGAGTTTTTGCCCTGCCCAAAATTTCTATTTTCTAAACCGAGAGGCTGATTTGAACCAAATTTGATATAAGGTTTTATTGGGAGATAAGTAGTTAATTTATTCCCCCAAAAAATTTCTTGTCGCCCCATGGGAACCGTAGGATCTAAAAATAGAAAAAATTTAAAACACCCATACCTCCAAAACTGCACTGCACTGAAAATTTTTATTTGGTGTGAAACTTCATTAGGACCAACAGAATGGAATGGTTAAAAAATTTGCTATCGGTTTTATCATAGGGTACTTTTTTGGGACTTTGAAAAACTGCTGAGTCAGCATTTTTTAACGCTGTGGGTAATGGGGAAAACATTAAAGAATCTTTTTCTCCCAAACCACTGGTCCAAAGGCTTTCATATTTCACATATAAAATCATTGGAGGATTGATTCACATATTTGTTGAAATCAATTCCCTGGGTCCATATTTGGGTTCTCTATGGGAGCCCAAATATTCAAATTAGTGCAATATGAGGAATATTCTGGAAATATTTTCTTCAGATCCATCAATCAGTATCTTCTGATATTTGGTATGCAGCATCCTCAGGGGGTGAGATTCAAGTTTGTTCAAGCGAAGTCTCTGGGTTCATATTTAGGCCCACTGCGGGAGGCCGAATTATAACTTAGTTCAGTATGAGGAATTTTCTTTAAAAATCTTCATCTTCAGATTCAGCAGTCAGAATTTTTTTATATTTGGTATGCATCCTTATGGTGGTGAGATTCAAAGTTGTTCATTTCAAGTCCCCTGGTCCATATTTGGGCTCCCTGTGAAGCCCAAATTATAACTTAGTTCAATATGAGGAATATTCTTCAAAAATCTTCTTCTTCACATCGACCAGTCAGAATCTTTTATTTGGTATACAGTAGTGCCCTTAGGGAGGTGAGATATAAGTTTGTTAAAGCCAAGTCCCTGGGTTCATATTTGGGCTTCCTGTGGCAGCCCGAATAGTACCAAAATTTCTATTTTCCAAACTGAGAGGCCAATTTGAACCAAATTTGATATGAGGACTTATTGGGTCATAAGTACCTAATTTATGCTAAAAACATTTTTGCCATCACCCCATTGAAACTGTAGGATCTAAAAATGGAAAAAAAATTAAAATGCCTGTATCTCCAAAACTACACGGCACTGAAAATTTTTATTTTGTGTGAAGCTTCCTTTGGAACAACAGAAAGAAATGGTAAAAAAAAATTGCCATCGTTTTTTATTTGTACCCATACTATGTATGTATGGTACACATAATGCCGGCATCCGGGGTGGCCAACCGTTGTTCATCCATCCTTTGTCTGTCCGGCCGGCCGGCATCCATATCCATTTCTTTGGCATTCGATAACTTGAAAAATATTGCTTGGATTGTCAAGTTACTTTATATTTGTGTTCAGGTTACTGATGTGCCGAGCTGTATACTTTTTGGTGTAAATCTGATAATTTGATCCGGAGATATTAACTCTTTATCCTTCAAATTGAGAATTCTTCCAATCCCTTTGGCATGAGATACCTCAAAAAATATCAGTCCAATTGTCATGTTACTTTATACATATCTTCAGGTTACTGATGTTCCGAGTTGTATAGTTTTTGGTGTAAATCTGTTATTTAGATAGATATTAACCCTTTATCCTTCAAATTGAAAATTCCTCTAATCCCTTTGGCATTCGATAACTTGAAAAGTATTGCTTGGATTGTCAAGTTACTTTATATTTGTGTTCAGGTGACTGATGTGCCGAGCTGTATAGTTTTTGGTGTAAATCTGTTATTTTGATGCTGAGATATTAACCTGTTATCCTTCAAATTGAAAATTCCTCCAATCCCTTTGGCATTCGATAACTTGAAAGATATTGCTTGAATTGTCAAGTTACTTTATATTTGTGTTGAGGTTACTGATGTTTTGTGTTGAGGTTACTGATGTGCCGAGCTGTATAGTTTTTGGTGTAAATCTGATAATTTAATCCTGAGATATTAACCCTTTATCCTTCAAATTGAAAATTCCTTCAATCCCTTTGGCATGAGATAACTCAAAAAATATCAATCCGATTGTCATGTTACTTTGTATGTGTGTTTCGGTTACTGATGTGCTGAGCTGTATAGGTTTTGGTGTAAATCTGATAATTTGATCCTGTGATATTAACCCTTTATCCTTCAAATTGAGAACTACTCCAATCCATTTCTTCGGCATGCGTTTACTCATTAAATATTAATCCGATTATCAGGTTACTTCATATATGTATTCAGGTTACTGATGTGCTGTGCTGTGTAGTTTTTTATGTAAATCTAATAATTTGATCCGGAGATATTAACCCTTATCCATCAAATTAGGCACTCTTCCAATCCATTTCTATATGTACCCATTCCATGTATGGTGTACATAATGTCGGCATCCGTGGTGGCCCTCCGTCATACAGCTTTCTACTAGTTGTGCGTATGGGTACACATCTGATGATTTCATCAGCCTATTTTTTTAAAGGGTACTTTTCCAGGACTTTGAAAAAATGCGGAATCATCATTTTTTAACACTGTAATTAATGGGAAAAGCATTAAAGAATCTTCTTCTCCCATACCACTGCTCCAAAGGCTTTTATATTTTATCTTTAACATCTTTGGAAGATTCATTCACATGTTTGTTGAAATCCAATCCCTGGATCCATATTTGGGCTCTCGATGGGAGCCCAAATATTCAGATTAGTGCAATATGAGGAATATTCTTTAAAAATCTTCTTCTTCCAATCCACCAACCAGAAGCTTTGGATATTTGGTATACAGCATCCATAAGGGGGTGAGATTGAAGTTTGTTTTAATTTGAGTCTCTGGCTTAATATTGGGGCTTTCTATGGGTGGGGTGGCATGTTAGGTTCAGGTTTGTTCAAATCCATTCCTTGGTGTTTTTCCACAAAATTTGCCTTTCATGACTTAATTCCTTTGTAGTGTTGAGGAACCATGTCTAACTGAATGTGACCCCAAATACTTCTTTGAACCACTTTGGCAGGTGAGCGATTAAGGCCACTTGGGGTCTCTTGTTTTGTACAGAACTTCTAGGACTATGTTTGTTATCATCATGAGATGATAACGAGCGCTTTTGGGCTTGGCCCAAAATTCAAAATGCCTGTCGGCAGTCATATTTACGGGAATTATGTTTATAACATTTTTTGTACAGAACCTGTGAAGAAGATTTTTTATATGAGTGATGTTTGCTATAAATTTACTGGGTGTCTTTGTTATCAATGTGGTATGAGAACAAATATTTTGGGGTTCAGTCAGACCCACTCGGCGACTCGAAAAGGGAGATAATTAAAAAAATTTTCCAAAAACACCAGGCGAAATAATGTTTCTTGAATTCAACATCCCTAGGATGTGTATATTCAAATGTGTTGTGACACCTAGGAGCTCTTGGGTATAAGAGTTGGTAGACCTGATGGAACTCCAGCGACCAAAGGACCCCTAAGGCTACTACTTCCTATCCGCAATATCCCTATGGGTCACCTGTTGCCCAATGATACATAAAAATACGGCGAATAGTGAATCAGCGTTGTCACAGTCAGGGTGACACCACCCCACGTTTGGGGAAAACACTCTATAAACATTTCAATGTGATGGGGAGCTCAAAAGCCAACAGCAACTTAGAAAATAAAATACAAATCTCAACTACTACTAATTTATTCACAACAAACAAAATGAATGCATATATCTATCTATATATATGTATATATGGCACAACAGCAAAATTTGGCACGCACGAATATATCTCTATGGCTCTCAATCTCTAACTTTGTCTTAAGCTGAAATCTCTTAGAATCCAAGCAGGCAGAAAATGAGCAACACGGTAGAATAATCTCCCTTGATGTGTTCAACTCAATTTTACTATGAATTTCACTACAGTTAACTCAACTTTACATTGCAGTGAAGTTCAAACCCGTGGATTTCAACAACAAGTACTAGGCTCTTGCCCGTACAGAACAGTATCAAACAAAACAAGTTTCACACGCAAGTAATATAATATAACCGCAATTACTAACTTAGAAAACTCTCAGTAAAATTGTGTCTCTGTGCTCTCTGCACAACACACTTTTACCACAAATATTTCAGTATTTGTCTTCTCAAATCTTGAACTCTGATTAACTCGTGCAAAATGAGGACTTACTTCAGTAGCTGCGACTTAGCATGCACAGCATTAAGGCCCAAACACCTCAAAGTGTACCTGTGCTACCTGCACAACACTAACTGGTAATAAACTGCATTTATGTGTCTCTGCACAACACAGAAATACAATGTATTGGTGCTATCTGCAGTCTGCACCACACTATAACCAGTGTAATAGGCACTTATAGACTTCAATAACTCAAACTGTGTCTCTGTGCACTCTATGCACCACACAGTACTCCTTAACAATTACAAACACCAAAACCACAAATCATAACTTAAAGAATCATAACACTTAATCCTATTGACCCCAATGCTATAAATTATTATATTATATTTATACTCTTCAAACTCAGTATAAACGGTACCCAATAATAAAACAAGTGGATTTCAAATATCTATTTTGCATACAGTACTACAGCACCAAACAATTCAGCTCATATAATAACCAAGATATATAAAAAATAAATGATTATAGCTATTCAAATCATAATAAGCAAAATCTATAATAGAGCTGACATGTCAAATATTGATTATACTTATTTTCAACAACTAAATAAAATCTTGCAATATCATATCAAAATCTACACCCCTTTCATTCAACTTTCTACACTGCTAGTGGAGTGACCACCTACAGAATTTTGTAGTCAGTTATTACATTCAATAATCTAATCTTACTTGACTTGTGGTATTCCCACCAGAACTTCCACTCTGCAAGCACTGCTAGTGAAATAATCACTGACAGTATCTGTCACAAATACTTATTCTCACAACTTACTGGTACTTGTGGTATCCCCACCAGAACTGTCACACTACATGCACTGCTAGTGAAATAATCACCTACAGTAATTGCTTATAATTCAGTTTGTCAGTGCTATTGCTCACTCTTACTGATACTAGTGGTATCCCCACCAGAACTGTCACACTACATGCACTGCTAGTAGTCAATGAGTTAGGAAGGTCAGCTGTGCACCTCCCCCCCCCCCCCCCTCTCCCCCACTACTTAACTTCCTTGGTACCAAAATGTGCTCCAATGTATACTATTTACGAAACAAGTTGTTAACAGAAAAAAAATTGGGATGCAATATGCCAACCAGGTAGATATTTAACCCTACCCTATCTTAAAATTTGCTCCAATCCATTAGGGGAGGTGTAGGGGTAACTTTTTTTTCATGTAAGCTATCAAAATATGGTTCAAATCCATAGCATTTGGTTGCATTTTAAAGCTAATACAACTAGGAACAATATTATTACTAAACTTGTTCACATGGGTCCAAGGTGATGACGTCAGAGGTCAAAAGGTCATCGACTGAAACTGAAAATGCAAAATTCAGAGTTTTTGTTGCATGTTTTTCACATGTGTAGTTTGTCCAAATGACTAATATCTTACTTTCTTTGTGTTTTCAGATTGCACAGAGTATACTTCATCAAAATAAAACTGATTTAGTTCATTGATTAGTGAACTATTCTTACCAGGGGGATACTTAACCCTACCCTCCTTTCGGGCTCGATCAATTTTGTTAGGGGTAGGGGTAACTTTTTTGTCACGTAAGCTATCAAAATATGGTTCAAACCCATAGTATTTGGTATCATTTTAAAGCTAATACAACAAGGAACAATATTATTACTAAACTTGTTCGCGTGGGTCCAAGGTGATGATGTCATACAACATGGACTGCTTGTGAAATAATCACCTACAATATTTAGCAAAAGTTTGTTAATACTAATTTCAACACATACTGTTATAGTAGTGTTATCCTCACACTCAGCTTGAGTAATGCAGTTTATTCACTGTAATTACTTATAGATAATTTAATATTTTTATACTGTACCAATGACCCAGACATAGCTGGTGCTAACTCTTAAAATATAGGGCCAAACACAAATTTTGCCCCCCACTCCCCAAAATTTGCATCTAAAACTAAAGAAAACATGTCCTGAAAGGCCCTCCACACTTCGCCCCTACTGCGCATGCGCAGTGTCAAGGACGTTCCGAAATTGGCGCCATTAATCATTCTAAGTTTGGCCCTTCATCAGTTAACATCTGACTGATCTTTGTGCTTATAAATCTCAGTTTAAATGATGCCAGACACATAAATATTAGTGAAATGGTGATTCTAAGGAGGATAGAGATAGAGGAGAGGAAAAGAATGTGTGACAGAATATTATCAGGGCTGTAACTTAAAATTTTTTAATGAAATTATGTTAAGTTACCTATTTTCAAGGCAGCAGCCATTTTGTTGTCATTCTGATTATTTAGTTACACTGTTTTTTAAGTGTTTTCCTCTCTCCCTGTCCTTTAAGTTCCCCCTTGCTATTCTCCCATGCTTTTGGCATAGTTTTTGTAATTATTATTACTAAATTTTCTTGGGAGTTTTAGCTGAATAACAGAATGAATTCTGTTCTTTCCCCATGTTTACGTCTTCACCTACGGGTGGTTAGGCGTTGTGTTCTGCATCTACCATCTGATGTTCTGCAGTTTCTTCCCTGGAAGTCTCTGTTTTGCATCAGATAGTGTATTTTTGGTAACTGATTTCGGGCCTGGATGCCTGGAGTCTTATTTTAGTGTTTTTACACTCATTGTTTACATTTACAACAGCCCTCTGTGTGAGGGGGGGATTTCTAAAAAATAATATCTTGATGTTATTTTAATCATAACTAGATACATTATTATTGTTCGTAAGTGTTGAATAAATTGTTTAAAATATTTTTAAAATTTTTGTCCACACTTAGGCTTGGGATCCATTGGGGCTCAACGTTACTTTTCAGAAACTTGGGCTGTTCTGAAAAAATATTTTTTCAAAATATTTTGATTTCAATTATTTTTTCTATATTAATGGATCATATTATTATTATGTATTTTGATTGCCAGGGGTTAGTGCGAGTACCAGGACTTGTTTTCTTTTCACATTGAAAGGATATTGATCAATTGTTTTAAGAGGAAGTCTTCCTCTGACTTTATTATCATTCTATATGTGGTCAGTGTACTCGCATTAACTCCTGTTCTGTATCGTATGATTTCGATGACAATATGGGAAGCGTATGTCACGGTATGTTGTTGGGGATTTGGACACTCCGGTCCTTTCCCCGCAGGGTCACTCTACTTTATCAATTTCTATTTCAGACGATCAAGATTAGGGTGATGTATCTGTGATGTCTTCCAACAGTGTGCCTCCGTCGTCACAATTAATGAAGGGCTAGCGGAAAAGTGCTCATGTAAATACGCCAATTGCCTAAGAGGACCCTAGTAGGTTCGACGGCCTTTGACGTCCGCTAGCTCGCCCGGTGTAGCGTCCATTCACCGAATGGTTCGGCAGCCGGGTTCGTCCGTTGCGGTCTAGAAGGAATTTTGGGGTGATGCGAGCACTATAAATTAACCTAATGCACACCCAGTGACGGCGGATCGGAGGGAGAACGCAGGAAGCCTTTTAGTCCGGTTCATAGCTCGTTCCGGTCCATCCGGACGGCAAGCGAGAGAGGCCCCTCTCTCGTTCAACAACATCTGGCCCCAGATGTTGTGGTACAATTGTGTCGCAAGCGGAGCATACGTCCGTCGCTCGGGACGCTCCGTTGTATAGGCAGTCCGCTGAGACTGCTAAGGCTTCCTCTTCTCGTCAGCGCACACGACCGCACCTTGGCTGCGTGACCGCCGATATATTACCAGCTTCGCCGATCAAGGATTCTTCGGCGACCAGGTCACACCATCCGGTAGCCAGGGACACGAGGCCTGCAGACTCCGGACGTTCGCATAGGAAGTGTGCGGGAGTCAACGTACACGGAGCTTCCGGCGGCAATGCATCGTAAGACCGCTACTGCACAGGCCTCGGGAACGGACGTGCTTTCCTTAATAGCACAGTTTATCGCAGCATCCCAGCATCAACTGAATCTGTCGGATATATTTTATCCGACGATGCTGGGTCGGGACGCTCCGCGGAAGCGGTTACGGACGTCCGAAAGTTTCATCCGGTCCGACGGGATACCGAAAGGGATTCGGAGGATTTCGAGCTTTCCCTTTCGGAACAACATATGCTGTTGTGTACGTCATCTGACTTGGTCTTCTACAGCTTCTTTCGTCGGACCAGAATGCTGCGATGCCGGATAAGAAACTGATAGCGTCGGTGGACTTAGAAATTTTTGGTTCGGTTCAGGGACATCGTCCCTCAGTTCCGACATAGTCCAATAATGTCACACAAACTTTCGAATTATTGAACGACGCTATATATATTATTATTTTATGCTTGCTAACCAAGCATTTCTGGTTTCTTGTTCGAAGAGTTATGGAGATGTCTTTCAAAAGTGTGCCTCTGTCGTCATAGTTAATGAAGAGTTAGCGGCAATAAGTGCTCATGGAATATGTCTATCGCCTACGGAGTGACATTCGCTAGCTCTCCCGGTGTAGCGTACATTCATCGAATGGTTCGGCTGCCGGGTTCGTCCGTTGCGGTCTAGGAAGGAGATTTGGGTGATGCGAGCACTTTAATTACTTTAGTACTCACCCAGTGACGGCAGATTGAGGACAGATCGGAGGAAGCCTGTTAGTCCGGTCCCTCTCTCACCCAACAACATAGGGGACCGCATGTTGTGGTTCAGATATTTTACATTCGGAGCATATGTCCGTTGGTCGGGACGCTCCGTTATATTGACAGTCCGAGAGACTGTCTTTAATGCTTCCTCATCCTCACAGCAGGGCACACGACCGCACATTGGCTACATGACCTCGAGTATCCGATCAGTTTCGGCATTCAGTGATTCCACGGCGAATAGGTCGCGCCATCCGGTAGCCAAGGGACACGAGGCCTATACACTCCGTTCGCTCGCATATTCGTAGTATGCACGGGGTAACAATCACGGAGCTTCCAGCGGCAATGCATCGTAAGACCGCTTCTCCTCAGGCCTCAGTGACGGACGTGCTATCCGAGTTAGCACAGTTGTTTCGCAGCATCCCAGCAATTGATAGTTTCTCGGTCGAATCAGAAATTATCCGACGGCGCTGGGTCGGTGCGGTCCGCGGTTGCATCAGGTACGGACGACCGAACGCTTTATAGGGTCCGACAGGATGGCGAAAGGGATTCGAAAGATTTAGAGTTTTCCCTTTAGTAGTATCGGAAGATGCCTTTCATATCTTCTGGCATTATCTTCCAGTGATTATTATTTCGGACTTCATTGCTGCGATCTTGGATAAGAGACTTATAGCGTCATTGGACTCGGATTTTTCGATCGGTTCAGGGACATTGTCCCTGACTTACCGACGCAGTCCAATATTGTCATTACAACATGTGTTTTATTTTTCGACGCTATATATATATATATACAAGCCTGCTACTAAGCATGATAGTTTAGTTTCTTGTCCGCGTTGCTCATTTCTGCCATTTTATCATTTATACAAATAGTTTATTTTGGCAGAGCAGGGCATACCGAGAGTTCATATGCGTCTAGACGGTGTGATTAAAGACTGCATATATTCTTTTTCGCCGTTTATGTCTTTTCCAATTTCAATGTTGGGAACGACATTATGTATAGTAGACTTAACTTAGACGCTTTATTATACGTAATCCACCTTACTGAGGCGTTATCATTACGTCTTCAAGAAAAGATTTATGGGATATTATTCTCAATGTAATTTCTTTTGAGGGCAGTAGTTTGTTCACGTATAACTCCGCCCTTCAGTGGCTGATTGGAGTTAGTTAGACGTGACGCAGCCCTAGCTACATCCACACGCGTGGATAGTAAGGTTAAGAACTCTCTCAGAGTCGCTTCGTTCTCGGAGGAGCTTCTCTTCGACGGCAACTTTTCGGCAATCCATGAATTGCTCGATTTACACGTTCTCTTGTCTATCTAGTGTTACAAGAGATTCAGACTGGGGCAAATATTCGGTGGTTGACTCAGAGAGTGCCGCCGCAGTTGCCGGACCCGAGTGTGGCTGTTATGACGGTTGCCAGTCAAACAGATTGGGATATAATACTGATCCCTACGGATTCGAAGTGCCAGGGTCTTTGGGTTCCGCAGTCTTTTAGCAATCAGTTTTCTTCCGCGGAATAATGTTTTTTAGGCTTGCTTTATGTCATTGCATGAACATTATTCAGAAACGCATGCCCAAATTCCTGTCCTTTAATTCGACAGTAGTGGCGTATCTCCGGAACCAGGGAGGCACTCTTTAGTTTCCGTTATTCAATTTAATGGAAAGAATCCGTCTGTTGGTTATAGTACACCAAGTTCAGTTTTGGTCCGTCATATTCCGGGTCGTCTGATTGTTTTATCGGACTCCCGTTCTCTTACGGGTCGCTTGTTGCTGTCAGAATGGACTCTCAACAAACAAGTATTCAATCAGATTTGCTATCTATGGGAGCGCCCAATGATGATTTATTTATGACACAGCTTGCTAATCAATTGCAGACGTATGTGTTGGCTTGTCCAGATCTCTGAGCTAATATTGTTAACGCTCTATTGATCTATAGGACGGAATGATAGGATACGCGTATCCTCCGGCGCTGTTGTTTTGGCAGGTATTGCTAAGATAAACAACCACAATACTTTTCTGTTGATAGCATCTCTATCTTCACAGAGATCATGAGTAATTTACTCTCTTGTCTACTGTGGGTCTTAACGTGAAATCTTCCTCTATGTGAGGATCTTTTTCACTGGGTAAATCGTGTCATCTTTATCACAACCAGCAAGGTCGCAACCTTCATGTATTCCGTTGTGTGGTCCGTATTGCATTGTAAGCACTGTACTGGACGAGCTTTGGACGCGATTTCTTACTATAGGAGATCCTCTTCTTTGCTATTCTATGCGGCTAAAGTGGAGGCTCTTCCGTCGTGGTGTAGAGATCATTATGTTCATATTGTTGATCCCTCCATACTACTCATTGCTATTTTTTTGTATACTTGTTTCACAAGATCTACTGCAGCCTGTTATTATTTAGGTTATAGGTTTATGTTACCTCATACCTATGCACTCTACGATAGTTTACAATTGAGTCTTTTGTCTCTTTATCTAAGTCAGTTAGTAACTTTTTGATAAATAGACTTAGAATCTTTAGATTAAATTCCTATACGGATTTTAACTTCGGTTCTTATTTAGCTAAGTAATAATTTGAGCCTCTGGAAACAGTAGTTTTCAAATTCTGACCTTTTAGACAGTAATTCTGTTGGTTTCTCTTTTACTGTAGAGTCAGTGAGTTTCATGCACTATCGATGCATGATTTTCACTTTCATAGTTTCGGAATCAATACTTCCGTTACTATTTAGGTTGGATTGTTGCATAAGAGTTAGGCTCCTATTATCCGGAACCTATTATTTTAAGGTCCTTCCGTCTTCGTATGGGCATAGGCCTTTACTCTTTCCGGGTACAGTTTATGTATTTATAAACAGATATCTGTTTATTACTATGGGCGTAAGCTTCTTCTGTCTTTGATGTCTTGTAGAAGGACGTTACGCTCCATTTTATTGTTAATGGATTCTATTAACTATTGGTACTGCTTATGGTATATCATTGACTTAGCAGTTGTGCTTAAGATTTCGGCTCATGAAGTAAGAGTTCTTCTACTTCTTGGGCTTACATTAATAGTGTCGCTATTATAGATTTTTGAAGGCCGCTCATTGCGCTCAGCCATCCACATTCATGAATTTTATCTCAGAAATATCGAGTCCATTTCTGGAGGCCTCTTTTGTTAGGTCTATTATCTACTGCTCAGAATGTCATTACTTAACAGTTGCTACTATAGCTAGGTAGGCTGTCTGTTTCGGCAGTGTCTCCGTTCGGCTGCCCTCTTCGCTCTGGGCTATTTGACCCAGGGCAAGAAAAAGGGGGGGGGGGGGGGAGGGTGTTCCCTTGGGTCACCTGTTTTACTATGAAAACAAGGGGATACCTCCTCCGGAGTTAGTAATTCTGAGCTGTTATTGGGATGGTTGTTTAGTGAGAAGTTTAGGTTTTTAAAATTCATTCAAGTCTTAGTTTTTAAAGTATAGCTTTTGAATATTGCATATGTCAACGGACATGATTATGCAATTCTCAGACACTTTTAGGAGTAAAAGAGTCTCTATTCTCTAGACTTACTTTATTTATTGGCTTACTTTAAAAATTATTAGTATAAGGATTATATTGGATATTAATAGAGTACATGGATGTATGAAGCTCAATTTTGGAAGGGGTTGTATCTTTCTAATTTATCATAAATAAGAAAGATACATGTAAGGCCTATTACTTCTTTTTCCCTACAGGGGATGACTCTATTTTATTTTATTGAGCGTATTCCATTTTGCTCTATGTCCTTGGCCCTCCAGCCTTTTTACTATTCAGCTATGTCTGGGTCATTGGTACAGTATAAAAATGTTAAAAAATTTATAGTAATTTATATATTTTTTATACTTACCAATGACCCAGACGGGGATGGCCCTCCCAGGAGTTGGGAACTCTTGCCTCCCCGCTGAGTACATAGCGCTTACCAGGCACTGGTTATTAGAATGATTAATGGCGCCAATTTCGGAACGTCCTTGACACTGCGCATGCGCAGTAGGGACGAAGTGTGGAGGGCCTTTCAGGACATGTTTTCTTTAGTTTTAGATGCAAATTTTGGGGATTGGGGGGCAAAATTTGTGTTTGGCCTTATATTTTAAGAGTTAGCACCAGCTATGTCTGGGTCATTGGTAAGTATAAAAAATATATAAATTACTATAAATTTTTTAACTTTCCTAAGTAAATATACTTCCGTATATATTACTAGACTTTAATTCGATTTCATTCAACACTCTAAAATTAAATAACTTTGAAGATTCAAATGAAATGCACAAATCAAAGCTCAGTAACAATAACCAGTATCACTTAATTCAACATTGAATTAACTATATCTATTCAGCTATGCAGTTACCTTTCCTCTTAGGATGTTTTCACACAACTCTATACAGCTACAACAGACTCTTAGAACACTTTTACACAGCTTTATACAGCTATAACAGACTGTTAGAATACTTCAACACAGCTTTATACAACAACAACAGACTCTTAGAACACTTTTACACAGCTCTATACAGCTATAACAGACTGTTAGAATACTTCAACACAGCTTTATACAACTACAACAGACTCTTAGAATGCTCCTGAAACAACCCAGTCAATCTGATGGTTTGAATTGCACGGCACTTTTTATAGGGATGTACTTTCACAATTGTTTATGTCACGTGATCAATCATGGGTGGAGCTTCAATAAAATCAATAATTTTGACCCAAACCTTTTGATTAAATCACCCAAACGTGCACATATATTGATCTATAAAATATGACTGACATTTCAAATACGATATTTCTTTCGTATTGTGTCATTTGGCTTCAAACTGAATTTCAAATGAAACCCAAACGCAAGAACGGCAGTAATCATGCCAGAAACTGTTTTCTCATAATTCAACTTTCAAAACTTAAAACATTTTTCGAACTGAATTTCGAATAAAGCATAATGAGGTATTGCCAAATATTGATAGTTTCCTACTTTTCCCAGTTGATAGAAAATATTGCTGCAACATCAGTAATTACGGATATTGCGTATTATTTATCGATGCAGCGGTCAAAATAATAGTTTTCTAATTTCGAGTTACTCCCGGCCAAATCTCCGTAGTGTTCTGCGACGAAAATACAAGACAACTCACATCGTTCAGCGTGTAAATCGTCCTTACACACTTATGTACTCGAGTCTACCCGTGCTACTAGTAATAATGACAAAGGTTACTGTAGCTGTGGGTTAACACAGCTAAAAAAAAATGTCTGGGTAAAAATACATGTTGGTAATTACACCAAACATCACAGTGTTGAAGCCAAGTTCCTGTGTTAATATTTTGTGTTGTTTGGGGAGGGTAAACATTAGCACAACCCGATTTTCTATTTCCAGTGAGAAAAATAAAACCTCCTCACCCATGGGAATCCTGTTAACTAAAGATAAAAAATTCAAATTCCTATATTTCAAGAAGGACTGGACAAACATTTATTAATTATTTTGAATAACCTTAGAAAGGTTTGAATCAAACAGGCCAAAACAATTGCTAATATCTGGCTTATTTATGGTGCTTCATACAAGGATCCCTATTGTAACACGAACCCTATGGAGATTTCTTTTCTAGTTTAGTACCTAACTGTCACCCACCTTTACAATACTTTACCTGTTCATTTGTTACAGGCTACGGTCAGTATTTATGTACAGACCTTTACAATAATTTACATGAACCTTTGTTATCTCGTGATTACCTAGATGTGAGTCATTGCTGTGTCACATACTATACATGCTCATGTTTTACACAAGTTAAACTACAGTGGCATAGACACTCATTTCTAGGTTTTATGGTTCAATTTTTCAGGTTTGCCGCAGCAACAGGAACTGAACAGGAAAACAAAAAATGCCTGGCTCTAATCAAATCAAATCAAAGTTTAAAGCTTTGCAGGACTCCCACCCTTTGCCTCACACAATAAATAACGTTTGCAAAGAAAATTTATTGAATAATCATTTTTTCATTTTTTATTCCTCGCCAAAATGAAATTTGCGGGGGATATAGAAACGAGTTCTGTCTTCGTCCATCTCTCTGTCTGTACGTCACAACTTTGAACCTTGATATCTCCGTCAGTGGATGTTGGATTTAAATGACCTTTGATTGCTGATAGACCACCATGGGGGAAAGGATATTCACAAGTAACCGGTTTTGTCATTTTTAGCACACCTGACTTTCAGTCAGGAGAGCTATAATGATCACTCACTGTCCGTCGTCCATGAACATGGTGTTTGCGTCTTCTCCTCCCAAACCGCTGAACCAATTTAATTGATATTTGAGATAATAGTTTGTTATGACATCGCAATTGGATTTTGTTCAAATCAAGTTACCTCGCCCCTTGGTAAGGCCACGCCCAAAAAGTGTGCCTAAATCTTAAAAAATCTTCTTCTCATGAACCAGCAGAAGCAGAGACTTGATATTGGGTGTGCAGCTTCCTTTTGAGGTGTAGATTCAGATTTGTTCAAGAGAAGTTTGTGGGGCTATATTTGTCGTTATGGGAGGGACGAGAATTTTTGCCACTCCCAAAATTTCTATTTTCCAAACAGAGAGGCAGATTTGAACCAAATTTGATATAAGGGCTTATTGGGTCATAAGTACTTAATTTATGCCCAAAATTTTTTTCCTGTCGCCCTATGGGAACAACAGGGGCTAAAAATAGAAAAAAATTAAAACACCCATATCTCCAAAACTACACGGCACTGAGAATTCTTATTTGGTGTGGAGCTTCCTTAGGACCAACAGAATGGAGTGGTAAAAAAAAATTGCTATCAGTTTTATCATGGGATACTTTTTGGGGACTTTGAAAAAGTGCTGAGTCAGCATTTTTTAACACTGTAGGTCATGGGAAAAACATTTGACTACTTTTCTCCCAAACCACTGCTCCAAAAGCTTTCAAATTTCACATATAACATCGAGGAATATTCTTTAAAAATATTCTTCTTCAGATCTACCAATAAAAATCTTTTGATATTTGGTATGCAGCATCCTTGGGGAGGAGGGGGGGGGGGGGAGAGATTCAAGTTTGTTCAAGCCAAGTCCCTGGGTTCATATTTAGGTTGAAAATTTGGGGTCCCATTGCGGAATTAGAAATTTTGGATCACAATCTGGAAATTTTTTTTTTTTTTTTATGCGTTTCGGTCAATTTTAAGACAAAAAAAATTTTTTTTTTACATGAAAAATTTAGGGTCTGGGTGGGACTTAAAAAATTTTGGACCGAAATCCAGAATTTTTTTTTTTTTTCACTGAAAATTTGCAGTCCAGGTGGGACTTGGAGAATTTTGGACCAAAATTCGGAAATTTTTGTTTTGTTTTTAGCTCACCTGACTGAAAGTCAGGGTGAGCTTTTCTTATCACTCTTTGTCCGTCGTCTGTCGTCCGTCATCCTGCGTGAAGGTGGTGTTTGAGCCTCTTTCTCCTAAACCACTGGCCACATTTTAATTAAATTTCATGTAAGTAGTGGTTATATAGGGGCATTTTGATTTTTAGCCAAATTAGTTTTCGGCTCATATTGAGCAGAGGTGTGGCGAAAAAATGGCCAAATTTTTTGAAAATCTTCTTCTAATGAACCACCAGTAGCAGAGACTTGATATGTGGTATACAGAGTCCTTTTGAGGTTTAGAATCAAGTTTGTTCAAGAGAAGTTTGTCGGGCATTATTTGCCTTCGTTATGGGAGGGGCAAACATTTTGGCCACGCCTAAAATTACTATTTTCTGAACCGTGAGGTCGATTTGAACCAAATTTGATATGAGATGATAATGGGTCATAAGTAGTTGATTGATGCAAAAAAAATTTTCTCATTGCCCCGTGGGAACCTCGGGAGCTAAAAATAGGAAAAACCTTAAAACTGCTATATCTCCAAAACTACACGACACAGAGAATTCTTATTTTGTATAAAGCTTACTTTTATCCAGTAGAATAGAATGGTTAAAAAAAATCCCTATCGTTTTGATCACAAGGTACTTTTTTCAGGACTTTGAAAAAGTGCTGAGTCAGCTCTTTTCAACACTGTAGGCAATGGGAAAAACATTAAAAAATCTTCTTCTCCAGATCCAGCAGGCAGAATCTTTTGATATTTGGTATGCAACATTGTGTGGTGGATCTGATTCAAGTTTGTTCAAATCGGCTTCCTATATTCATATTTGGGCTCATTATAGAAGCTCGAATTCGAACTTAATGCATTTCAGGCAAATTTCTTAAAAAATCTTCTTCTCCAGATCCAACAGGCAGAATCTTTTGATATTTGGTATGCAACATTGTGGGGTGGATCTGATTCAAGTTTGTTCAAATCGGCCCCCTGGGTTTATATTTGGGCTCAGTATAGGAGCCCAAATTTGAACTTAGAGCATTTCAGGCAAATTTCTTAAAAAATCTTCTTCTCCAGATCCAGCAGGCAGAATCTTTTGATATTTGGTATGCAACATTGTGGGGTGGATCTGATGCAAATTTGTTCAAATCGGCTCCCTAGATTCATATTTGGGCTCACTATAGAAGCTCGAATTCGAACTTAGTGCATTTCAGGCAAATTTCTTCAAAAATCTTCTCCAGATCCAGCAGGCAGAATCTTTTGATATTTGGTATGCAACATTGTAGGGTGGATCTGATTCAAGTTTGTTCAAATTGGCTTCCTAGATTCATATTTGGGCTCACTATAGAAGCTCGAATTCGAACTTAGTGCATTTCAGGCAAATTTCTTAAAAAATCTTCTTCTCCAGATCCAGCAGGCAGAATCTTTTGATATTTGGTATGCAACATTGTGGGGTGGATCTGATTCAAGTTTGTTCAAATCGGCCCCCTGGGTTTATATTTGGGCTCAGTATAGGAGCCCAAATTTGAACTTAGTGCATTTTAGGCAAATTTCTTAAAAAATCTTCTTCTCCAGATCCAGCAGGCAGAATCTTTTGATATTTGATAAGCAACATTGTGTGGTGGATCTGATTCAAGTTTGTTCAAATCGGCCCCCCTGGGTTTATATTTGGGCTCAGTATAGGAGCCCAAATTTGAACTTAGTGTATTTCAGGCAAATTTCTTTAAAAATATTCTTCTGCAGATCAAATTTGTTCAAATCGGCTCCCTAGATTCATATTGTAGTTCACTATAGAAGCTCGAATTCGAACTTAGTGCATTTCAGGCAAATTTCTTAAAAAATCTTCTTTTCTAGATCCAGCAGGCAGAATCTTTTGATATTTGGTATGCAACATTGTGGGGTGGATCTGATTCAAGTTTGTTCAAATCGGCCCCCTGGGTTTATATTTGGGCTCAGTATAGGAACCCAAATGTGAACTTAGTGCATTTCAGGCAAATTTCTTTGAAAATCTTCTTCTCAAGATCCAGCAGGCAGAATCTTTTGATATTCAGTATGCACCATGCTTGGGGGGGGGGGGGGGGGGGGGGGGATTCAAGTTTGTTCAAGCCAAGTCCCTGGGTTCATATTTGGGCTCAATATGGTAGCCCGAATTATAACTTAGTTCAAACTGAGGAATTTTCTTTCAAAATCTTCTTCTTCAGATCCAGTAGTCGGAATGTTTCGATATTTGGTATGCAGCATTCTTAGGGGGGTGAGATTTAAGTTTGTTCAAGCCATGTCCCTAGGTCCATATTTGGACTCACTGTGGGAGCCCGAATGATAACTTAGTTCAAAATGAGGAATTTTCTTTAAAAATCTTCTTCAGATCCATCAGTCGGAATGTTTAGATATTTGGTATGCAGCATCCTTAGGGGGTGAGATTCAAGTTTGTTCAAGCCATGCCCCTAGGTCCATATTTGGACTCACTGTGGGAGCTCGAATTGTAACTTAGTTCAAAATGAGGAATTTTCTTTAAAAATCTTCTTCTTCAGATCCAGCGGTCAGAATGTTTTGATATTTGGTGTGCAGCATCCTTAGGGGGATAGGATTCAAGTTTGTTAAAGCCAAGTCCCTGAGTTCATATATGGGCTCCCTGTGGGACCCTGAATTATAACTTAGTTCAATATGAGGAATATTCTTTAAAAATCTTCTTTTTTTTAGATCCACTGGTCAGAATCTTTGGATATTTGGTGTAAGCTTTTCTTAGGACCATATGCAACTTGTTGAAATCAATTCTCTGGGTTGATATTTAGGCTACCATGTTGGGGCCTCATGTTTATGTGTTTCGGTAAATTTTAAGACAAAAAAATTTATTTTTTTTTACACTGAAAATTTGGGGTCGGGGTGGGACTTCGAAAATTTTTGACCAAAATCCAGAATTTTTTTTGTTGTTTTTTATGTGTTTCGGTCAAGTTTAGGACAAAAAGAATATTATTTTTTTTACACTGAAAATTAGCGGTCCGTGTGGGACTTGGAAAATTTGAAATTTGGAAGTTAGTTTTTCTGTTTGTTTATGCGTTTTGGTCAATTTTAAGAAGAAAAAAAGTTTTAGGCTGAAAATATTTTATTTGGGACTTTGAAAAATTTCCGAACAAAAATAAAAAAAAATCTGTTTTTTATGCGTTTATCTCAATTTTGGGACGTAAAAGTGCAAGAACTGAAAATAGAAGGAAAATCCTGTCTATTGTGTGGGCACAATCGCTTCATCTAGTTGGTATATGCTTTTCTTAGGAGGGGCATATGCAGCTTATTCAAGTCAAGTCCCTGGTTTGATATTAAGACTACCATGTCAGGTGAGTGCCCTCAGGCCTCCTGGGGCCTCTTGTTTTTCTAGCGTTATGGGCATTTTTTTGCTTTTTTCAACTTGGAAACCATTGGCAGGGGATACCGGTGGTGTTGCACTTTTCACTTCAAAAGCATAGTTTATGATCCCTTATTGGAATGAGCTCATTTTTGCCCTAGAAACATAGTTGAAGTTGAGAAGAGTAAGGCCCCACAATAATCAAATTCAAGGATTTTAAAGGCTCCACCAACACTAGTCTTAACTAGGACCCTTTGGTTATTACCCCACCTCTCAATTCTCTTAAAGGAAGTGGGAGGGGGAGGTAATGACCAGAGGGTACCAACTCACTGTTTTTTTGCACAGCATAAGAATAACGGGGCTGCATCGGAGGTCACGCAGAGTATTTTGCAGGACTGTTTATGGGATTGATCAGCTATTTAAGGTCACATATTTTGGCTCAGTGGCTTCTTGTGACCGCAACATGGAGATAAAGTCAAGTTTAGTCAATAGTTTATACCCATGGGGCCTAATATAGAGGACTTCCTCTCCAAGCATGGGTCCTATTTTACCAATAAAACTGAGCTTGTTTACCACGGTAAACAAGCACTTTTTCAGTCCTTTAATTTTGAAAGACCCAGTTCAGTTGCTCACTGCTTTAGGGATTATGCACACAATTTTTTTTTTTTTGAGAAGGGTGGGGGGGGGGGGGGGGGGGGAGTAGCACTACATCAGAAATGGATGTGTAACTTATAAGTCAACATACCGATTTCTTGATGTAATATCATGCCATGATTTTATCCCATAAAGAATAAAGAATGCTTACCTCGATATTTTGTTTCTAGTTTTGTCTGCCAGATTTTCAAGAAAAAGTTTTAGGTAATTTGACTCATATAAGTACAAAGTTTTGACTTATCCAATAAAACTGTTCACATAAACATTATTTTCAGTTTGAAATAGGTTTCAAAGAGGTATTTTCCTGATGAATCATGAAATCATAACAATATATTGTTGATGATGCTTCTCTGATTGACATATGAACACACTTATGAGGCTTGGTTTCACTCGTGCATAACAGATTTGGCAATTCAGCTCAAACTGACAAGGATCTGTTGACCACGCCCCTGATGCACTTTAAGACTGATGACCGGTTTGAACTAATACAGTGTAACCAATAAAACAGAAGAAAAATGAAATGGACAAACTGCTTCTTCCTACATGTTACATTTACTGTTGTATCCACATACTAAGTATGCACATTGATGCTCTCTTCAAATCCGACAAAGGGTTTGTGATGCTTTGATGTTTTCGGGTCAGTGTACACTGTGGAATCATCTCTCAGATGACTTGTTAGCAACTTATAAACCATTGGATGTTTTATGCATTTTGGAATAAATTAACATACCGACTTAAGGATTTTCAAGGTGTGCTTTTGATTACTCACTGGTTTTGAAATCTGCTTGTGCCATGGTGTGCAGATGCCATAAGGAGCCTCAATATCGAAGGATGGATTATTTCTAAAATAATGTACTGTTGTTGTTCACATCGGTCATAATCATTGGCACAATGGAGAAGGTAAAATTAGAAACCATGTGTATTCAGAAATTTTATCATATTGTTGATTATTTCTGATGACTTTTGGGCAGATTCATTTATATCTTCGCAATATCGTGCATACATGCTCAGACATTGAAATAACTCGTGAACGATCAATAGGTTATGTGATAGTTACAGCAATTGGAAAATATGTGAACAAATGAACTACAGGTTACAACAAAGTAATACAACATAGTTTTATTAAATTACTAATCTTGCATGTTTTACCACAAAGAGTTGACAAACTTTCGGATCTATTTCGATTCCAAGGTTGCTTATTTCATACAAATATGAATAGAATGACATGCTGTTTCACCTTAAAAGAATTTCTGCCCAAATAAATAGCAACAACAAACATGCGATCTCACCTCTGCGAGATTGGACCTTAGTTGTTGATATTTATTCAAGTGGAAAATCCTGTTAAACCCTTTACCCAAACGCAGACGATTCCAAAATTTATTATTTTCAATAACATTTTTTTTAATTTTTCCAAAAATTTCAACAACACCTTATCATGTGACCCCTCGTTGGAACGAGCTCACCGAGCTCGTTCCAATGAGGGGTCACATGATATGGTTTTGTTGAAATTTTTTTAAAAATAATATTTTTTCAACAACTGAAATTGCATGATTACGTGGGTGGATGTGGGCGATTCGTTGGGTAAAGGGTTAAGACATATAACTGCATGACCGGCAAAGTAAAAACAGAGAAAGCAGAGAGACCTGACATCACCCTTTTCCTGTGGATTACAACCATGTTATACAGCGTAACTTGCCAACGGGTTATGATATAAGCCCTTTATTAAAAATAACCAGGCCTGCATGCTCTCGCATACAAGCAAAATCTGAGAGTCTATATTTTGCGGCTTATTGTCCCTTTAATGTACACATAAGTTGAAGTGAAGTAAATGAATATTATTTTTTTGTAGGTCAAACTGGATGGCTTTCATTTACATTTGCACAGGGATTTTGCAGCCTTCATGCTTAGCTGGCTAATCCTACTGTGGTAGCACCAACTTTCAGGAATATATCTGACAAGAGAGCAATTTATTGCAGTCAATTGACCGTAAGTACAAACAATATGAAATGCAACTTTTCGGCTTTTATTATTATGCCCTTGAGAGCCTCTTGGGCAGGGGGGTGGGGGGCATTATGTTTTCATTATGTCTGTCCATCATCCCCGCCCTTTAACGTTTTGTTTTTGTCCAATAACTGAAGAACCGATTATTTGGTCAAATCATAATTTTAGGGGTAACTTGTGGATGGCTAGGCAATGCTTCCGTTTGGTCCAGCTCACCAATTCAGTATGGCCACTATGGTGGCCATATTGAATTTCGTTTCTGTCCAATAATTAATGAATGCCTACTAAAATCATTTTTATTTTTTATTATTTTTTAATTATACATTGTTAGTGTCTAGAGGAAGCTTCCTTTCGATTTCAGACTCATTCAGCTGAACCAAGATGGTAGCCATCTTGAATTTGGTTTCCATCCAATAACTAATGAATACTGACTCGAATCAATTTCAGTTTTTGGTAATGCATTATTGTGTCTAGAGGAAGCTTCCTTTCGATTTTGGTCTTGCAGATGCACAGAGAGAAGAATTTTCATGTTCATCTCTCTATCCGTCATATACCGGGTTGTCTGAACGTACTAGCAGACTCGCTCCTTGGAAAGGTCGCCTGTTTCATTTGTATGACGTTCAACATGCGTTTGTTTGTACAGTTTTACGAGTGGGATCACCCCATGATTGTTCAGTTTGCGACGCACCGGAACAATTAGTTACCGTCATTTGTGTTGCCATGCCCAGATTATTGAGCACATGCAGTACACGCTCTGCAGATTTCACGGGGAGGAATGATAGGCTATGTGTATCCTCCAATTCATTTGATTCAATAGGTTACGTTTAAGATTAAACAGTCTCGTTGTGAATCCTACTAGTAGCACCTCTGTTGTCACAGAAATCTTGGATCAGTATTCTCAAGCGTCTGTTATGGGACCCTCCCCAGAAGCTTTCTCCATGAGAGAGTCTTCTTTCAGGGGAAGTTTTATTCTTCAGGTCCTTCTCTTCCAATAGTGGCATAATGGAGTCGGTTCGACGTGAGGGAACCATTGCGGTTCCTATATTTTTCTGTTAACCTGACACAAGAACAATCAAATAATTCGGGTGAGGAGATGTCGTTATGACTTCAACCCCCCCCCCCCCCCCCCCCCCCCACACACACACACACACACACACACACTCACAAACTGCCTTATGTGTTTAGAGGCAGATAACGGGCAAGACATAGTTTTCTTCCCGCAAGCCTCATATAATTTAATACATGCATACTATGCATTTATGTTGTGCTCTATGGCGACCTCATGGGCTCATCCACTTTTTAGCTGAATTAGTATCCTGCTATTTTTGTTGATTTGTTATATACGAGCGCTTATTTATAAATCATCACAATGAAATTGCTACTCTTGAGTACCTCGCAGGCTGCATAACCAGTTAACTGATATTCAGATGATTACATGCTAAATATAAATGCTCTCGCGCATTATTATTATTAGGCCAACGCTTTATTGTATTTTGTGGACCTTGAAATCATAACCTATTTTGGGGGTGGTCCGTGTTGGAGCCTGTTAATCATGCCTATGCATATCTCTAGATCCAAGTTTCTATTTTGTTTTGTACTCATCTAACACATGTTTTTACGATCGTATATATTGGATAGTACACGTTGGAGAGTGTTGTTACTGGAATTTATTGTACAGTGGCCGCCTATGTATTACCAAGGAAGTGTTTTCTCTTCAGGAATCGTTCAGTGTTTCTTGATTGGATATGTGTATGTTATTTTTATATATCACCGGTTTTCGATGTATCTGTGTACATCGTCTGCGGTGTAGGTTATTTAGTGTGCAATATTAATTACCAGGATCGTCGCTATTGCCATAATTTCTGAAGTAATGTTAAGCACCATTTATTAATCATGAATTAATACCTGAGTGCCTGTTCGACGATTATTTATATTGTTTTTTGGTACCTCTCTTATTGTTTCCTGAGCTCTCCCCTTTTTCTTTTGAAGACTTCTTCAAAAAAAAAGGGGGGTGGGGTGTGTGATTGTTTGTGGGAGATTTTCTCTCATTCTCAGATACGCCATCCTAATTTTTGAGGCTTAGTCCAGACTAGCCTTAAAAATTAGGAACTTGTCTTCATGCTTACAATAAGGAATTACTTAAAATTGGGCTCCTTATTTAGAATATGTCGCCCTCTATTACTGTAGAGAGAGACGTACATGTAATTCCTAATTAGTCTAAGTTCCTTCATCATGGATTGCAGGATTGGAATTATTTCAGAAGTCCTAGGCCATTTATGATTCAGCTATGTTTGGGCCATTGGTATACTGTGTAAAAATATGATACATTTATAGTAAATTGTATATTTTTATACTTACCAATGGCCCAGACGGGAAGGGCCCTCCCATGAGTGGGCACTCATACCTCCCTGCTGCATTATTATGTAATACTCTCTTTTACAAAGAATGGTGTTGGCTCCAATTCCGGTCACTTCGCGCATGCACAGAGGGTAAATGTATGGAGGACCAGATAGGACTTCTAATTTTCGGTTTTGCATGCAAATTTCGGGGATTGGAGGGGGGGGAGCAAAATTTGTGTTTGGCCCTAGATATTTTAGAGTTAGCACCAGCTATGTCTGGGCCATTGGTAAGTATAAAAATATACAAATTACTATAAATTGATCATTTTTTGCTCCAAGATGGATTTGGCCGGATTTAGAGTGATTTTATACATGAAGAAAACCCACCTATGCCTCCTCTCCCCAATTGGTGTGTGTGTGGGTGGATTAGCAGTACTTGGCGATGCAGACCTCTTGTGTCTGTGGTTGCATTCCAATACTAGAAAAAACTCATCAAACGTGGGCAACAGGGTTATAAATAATTAAATGACTTCATTCCATTGCAGTGTAAACTAGCCATAGATGCTAATTGAATCCTTCTATAAGTAACTTTGGCCACGTGAGTACCCCAGGCCCCATGGGGACTCTTGTTTAACATGTACTCGCCTTATTTCTTCAAATCTTACCAAAGTAATACAAGTGCCTTATCCTCGTAGTATTTTTCTGGTGAAACATTTTTAGACCAAAAAAATGATGTACGAAAATGGGTTACTAATTTTGGTTACTTGTCACAACATTAACAAAATAATTTTAAAAGTCACTTTCCTGAAAAGATTGTGACAGGAACTCTTCATGTTGCTTTCCTAAGGCACAATAGTGAAGAAATGCACAGAAATCCTCTCTGGATGTCCCTCAAAACTGCTGATAATGTGAGATTTTCTTCAGAGAAAGCCAGAGAGGTTCCTCCATTGTAGGTGAGAATGAGGAGATTGAATTTTTCATGTGTCTGACAGAAATTGGATAGTGGGCGACTGTTCAATGCACTATACAGGAAACCAAGGTGAGTGAACCATTGCACTTTTGACCCCTGGTTGGTCCAGTTTGGTTTAATTGTTGTCTTTTGACATTTCTAATCTTTCTAAGGGTGTTTACTCTTTGGAAGCATTCAAAATTACTTTTTCACCAGTGAAATAGGATGAGGTTAAGGTACTTGTGTTACTTTGGTAGGTATAATAAGCAATAAATAGAGATTATTATGACAGTAAAGTGATCTAGATGAGGTCTGATTGTTGGATCATAGGTGTTTGTAATTTGGCAATATGACCTCATCAACAAGACGAAATGTGACAAACCAGATAACTTTACTGTCATAATGATCTGTTTATTAGATGCCGTTCTGGAAATTTACCTTGCATGCAAGAAATAATTATAAGGGTAAATAATGTGCAATTATGGGGACTTCCCAAAATAGTGTCTCTAAAGTTGACAGCATTCAGCATTTCATTCTTCTACATCAGAGTCAGATTCACGCATTAAAATAGCAATAAAGTAAGAAAACAAATCCATTTTATTGTGGTTAATAGGGATTGGCACATCAAAATTGGTTAAGCACTATATTAGAAATTCACAATAGTGTTTATTTATACGATTGAAGCATACCTAGAAATGCTTGGTAATCTGGCCGGACTTGATTGACATTCTCCAGTTCCGTCCTCTTTCTGAGACCAACCAACTGATACAGAATTGGAAAACCACTCGGTGTGATCCGGCGATCATGATTTGATGGGTGGAAAACATGGCGTATCATTGATAAGTATATAATAAAATTTGGTACAAAAGTTTTAATTTTCACAGAATTGAAGCAGTTAGCACTGAATACCTATTTTCTTTACTTACAGTGGTTCCTGTTACACTTTACACTGTTGTTTATTAGTATCTATGAAGGATCACAGCATCAACATCTGGCACCAAAGATTATTGGATTTGGACTTGTTTCCTGTATTTTGCCTTCACTTGGGATCTACTTTTTACGGAAAGAAGGCTCAAGTAAACCAGATCCGCACATTACTGGGAGGTACAACCTCCGATCGAGTAAACAATCTTAACTCGTACCAACAACTTTCCATCAGTATCACATTTCATCAGCAGACATGAAGAAAAACAAAGGGGTGATTTGTAAGGTGAAGTATCAAGTTGGAAAGGCACACACAAAGATGTTATTCATCATAAAAAACAAAATTTGGACAGTTGTCTCGTAAGCAGTAGGGATGAGTGATAAATTGAGAAGTCCATTCAATCTTCATTTTCAGTTGATATTGAACAGGGAGTATTATTATGCTTGATCCATTCCAGGGTTCCCACTTTGTTGGATCCAGGTTTGTTCACTGGACCCATTCCTCATCATGCAGCACGGTGGGTCCAAATTCAGGACTTGAGCTGAGATTTCATGTTTCAAGGCAGTATTTCAGGGGACTTAACGCTTTCTAGTATTGGCATTTTTTTTAAAGCAATGCAGCAAGTCAGATTCTTTCAAACAAAAATAGCACAGTTCTGCTCACAGTGCTTAATAGAGAAGGGTAATATACTGAAAAACCAAACCGATATGAAGGGGATACTAAAAAAACTCAACTGAACCAATCATTGAATATCAAAACTTTCAAATTTTCCTGTATTTGCTAATTGTAAGGCGTTGTTGATGCTTGATAGCAGTTGAAGTATTAATTTTTGTGGAAGAAGTGACTGATTTTCATTTCAGTTTTGTTAACCCTTTAGAGCCTGGGCACTTGTCCTGAATTTCCACAAAACTACGACCTGTACATGTCCAGTTGCTTAGTAGTGATTTTTAGTCAAGTCTTGGCTGCTCATTAAGGCAGCCAAGACTTGACTAGAAATCACAGTCCAGGTGATTTGTCTGTTGTCAGCAGGAACTCCTAATGATGGTATGTTAAGGGTGCATGCTCCAAGATCATAAATCCCTGAAATAGGCCTTTTAAATGTTCAGGTGCATTTGGAACAAGGCACAAAATTACTGTAGATATGATTTGTGTTGCCAAAAGAATGCAAATTTTGCACTCATCAGCAGAGCCATTTTTGGTGATGTGGTAGAATGATACAAAAACAACTTATTCTGTATTATTCTGGTATGAATTCCCCTTTGGTACTATCAGTAAATCTTAGTCAAGACAATTCATATATCGAATACCAAACCGATACCATGGTATATTTCCCTAAAATACCGATGCCAATACCAAACCTAAAATTTCAATACCCCCATCGCTACATAATAATTTTTCTGTTTGGAGCATGGCAACTCTTTGGTTTGCCCCCATTAGATTTTAGATCCGAAAGTCAAGGGTCGATCCTGACACTTCATCCCAATTGCCCATTTAGGAACATCGTGTCACCGTTTTCTAAGGTGTAGGGCATGAGGGGGATACATTTGCCTTCTACCTATGCTAACCCTGATCGTGCCAGGTTAGTGAAATGAAATAGAGAGTTTGATAGTTACTTGGTGGTTCTGCCCGGGTACTCTGCTTTCCTTCACCCATAAAAAAGCTGTCTATCACATGACCCTGGCTGATAAACTGTTTTTAATCCTTTACCCAGCACATAGGGTATCAAAATGTTTTATTTTAATTAATGTTTTTTAAAAATTTGCAAAAAATTTCCACAAACTATATCATGTGATCCCTTCATTGGAACAAGCTCATCAGGATCCTTGCAATGAGGGGATCATATTATTTGAGTTTTGTTGAAATTTTGTGAAAAATATTGTTTTTTCTACTACTCATGTTGTAAGTGACATTGTTGGATGTGATCAGTTGGTTAGGTAAAGGGTTAAAACCCCACTTTCTGTTAATGCATTATATGCACGGAGGGCAAATTTCCATGTCACTCTGATTGCCTGTAGAAAAAAGACAGTCATTAATTATTTAAGATGCAAGAAAATAGGGATTTGAGACCACAAAAATGTCATTTTCCAGAACCTTAGTTTATCTGGACTGTTTTTTCCAAGTGGACACCCTGCATTCATAATTCGTGCAAGTGTTAGGCTGCTAGAGTGGTAGCTCGTTTTTGTAGTTAGAATTTATACTTACAGATTTGTTATACAGGCACTCTTCAATAAATTGTATTATTATGCCTCACATCTGTGACATCAGCCGCGATTGGTTAATTTGACACCTTCTAAAAGTCATAGTGCTGGAGTTTTTGGACAAAACACGGGGTCCCTGGAGACATGAGAACAAAGAAAATGTAATCTCCACTTCCATTGATCAGTGTCGATTATGCAGCACTAAATGCTGGTGCCGTGTCTGTTTCAACTGTTTTCGTTGCCGATAGACACCAACTCACCAAAAAATATGTCATTTTCAGTAGGTGTGTTCTGAATTTTAACTGCAAACGATGAATTCAAAAGAATCAGAAATATTAAAAACTCACATGTTGTTCATCACTTTAGTGAATCATGAATGTGACTTCAATCAATTAAATTTCCTCCAAGTTTAGTATTACTTCTCAACCTCACGGAGTCTCTGCCTCAAGTTCAAAATAATTTGTTTCACTCCGCTTATTTCTGACAACTGTTGTCGTCCAAGAAACATGAATTTATATTCCATTATACCAATTATCACACAAGTATTAATACTGAATTTTAACATGAACAGCATGATGCAGTTGTATACACTGGCATTTGGTGATATAGAAACTCCCAAAACGACGGCACTTGTAACAAATCATTTTCGAATTTGGTGATCTGGAAACTCCTAAAGAGACGTCATTCCTTCGAAATGACATCACTAAAAGCATGTTTCTGGATTCGACTACACTGTTACAAGATTAATGGCATGTTGCAGTTAACGCTTAACAACGAAAGCTATTTTTTGTTTGGCATAATAAAATAATTAGAACGTTTCTTTTCATGTTCTATCGGTCGATAGAACATGAACAGAAACGAACAGAAACATTCTAATTCTATAATAGAACAGGTCTATACAAATAAAAGAGTTTTGCTTCAAAGTAAATATGAAGCGCCAAGCCTGGAAATAAGCAATCTTGTGATTTGCAGAGTGAGGTCCCCAGAATGTATCTGCTGATGCTATCCCATACAGTGGGCTAGCATGCCCCTATTTATCCTCCGGGTACCTCTTTCTTATCAACCTACTCACAATTGTTTACTACAGGCTTGCACTACAGTGGAAGTCCCTAACTCGGATAAAATACTCTCTATTTTTGTCTTTCCCAAGCAGGTTGGGAAAGAAAAGTGGTGCAAAAGCACCAATAAAAATAAGCCAAAACTGGGTCGAGTGCAACCGGCGCAGACCCAGTACGGGACGCTCTCTCCCAAGTACAACTCCACGACTTCCGTTGCCAGTGCGCATATACCGTCTCTAAAGACCCATTCTTTTTAAAATCTGCTTCGTGTCGAGATGTTTTTGCACGCTTATCAGTGTTCCACCAGCTCGATGTTTGATGATTCCTGATTCATTATACCACAGTGTATCCTTTGTATTCTCAGGAACAGTGTTTTATATTCTCTTTTTTCTATTATGTGTCCATAATGTATATTTATTTGCTCTCTCTCGAGTCGCGCGCGAATTTCGCGGGCCACGCGGTTCGGACTTAGATTATTTCACAATTATTGTTAATGCTTTTTTTTGCAAAATTTTCTAATTGTGTTAGAGTTAGGTGTCAGCAGGGTACCACTCCTACAGTGTTCCTTCTTTCTGTTGAGAGTAGTCTTCCTGTTGGGTGGTTCCCGGTCGACCATCTGGGGTCTTTGTTTCTGTCACCTTTCTCTCTTTGGGGGTGTTCTGTTTTCTGATCTCACCTTCTCTGCTCCTCTCACCTCTTTCATGCCTAGGACAATTCCTTGTGGGCAGTGTCTGCTGCCTAAGCATGTGGACGATGTACATTCGTCGTGTTCCTCCTGTAATGGGTGTTCGGCCGAGCGGCCGTGTGGTGTCTGTGGAACATGGTCTTCCACCTTTTGGGCGTCTGTAAATCGTGTCGTTCGTTCTCGTGGCCGTGCCTCCCGCTCCCGCGCGAAAGGAGAACGTCTTCGTTCGGGGCCTCCCGAGCCGACTTTGTCTGGTGAGAGTTATTCCTCCTCCGTGGGGGGATGTGCAGTCTCTTCCTGTGGTGGATACTGCGGGAGCCGTTGAGTGTTCTGGTGTAGAGATGCCTGGTTCCGGGACTACGGTCCCCCTCCAGTCGACATCTGAGGCTGTCACTAGGGTTGTGACTCCTCCTTCGGAGCCGAGCCGGTGTGCTCTCTCCACTATTTCACCAGCCTCAGCGACTCTCGACATATCTACTACTGCTGCTGGTCCGTCTGCTTCGTTGTCTGTTTCAGCCGGCCTCGGCTTTTCGCTGCAGGGGACTGCAGAACTGTCCAATACTGTAGACGTGGGATATCGGCCCCAGCCTTCCCTGACTTCAACTCGGCGAAGTCGGAAGGGGCTGCCGGCAGAGCCCATCGCTGTGGTCTCGTCGCCGTCGAGTACTACAGTTGTGTCTTTGGATTCGGATGTTCGTAGTGGAAACACTATGAACTCCGTGGCGTTTCCGTCCACTCACTCTGGTCACACGACCAGTTTTGGGGGACCATCGCTTTTTGTGCAGCCTGGACCTTCTGCCCCACAGAGGTCCGCGGTGACTCTCATGAGTTCTCGCAATATTGATCCTCGGGGTGCATCGTACCCCAATACACGTCTGCCTTCAGATGTTTTGGCTGCCGCCCGTCGTCCCGCGTCGGGTGTTTTGGAGGATCGTGACCCTTCGCTGGTTAAGAGGGTCAGAGGTGAAGCCACTTTGCCGGTTCGCTCCCCTGTCGAACCGGTCGGTACAGGCAGTGAGCTTAGGGAGGCCCTCTCCTTACTCACTCAGGTTCTCTCTAAGAGCCTTCCTGTTGCTTCCAGCGAGGCTATGGGTGGTTTCCAGGCGCCTCCTATGGCGCCGCCTCCCGGGATTGGAAACAGGCCGGTTTCCGATTCCTCTGGTGTCCCGACACCGTGGGAGGCATCGGCTGGTTTGCCCACGATGGGCTATGTGTCTTCCGACTCTGGGGGGAGTCCGACATGCTTGAGGTCGAGGGCCAGCAGTCTTCGGACTTGGGGGCGGCTCTTGACTTTGTGTTTGGGTTTCTGCCTGAGCTCAAACCTGCTAACCAGCCGACAGTGTCAGCCTGGCCGCGATCATCGGTCGCGCGCCAACAGCCTATGGAGCAACCTGCTTCTGGGCGCCTTCGACCATGCCAGTCGGTACAGGTGGTTGAGGCTTTTTCAGCATTGGATGCCAAGCTGAATTCCAAGGCTTTGAAGACTTCGTTCTTCACCAGGGTCGACACCTTTTTGCCTCCTGGGCGTTATCGTTCCTACGATTCCGCCAATCCGTCAGTCTGCCAGACTTTGACGGTTCTGGATCAGGACTCCACTTCCCTCGGGCTTTCCAAGCCCAAGTCTGCCGTCATTCCAATGACGACTCTGGAGTCCACGTTGGGCTTATCTAGAGAGATGCTTGGCATGCTTTCTCTCTCAGATCACGTCGTCTCAGCTTTGGCTGCTTATCTGCCTCCAGATAAGTTTGACGAGGTACAGGCTCCTTTGCGTGTGCTGTCCAAGGTGCTTATGCACCTTACTCACACCCATGCCTGTAACACGGCCAATTTGGAATTAGTTCGAAGGGACGCTGTGCTGGACACAGGACGATCCCTTCCCGAGGAGCAGCGTGCTACTCTTCGATCTGCTTCTTTGGCAGGTCCGCAACTTTTCCATGGTTCCGTGTCGACGGTCCGGGATGACGTCCTACGTCATTCCAAAGATCAGCTGCTGTTTCGTCAGCTTGATCAGCCTTCTCGGGGAGGCAAGGGCCGTTCCAAGCCTAACAAGTACCCTTCTGCTTCCTCTGTGAAGCAAAAGGCTGGTCCTTCTGCCGCCGCCTCTACTTCTTACTCACGGGGTAAAGGTAGGGGTCGGCAGAATCGAGGGAAGTCTCAGGATTCTTCATTTAGCAGAGGAGGTGGTTTCTCCTCTCGCGGGCCTCGTCGAGGCTCAAAATGAAGGTCCTCACCTCGACTCGTCCCAGGTTGGAGGAAGGATAGCAGAATTCGCAGACCATTGGACCACCATCACATCCGATCCATGGGTGTTAGATGTTGTTCGGTCCGGGCTGCGCATATCCTTCCGACGGCACCCCACTCTGTCAAGGGTGCCTCTTCCAACCAAAGTTCCTTCAGACGTTTTACGTCGGGAACTTTTGTCCACGGAGATTGCCAATCTCCTGGCAAAGGGGGCGATCGAGGTCGTCAAGAACGTTCAGTCAGTGGGTTTCTATTCCCGCCTGTTCTTGGTGCCGAAGAAGGACGGCCGACTCCGACCGGTTATCGATCTGAGCATCCTGAACCAGTCTATCATTGCTCCCAAGTTCAGCATGGAGACTTTCAGGTCGGTCCGCCAATCAATTCACCAGGGAGATTTCGCAGCCAGCATCGACCTGTGAGACGCTTACTTCCACGTTCCGATGCATCGGGCGTCACGGAAATATCTCAGGTTCGCTTTTCTGGGGCGAGTTTACTAGTTCAAGGCCATGCCTTTCGGCCTCAACCTGGCTCCTTGGGCGTTCACCAGACTGATGTCGCATGTGATAGCGTTCCATCGCACACAGTCCAGGGTGACTACTTCGGCATATCTGGACGATATCCTCCAGAGGCATTCCAATGCTGCCTTACTGGAATCGGATGTCGCCACTCTGTTGAGCTTGCTCACGTCGCTAGGATTCAGAGTCAACGAGGAGAAGTCGGACCTGGTCCCTTCTCAGTCGTTTTGTCATCTGGGGATGTCTTTCCAAACCAAATTCAATTTGGTGGCTGTTCCCCAGGCCAAGGCTGTGATTCTCTCAGCTTTTGCTCTGACTCTGTCCCAGTCCAGGTCCGCGACCGCTCGGAGTTTTCTCCGGCTGATCGGTCTCTGCGGTTCGGTGACGGATCTCATTCCTCTAGGTCGGCTGCGTGTCAGACCTCTCCAACACTTTCTGCTCAGTCGTTGGAGACCGAATGTAGATTCTCTGGATCAGGTGCTTCCGTTTCCGGACTCTCTGTATCCTCACCTTCTTCCCTGGACAGATGTTCAGTGGATTACGCAGGGTGTTCCGCTGGACTTACCCACGTCCGATCGCGTTCTGACGGCAGATGCCAGCGATCTCGGATGGGGTGCGACGTTGGATCCTCTCGGTCTTTCCCTACACGGGATGTGGGACCAGGATCAAGCAGCTCTACACATCAACCAGAAGGAGCTTCTTGCTCTTCTTCTGAGTTTCAGGCAGTGGATCCCTCACCTGTCGAATCGCCAGGTCCTTCTACTATCCGACAATTCGACAGTGGTTGCTTACATTCGGAACCAGGGCGGCACGCACTCGCTTCCGATGTACGAGTTATAGCTCGGGATCTTTTACTGCTCGCTCAGGATGTTCATGCCGGAGTGGTTGTTCGTCACATTCCCGGTCGTCTGAACGTCCTAGCCGACTCCCTGTCCCGACAGGGCAGGGTTATTTCCACCGAGTGGATGCTTCACAGGGCAGTGTTCCAGTCGCTTTGCGATCTCTGGGGACGTCCCCACATCGATCTCTTTGCGACTCGTTGGAACCATCAGGTGGACACTTTTGTGTCCCCGTGTCCAGATCCTCTGGCTTTTGCCGTGGACGCTCTGTCACTCGATTGGAACGGTCTAGTCGGCTACGCCTTCCCGCCGGTTCCGATTCTTCCTCAGGTTCTCGCCAAAATTCGAACCTGCAGTTGTCGAATCATTCTGATCGCTCCCCTGTCGCCTCAGCGGGTGTGGATCAATCGGCTCCGCTCGCTGATGGCGGCGGTTCCGGCACGTCTCCCGCTACGTCGCGACCTTCTTTGTCAAGGTCGCCCGAGGAGGTTTCACGTCGACCCGACTTCATTGTGCCTTCACGCATATCTTTTGTCAGGTCTTTTCTCCTCCGTAGAGGTTTTTCGAGACGAGCAGTGGAGTGCATTTCTTCTTCAAGGAGGCATTCCACTGGTTTAGCTTATGCAGCTAAATGGAAGGTCTTCTGTCGATGGTGTGCTGATCACTCTGTTGATTATGCCAGTCCTTCGATTTCACAGATTGCGGAGTTTCTGGTATATCTGTTTGATTCTCGGGGTCTCCAGCCTGTTACCATCAAGGGTTACAGGTCTATGCTTTCAGAGACTTTTTCTTATGTGGGGAAGCGTCGTATCGGCACTAATCCTTACCTCTCCAAGCTTGTTCGGCACTTTTCTTTGAAAAGGCCTCGGACTTTGCAGCTTACTCCACGATGGAATCTTTCGTGGGTGCTGCTTTGCTTGGGGGGGCGCCGTTCGAACCTTTATCCCAGGTGGATATGCATTTTCTCACATACAAGACGGCTTTTCTGATGGCATTTGCTTCGGCCAGACGGGTTAGTGAGCTTCACGCCCTCTCGGTTGACCCGGCCTTTTTTAGGAGTTCTCCCAACAGTGTTACTTTTACCACTGATTGCTCCTTTTTGGCTAAGAATCAGTTACCAGATACTACTCCTCCTCCTATCTGTATCAGGGCTCTTCCCTCTGTTGAGGGTACTCGCCCTTTGCTCTGTCCGGTCCGTGCTATTCGCATTTATCTTGATCGGACACGCTTCATTCGGAAGGGCAGAAAACGTTTTTTTCTGTCTCTTATTCCGGGTCGACAGAAGATCTCTCCTCAATCCATTTCTCGATGGATTTGTCTTGCTATTCGTACGGCTTATAGTCGTTTAGCAGCTGGCGATTGTATTACCAATCGTATTTCTGCCCACGAGGTGCGGGCACTGTCTACCTCTTGGGCTTATTCTAACTCCGTCAAGTTGTCGGATGTTATGCAGGCAGCCTACTGGAGAAATGCTTCTACTTTCTCCACCTTTTATTTACGCCAGTTGCAGGAGCAGTCGGAGGACCTTTTTGCCTTGGGTCCTCTTTCTTCTGCTCAGGCTGTTGTCTGCCATAGCCATTAGGCTTCTTGAAGGTCAGTTTCAGCCTTGTGCTGTTACTGCCCTTTTTTCTGTCTGTGTGTCACACAGGCTCATATGTCTCTTTTCATTGTCCTTTACCAATGATTGCGACATTATGGTTGATAAGCCTCGGGACCTCTTCCTTCTGCTTCACGGTTCCAGTGCACTAGGGTTATGTGGGGGTTGGTTATGCGATTCCCTCCAGCCTTTTGTCTATTCAGCCTGTAGTAAACAATTGTGAGTAGGTTGATAAGAAATCTAAATTTTATAGTAAATTTCCTTTCTTATTACACCTACCACAATTGTTTACATGGAGGCCCTCCCGTCTTCTTTACGGGTAAAGAATCTTTCCTCCCCGCTGATCACATAACTCTAATGTTTACGGATTCAAAAAGAATGAGTCTTTAGAGACGGTATATGCGCACTGGCAACGGAAGTCGTGGAGTTGTACTTGGGAGAGAGCGTCCCGTACTGGGTCTGCGCCGGTTGCACTCGACCCAGTTTTGGCTTATTTTTATTGGTGCTTTTGCACCACTTTTCTTTCCCAACTTGCTTGGGAAAGACAAAAATAGAGAGTATTTTATCCGAGTTAGGGACTTCCACTGTAGTGCAAGCCTGGAGTAAACAATTGTGGTAGGTATAATAAGAAAGGAAATTTACTATAAAATTTAGATTTTTGTTTAGGACTGAGGCCTTGATTCACAGACATTTAATCGACTATATCTTGTCAAACAAAGCTTCATGAGTTTTGTTGATCAAAATATAAAATATAATAGAATAAATACTTAGTCCATCTCCAGAATAGAATACAGTGACTAAACCCCTGTTAATTGAATACTTGTGTTAATTGAATAATTCTCGCTGGTAGAGTGGTTATCCAATCATCAGGGTTGCACTGTTGTATTAAAATTTTGCTTACTTAATTTGGGTTTTTCTCTTTTCTAGCAAGATGTTCATAGGATATAACATTATCTATTATATAAATGGGGAGTGTCCATTCAGTCCATGTCCAGCTAGAAATTCAAGCTTTGATTATCTCCTTAGAAATTTTCCATAGCATTTTGGGAGCTACATGTCCTGGGACAGGTCGGCCCGCTAGTTTATCATATATTGCATTGAAATTCAGTTAGCCCTTTGATACTTTTGTATGTGTTATTACGTACGAAATCTTTTGTTTAATTTAACCCTTTGGTACGTTTGTAAGTGTTATTACGTACACAATCAAACAGCACGTTGATACTTTGTGGGCATTTGTATTGTTATTATTTTTTGATTTTTTAAAGTTTTAACCTCAAATTCCTATTTTTTCCCGAATAGTGCCCAGTGACAACCGTTGATCCAAATGTTATCGCAGCTTAAAATACTAACATAATCCTACTGTCAAGACTTCTTAACTGGTTGAGTGCTGGAATGCACTATCGGGGATTTCAAAGAATGAGGGTACCAGAGCAAAAGCCAACACATTCCTTGCTTGTATTTCATATTCAGTCAAACACAAATAATATTTTGTTTAAAAAAAATTTGTTTTATTACAAATTATTGGAGAGTGCCTGTAGGCACTCTCCAATAATTTGTAATAAAACAAGTTTGGAACGACAAATTCAGACCGCCAAAAATAATCTAGCTCTCAACCAGGTAATCACTAATGTGAAAAATATCTTGTTATTTGTACATTCCGACGTTTGATGTTGCATTTTGAAAGAAACTGAATTCCTAGTGACGTTTGAACGTCACAATAATTAAAGTTTCAAAGGGTTAAAGCAAAAAATCCAAGGTCACTCATTCCTACTATATAATCAGTTAATATTTTACAATCATATGTTCTCTCGTGGAGAGCTTTCTTAGAACCAGTGTCACAAATGGTTATCATCAGTGTGAGAAAACAGTGAAATTTCCTATAGAGTTGTCCTACAACTCAATGTAACCCACTGCACACTGATGTCAAAATGCAGAAATGTTAAGAAGCAAATTTTTTCCATAATGGAACTAGGAATTTAATCAATTTGCTCTTGTTTGACAGAGCTCATTCAGCTCAGTCAAATAATATTGGATCGCTTAAATTCCTAGTAGTATAATGGAGAATGCAGTCCAAGCCGATATTTGGATTCCCACTGTGTTCTCTTCTTTGTTTCACATGTCATATTAGTGAACACAGTCCAAGTGGTGTGATGCACAGCTAACAGAGTGGGCTCTATAGATAACACGTGTATGTAAAATCCCCTAATTCAAAATGAACCACATATAACCTCACAGACTGAAAATCATGTCTTCCGGTTTACCCGTGGGAGGCCGCTATGTTTTCATTGAATATTTATTGAACTTGGGGATAACTTTGGATAATAAAAATAGAATCAAAACACAAAAAAGCATGTGTGTTCGCTGTGTTACTCACTCTGAAGTTCAGGGCAGGAGTTAATCAGCTTAATCTGTGACAAGATTCGAAAGAGCAAGCAGGGACGTTTTGTCTTGGAAGTTTAAGGTGGGATTAAAACACTATTATCTAGTCAGCTGACTGAAGTTAACAAATCAGCATCCTATAAAAGATACTACCATCTGGAATATTTCAACAAAGCTGAAACAGTCAGTGGTGGCATTTGCATGTTACATTCTAAGTTTGTTAGAATGCATGGATATTTTCTTTGTATTTTGTAATGTTTTTTATTACATGCATGTTCTAGGAAATCCCCATCTATAGCAACACTAAATCATGCAGAAAATGAAAATCTGTTCTGCACACATATGCAGAACAGAAATAATTGTTGAAGGACTTTTTTTGAATAGTAGCGGAATTTCACTGGAATTTTCTACAAATCGTGCACTGCAATTACAATTTGAATCATTATTAGTGATAGCAAAAAATAGTGACACAGGTTCCCCTCGCAAATGTTGTTGACGATAAAACATGTTCTTTGTTGATAGAGCATCTACTGAGTTTCAATGTGTTCTCTGTGCCTACTGGCACATAGAACACATTAATACTCAGGGAAGGAGTTGTCAAATGAATTGCAAAGTATCCTAATAATTGCTTTTATAGACAGTAAGGCATGTAATAAACACAGAACGACCCAGTCGTGTGAATGAGTTAATCGCTGTAGCACTTGTGCCATCGCAGAAGGATAAAACTCGAGGTCTGTGACCTCTCATTTTATCCTTCTGCCCTAACACTTGTGCCATATCGATTTACCCATTCACAACCGTGTGTAGCTCTGTGTATTTCTAAGTTCTAATACCAAATCATTTGCTTTTAAATGGATTCAAAATCAAAATCCCAAATGTCACGCATGATATTTGGATTGCCACTGCATCCTCTAGGTTTAACCTATTTCATATTTTTATGCCCCGAAAAGTTTTCGAGGGGGTATGTAGTTGAGGTATCCATCTGTACGTCCTTCCATCCATCCGTCCATACAAACATTTTGTATTATAACTCGAGCATCAGTTGTCGGATTTTAATATTTTTATACTGTACCAATGACCCAGACTTAGCTGGTGCTAACTCCAACAAAACCAGGGCCAAACACAAATTTTGCCCCCCAATCCCCAAAATTTGCATCCAAAACAAAAAGAAATCATGTCCTAAAGGACCTCCATAGTACGCCTCTACTGCGCATGCGCAGTGACGCAGTCGTCCCGAAATTGGCGCCAATTATCATTCTCTGTTTGGCCCTTCTTCAGTCAACATCTCACTGATCTTTGTGCTTGTAAATCTCAGTTTAAAGGATGCCAGACACGTAATTTTTGGAGAAAATGTGATTCTAAGGAGGATAGAAGGAGGAGAGGAAAAAGAAGTGGCAAAAAATAATCAGGGCTGTACTTAAAATTTTTTGATGAAATTATGTTAAGTTGCCTATTTTCGAGGCATGGGCCTCTTGTTGTCATTCTTGCTAATTGTTGCACTGCTTATTCAGTGTTTCCTCTCCCCTAGCCTTCTAAAGTCCCCCCTGGCAATTCTCCCATGCTTTTGGCATATTTTTGAGAAGTTTCATTTCTAAAATTTCCTGGGAGAGTTGCTTGGTTACAGAATGTTTTCTGTTATTTTCCCCATAGTTACGTTTTCACCCATGGGTGTATAACGTTTGTGTTCTGCATCTTCCATCTGATGTTCTACAGATTCTCCCCTGGGAGTCTCTGTTTTGCATCAGATAGAGTGTAATTGATGACTGATTCCGGGCCAGTTTTTTCAGTGCCTGGAGTCATGTTTTCTAGTGTGTTTACACTGTTTGTTTTCATTGGCAACAGCCTTTTTTGAGGGGGGCTGTTTGCCTTTGTGGTAGTTTATCTCATTATAAGATACATTTATATTATCTGAAAGTGTCTCATTAATTATTTTATATAAATTTAAAATTTTTGACCACACTTTGCCATCGGATCCATCGGGGCTCAACGTTACTTTTCAGCAACTTGGGCTTCTCTGAAAAAATATTTTTTCAAAATTATTTTGTTTTGCAATTGTTTTTTCATTTATTAATGGATCATGTTATTATGTATCTTTGTGTCAGGGGTTTTTGCGAGTAACTAGGACTTATTGTTGGTCTTTCACAATGAAGGGACATTGTTCAAATTGTAATAGGAAGAAATCTTCCTCTGACTTTCATGATCATTGTATTAATTGTAGTCAGTGTTCTCGCATTAATCCCTGTCCTATATGTGAACATTGGGATGAGAAACATTGGAAACGTGTGTCACGATATGTTGTTTCTGGAGAAAGAGCGATGCCGGCTCTTTCTCCACAAGGTCACTCTACTCTCTCAGTTTCTATTTCAGAGGAACCAGAACAGGGTGATGTTTCCATGTTATCTTCTTCAAGTGTGCGTCCGTCGTCACAAATGAATTCAGAGCTAGCGGCAAAAGTGCTCATGGAGATTAGACAAATGTCGTCCGCTAGCTCGCCCGGTGTAGCGTCCATTCACCGAATGGTTCGGCAGCCGGGTTCGTCCGATGCGGTCCAAGAGGAAATTTTGGGTGATGCGAGCACTATAAACATAATAGATGCACACCCAGTGACGGCAGATAGTAAACGAGAACGGAGGAAGCCTTTTAGTCCGGTTCCTAGCTCGTCCAGGTCCAGCCGGGCCGCGAGCGAGAGAGGTCCCTCTCTCGTACAACAACATCTGGGACCAGATGTTGTGGTACAAAATGTGTCTTTAGCGGAGCATACGTCCGTCGCTCGGGACGCTCCGTTGTATAAGCAGTCCGCAGAGACTGTTAAGGCTTCCTCTTCTCGTCAGCGCACACGACCGCACCTTGGCTGCGTGACCTCCGATATTTTACCAGCTTCGCCGATGAAGGATTCTTCGGCGACCAGGTCACACCATCCGGCAGCCAGGGATTCGAGACCGATGGACTCCGGACGTTCGCATAGGAAAAGTATGCGGGAGCCATCTGATGCGGAGCTGCCCTCGGCGAAAGACTGCGCCTCCGCAGGTCTCGACGTCGGACATTCTTGTGCAGATAGCACAGCTTATCGCAGCATCCCAGCAGCCGACAGAAACGGTGTCGGATCGAGAATTATCCGACGGCGCTGGGTCGGTACGCTCCGCCGAAGCATCGGGGGCGGACGACCGGGAACATCGGGAGGTCCGACCGGATGGTGAAAGGGATACGGATGAATTGGAGCTATCCCTTTCGGAACAACATAAAGCTGCCGTGGACTTCATCCGGCACTTTCTCCCTCAAGTTGTTCCGTCGGGCCAGACTGCTGCGCTTCCGGACAAGAGAATTATAGCGTTTATTATAGTTTCCGTCGCAGTCCAATAATGTTGCAAGAACATTTGAATTATTGAACGACGCTATATTTAAACTTGCTTCCAGGACGGGGAAAGCAGGTTTCTTGTCCGCTAATACTCTTAACCTGCCTTTCATTAATGCAAGGAATAAATTCGAGACGTGGTTTCTCCTACCGCAGGCCTCGCAGGTCCAGGAGGTGATGGCTTAAACCTCTATCGCGTTCCGGTTGGCGGAAGGTTGTCGAGTTTTTCACAAGAGTGGGCGTCGATTACGGACGACCCTTGGGTGAGAGGAGTGATTTCGGAAGGTCTAAAGATATCCTTCAAACGAAAGCCTCCATTAACTCGAAGTCCAAAGTGGACTCATCTTCCGTCAAATCCACAGAAAAGAGACGCTCTGTTATCAGAGGTGCAGTCTCTTTTAATGAAGAACGCGGTAGAGGTCGTAGAAAACCAGGAATCTCTGGGATTCTACAGCCATCTGTTTCTGGTTCCGAAACCAGACGGCTCGTTCCGTCCAGTCATAGATTTGAGCTGGATAAACAAGCTGATCGTCGCTCCGAAGTTTTATATGGAGACGATTCGATCAGTCAGAGCGAGTATTCGGGTGAACGATTATGCAACGAGCATAGATCTCAAAGATGCGTACTTTCACGTCATGGTACATCCGACATTCCGAAAGTATCTACGCTTCGCAGTCCTAGGAGTGGTGTATCAGTTCCGGGCCATGTGCTTCGGATTGAATCTAGCACCCTGGGCTTTCACTCGGGTAATGAACTCGGTAATGATCTACTTCCGAGCTCATTCGTCTGCGGTAACGTCGGCCTACCTGGACGACATTCTTCAGAGGTACGGCAACGAGTTAACGCTTCAGAACGATGTTCAGAATCTTCTTCTATTGCTCCGATGTCTCGGTTTCATAGTAAATGAGGAGAAGTCGGATCTGGTGCCGTCCAAGTCATTCACTCATCTGGGAATGAGCTTCGAGACGCACAACAATCTCGTTCGTCTGCCGTTAACCAGAGCGAAATTAGTCAGTTGTTACGCTCGCTATTGTCTGCACGCAGACAAAGTCACGGCGAGAGAATTTATGAGACTGATAGGTCTGTGCGGAGCCGCCGCGGATCTCATTCCGATGGGGCGGCTACGCACACGTCCTCTTCAAATTTTCCTGACTCAGAATTGGAGTGTGAAAATTCATTCGCTCGATGTAGACGTTCTCTTGTCAGATCAAGTGAAACAAGAGATTCAGACTTGGGCAAACATTCAGTGGTTAACTCAAGTAGTTCCGCTGCAGTTGCCGGATCTGAGTTTTACCGTTATGACGGATGCCAGTCAAACAGGTTGGGGTGCATCATTAATCCCAACGGATTCGAGATGCCAGGGTCTTTGGGATCCGCAATTCCTGTGCAAGCACATAAACATCAAGGAAATGATGTCAATTTGGCTTGCGTTACGTCACTGGATGGACATTATTCACGATGCTCATGTCCAAATCCTATCCGACAATACGACAGTAGTGGCGTATATACGGAATCAGGGAGGCACTCATTCAGTTCCGTTGTTCAATCTAACGGAAAGAATCCTTCTGTTTGCGTTAGAACATCACGTTCTTCTTTCGGTCCGTCACATACCGGGTCGTCTGAATGTGCTAGCAGACTCCCTTTCACGAAAGGGTCGCTTGTTGCCGTCGGAGTGGACTCTCAACAAACAAGTATTCAATCAGATTTGCTACCAATGGGAACGGCCAATGATAGACTTATTTGCGACACATCTCAACAATCAGTTGCAGACGTTTGTGTCCCCGTGTCCGGATCCAAGAGCATTTGCAGTAGACGCTCTGTCGATCCCTTGGGACGGAATGATAGGATATGCGTATCCTCCAGCGCCGTTAATTCAACAAGTATTGCTAAAGATAAAACAATCTCAATGCAAGATTCTGTTGGTAGCATCTCTGTCGCCACAGAGACCGTGGATAAATCTACTCAGGTGTCTGTTGTGGGACCTACCGCGGAAGCTTCCTCCACGAGAGGATCTTCTTTCGCAGGGGAAATCGCGCCAACTCCATCACAACCCGCAAGGTCTCAACCTTCACGTTTTTTCCGTTGTGCGGTCCTTCTTGCATGGCAAGCACTTTACAGGACGAGCAGTGAACGCGATTTCTAACTGTAGGAGGACCTCCTCTTCGCTAAACTATGCGGCTAAGTGGAAGGTTTTTCGTCGTTGGTGTAGGGATCATTCTGTAGATATATTTGATCCCTCTATACCAGACATTGCAAACTTTCTAGTATACTTGTTTGACGAAATCAAACTGCAGCCTGTTACTATAAAGGGTTATAGATCTATGTTATCTGATACCTATGCACATCATGATAGTTTACAAATTGGATCTAATGTCTCTTTATCGAAATTGGTTAGAAACTTTTCGATAAATAGACCCAGAACTCTTAGATTAATTCCTAAGTGGAATTTAGCTTGGGTTCTCCTTAAATTGAAGGAAAAGCCATTTGAACCTCTTGGGACAGTAGATTTCAAATTCTTATCTTATAAGACAGCTTTTCTCTTAGCTTTCTCTTCTGCCAGAAGAGTCAGTGAGCTTCATGCACTATCGGTGGATGATTCTCATTATCGTAGTGTTGGGAACACTATCACCTTCACTACTAATGTGGGTTTTTTAGCTAAGAATCAGGCTCCTAATAAATATCCGGAACCTATTGTTATTAAGGCTCTTCCGTCTTCAGATGGGCGTAGGCCTTTACTCTGTCCTGTTAGAGCACTACATATCTATAAACAGAGATCTCAGTTTATCAGAAAGGGACGGAAACGTTTCTTTCTGTCTTTGATGCCTAATAGAAAGGACATTTCAGTCCATTCTATTGCTAGATGGATTCAGTTAACTATCCGTACTGCTTATGAAGATTTATCTTCTTCTCAGCAGTCTGTGCTTAAGATTTCTGCTCATGAAGTAAGAGCTCTTTCTACTTCCTGGGCTTATGCTAATAGTGTTGCTATTACAGATTTAATGAAGGCTGCTTATTGGTCTCAGCCATCCACATTTACAAATTTTTATCTCAGAAATATTGAGTCCATTTCTGGAGACCTGCATTGTTTAGGTCCGTTATCTGTTGCTCAGAATGTCGTCCACTAAACAGTTGCAACTATAGTTATGCAGGCTTTCTGTTCCGGCAGTGACTCCGTCCGGTTGCCCTCTTCGCTCTGGGCTATTTGACCCAGGGCAAGGGGAAGGGGGGGGGGGGGGGGGGGCGGGTGTTCCCTTAGGTCACCTGCTTTATAGTGAAAAGCAAGGGAATGCCTCCTCCAAGTCAGTATTTCTGAGTCGCTTCCGGGATGGTTTTAAAGTGTAATATTAATGTTTAATTTCATTCATGTTTTATTTTTAAAGTGTAGCTCGGTGTGAAGCATTTGTATATGTCAAGTGTCAAACGGGCTTTAATATACAATACTCGGACACTTTTAAATGATTATAAAGAGTCTCAATTCTCTGGACTACTTTATTTATTGGCTTGCTTTAAAAATAATTAGTATAAGGGTTATACTGGATGTTAATAGAGAACATGAATGTTATTGTGCTCAATTATTAAGGGTAGTGTATCTTTCTAATTTAATATTAAATAAGAAAGATACATGTAAAGCCTAATACTCCTTTTCTCCTTAAGGGGTTACCTCTTTACTATATAGTTGAGCTTATTGGATTTTCCTCTATGTCCTAGGCCCTCCAGCCTGTTTACTATTTAGCTAAGTCTGGGTCATTGGTACAGTATAAAAATGTTAAAAAATTTATAGTAATTTATATATTTTTTATACTTACCAATGACCCAGACGGGGATGGCCCTCCCTGGAGTTGGGAACTCTTGCCTCCCCGCTGAGTACATAGCGCTGACCAGGCACTGCCAGTAAGAATGATAATTGGCGCCAATTTCGGGACGAATGCGTCACTGCGCATGCGCAGTAGAGGCGTACTATGGAGGTCCTTTAGGACATGATTTCTTTTTGTTTTGGATGCAAATTTTGGGGATTAGGGGGCAAAATTTGTGTTTGGCCCTGGTTTTGTTGGAGTTAGCACCAGCTAAGTCTGGGTCATTGGTAAGTATAAAAAATATATAAATTACTATAAATTTTTTAACTTTCTTTGGAATGGTGATAGAGCAGCTTGGAGGAACGGATGCCCTCAAACCTAGTGTTTCCTCCACTCACGTTTGGTACAGCTATGACCCCTGTTTGTTTTGGCCTTTGTTTCTAAGGAAAATTGTACCATAGCCTATAGGGCAAAGTGCTGCCCAATTTTTTTTTAGTTCATTATTTTTCTCCAGCCCAGTGCTTGCAGGGGAGTTTCATGACATTTTGACCTCTACATATCAATATATCCATATAGATATGGATGTCACAAGAATTATAGTGATTTTGGTTCCAGACCATTTAAAATTGTATCACCACACCAATTGATTTCAAATTTTATTTGCTTATTACTAATGTCAAAATACAGGTCAAGTTCAATTTGGAGGTTCACTCCGACCATTCTTGCAAAAGTTATGCTTCTTTTTGAATTAAAAAATCACAAATTTCCCAATTTCAGCTTTATTCTTACTGTCCAGTGTCTATAGGGGAAGTGCTGCCCGATTTTGTTTTAGTCCACTATTTTTGTACTGCCCAGTGCTTGCAGGTGAGATTGCATGTCATTTTAAATTACATATCAATATAACCATATAAATATGCATGCCAATTTCAAGCTTTATTCTTACTTGCCAGTGTCTATGGGGGAAGTGCTGCCCAATTTTTTTTAGTCCACTATTTCTGTGCTTCCCAGTGTTTGGTGGAGAGGTTGCATGTCATTTTAACCTTCTACATATTGATATAACCATATAAATATGGATGCCAATTTCAGATTTATTCTTACTGGCCAGTGTCTAATAGAGGAAGTGCTGCCCAATTTTTTTTTTAGTCCACTATCCCAATTTTTTCTAGTCCACTATTTCTGCACTGCCCAGTATTTGCAGGGCAGGTTTGCATGTCATTTTAACCTACTACATATCGATGTATTCATATAAATATGGATGACACAGGAATCATAGTGTTTTTTAATTCCGTCATTCAAATGAACCAATTCTCTTCAAACATTCAGAAGTTATTTATTTACATGCAAGTCCGACTTTGCTACCTTCGGGGGCATCAGCACACACGTTAGCGTTGCTCTTGTTCTGTTATGTTTTAATTTGTTTAGGGATACTTTTTTGCAGTGTACAGCAGACATTTTTTTTTTTTACAAGATACTAGAAGCTTCTTTTATCAACAGAGAAATGTACACATGTATAAAGCAAATTGTTTCAGGTTCTTGCAAACAATACCAGGGCTTTGTTTTTATAAACGTAGAAAATGTTTCCCTTCACCATTGCTTTAATAATTTTAACTTTGAAAATGTTGTTACTGTCTCGTAATGTCTGCCCATCTGTGAGGAACTGTCTGGGGGAAATGTCTACCAACACTGGGGAAATGTCTTCCTGGAGTAATGTCCACTGGAGAAATGTCCAGCATTCTGAAAAACATTGCTTATAACCCCCATTGGAAAAATCCCATCTAGCACATTCCAATGAGGGATCAGAGTCTGTGTTTTGAAGACAATATTGAAAAAACTTGTAGAATTTGAAATTTATTTTTGTGAATATCATCACTGGCCAGTTATGCTATTTTATGGTACTTTGAAGGAAAATGCATGAAAACATTAATTAAACACTGAATTCAGAAGTTTGAAATACAAAATAGTGCTGAAGCAAAGAGAATTTGATATTTTGCAAAAAAAAAAATTTTGAATGAAAAATGTTTCTAAGCCTGACAAAAAAATGAAATTGTTCCAGTTTCCTGACAGCTCATAATTTTCAGGCCCAACTCTAATCTTTTTATAAGCACTAAACAAAAAAATGTAAAATGTATCGAAAGATACCTGTAAACTGTAAAAAAACAGACCTTAGATTTAAATTGTTCACATAAACCAAAAAGCAGAAGATGCTTTTAAAAAAATTAAAGTGCTAAATATTTTCATTTTTTGCCTCAAAACCATAGCTTATGACTCCTCATTGGAAATAGTTCAGTGAGCTCATTGCGATGAGGGTCATAAGCTGTGGGTTTTTTAGACAAAAAAATGAAAAAGAGTAGTAAAGTTTGAATGATGATTTTTGTAAATGATTTTGCACATGAATTGTCAACAATTCCATTAGTACATCCTACAGGGTGCATCCCTCTCCCAATCTTTTTTATACGCCCGTTTGAAAAACGGGACGTATTATAGTATGGCGTTGTCCGTCTGTCCATCTGTCCGTCCGTCCGTCCATTTGGTTTCCGAACAATAACTTTAGTATTTGTTTTCCGATCGGCTCCAAATTTGGTATGTGGTTTAATCACAACAAAATACAGGTCAAGTTCGAATATGGGGTCGGTCCGAACATTTTTCGCCTGAATTATGGCTCCTGTTGGACTTAGAATTCATCAAATATTTGGTTTCCGGATGATAACTTTAGTATTTCTTTTCCGATCGGCTCCAAATTTGGTATGTGGTTTAATCACAACAAAATACAGGTCAAGTTCAAATATGGGGTAGGTCTGAACAATTTTTGCCTGAATTATGGCCCCTGTTGGACTTACAATTTGTCAAATATTTGGTTTCCGGATGATAACTTTAGTATTTGTTTTTCGATTGGCTTCAAACTTGTTAGTCTTTTTTCTCAAATGACTGAAAAAATTTAGTCATTTCACAAAATCACTGATTTCAAAGTCTGACCGTAACATATATATATATGCCAGTATAAATTTCTCGCACTCTAAAAAAATTGCAAATGTGTTAAAATGGTACAATTTGAACAGTTCACGGGCGTATGATGCAATGCCCAGCGGTGCTCTTGTTCATATTTCATATGCAGCTTTGGTGTGATGTCTTTTCTGTAGAAACTTGAATGAATGACTTGGCATTATTAGAGCTTTCTATTTATTCCAGTTCCTTCTTGAGACAAGTTGAGCTGCAGTCTCATTGACACTTTCATTTTTATTGCCAAAACATTTAGGATGGATTTCTTTTACAATTCACATCCAGGGATGTGAGAGTTCAGCTAACCAGCTAATTTCAGCATTTTTTCACTGAAAGTCTGAAATTTTATTTTCTAAAAAGTTGCAGGGAAATGGTCTACAACTTTATAGAAATAAAAGATATACCATGTCATTTATTTTTTGTTGAAATGTGATTTTTAGCCCGACTGTTTACAGTTTGGGGCTAAAGTCTTGACTTTTGTCCATCTGTTAACATTTAGAGTTTTGGTTAAAGTTTGTGGTTAAAGTTTTTTTTCTTTTAAATTAATATTAATTACTATTGATTGTATCATTCTCATTATGTTTTTCATCTTATTTTGGGAAATATTTAACCCTTTTTATGTGTACTCATACTATGTATGGTACACATAATGCCGGCATCCGTGGTGACCATCCGTTGTTTGTCCATCCTTTGTCCGTCCATCTGTCTGTCTGTCCGTCCATCCATCTGTCCGTCCGACGTCCGTATCCATTTCTTTGGCATTCGATAACTTGAAAAATATTGCTTGGATTGTCAAGTTACTTTATTTTTGTGTCCAGGTTACTGATGTGCCGAGCTGTATAGTTTTTGGTGTAAATCGGATAATTTGATCCCGAGATATTAACCCTTTATCCTTCAAATTGAAAATTCCTCCAATCCCTTTGACATTCGATAACTTGAAAAATATTGCTTGGATTGTCAAGTTACTTTATATTTGTGTTCAGGTTACTGATGTGCCGAACTGTATAGTTTTTGGTGTAAATCTGTTATTTTGATCCTGAGATATTAACCCTTTATCCTTCAAATTGAAAATTTCTCCAATCCCTTTGGCATTCGATAACTTGAAAAATATTGCTTGGATTGTCAAGTTACTTTATATTTGTGTTCAGGTTACTGATGTACCGAGCTGTATAGTTTTTGGTGTAAAACTGATAATTTAATCCTGAGATATTAACCCTTTATCCTTCAAATTGAAAATTCCTCCAATCCCTTTGGCATTCGATAACTTGAAAATATTGCTAGGATTGTCAAGTTACTTTATATTTGTGCTCAGGTTACTGATGTGCCAAGCTGTATAGTTTTTGGTGTAAATCTGATAATTTAATCCTGAGATATTAACCCTTTATCCTTCAAATTGAAAATTTCTCCAATTCCTTTGGCATTCGATAACTTGAAAAATATTGCTTGGATTGTCAAGTTACTTTATATTTGTGTTCAGGTTACTGATGTACCGAGCTGTATAGTTTTTGGTGTAAATCTGTTATTTTAATCCTGAGATATTAACCCTTTATCCTTCAAATTGAAAATTCCTCCAATCCCTTTGGCATTCGATAACTTGAAAAATATTGCTTGGATTGTCAAGTTACTTTATAATTGTGTTCAGGTTACTGATGTGCTGAGCTGTATAGTTTTTGGTGTTAATCTGATAATTTGATCCAGAGATATTAACCCTTTATCCTTCAAATTGAAAATTTCTCCAATCCCTTTGGCATAAGATAACTCAAAAAATATCAATCCGATTGTCATGTTACTTTATATATTTATTCAGGTTACTGATGTGCTGTGCTGTGCTGTGCTGTATAGTTTTTTTTTATGTAAATCTGATAATTTGATCTGGAGATATTAACCCTTTATCCATCAAATTAGACACTCCTCCAGTCCATTTCTATATGTACCCATACCTTGTATGGTGTACATAATATTGGCATCCGTGGTGGCCCTCCGTCCTACAGCTTTTTACTAGTTGCGTGTATGGGTACACATCTGACGATTTCATCGGCCTATTTTTATGTGTACCCATACTACGTATGGTACACATAATGCCGGCATCCGGGGTGACCATCAGTCGTTCGTCCATCCTTTGTCCGTCCGTCCATCTGTCCGTCCGGCGTCCGTATCCATTTCTTTGGCATTCGATAACTTGAAAAATATTGCTTGGATTGTCAAGTTACTTTATATTTGTGTTCAGGTTACTGATGTGCCGAGCTGTATAGTTTTTGGTGTAAATCAGATAATTTGTTCCTGAGATATTGACCCTTTATCCTTCAAATTGAAAATTCCTCCAATCCCTTTGGCATTCGATAACTTGAAAAATATTGCTTGGATTGTCAAGTTACTTTATATTTGTGTTCAAGTTACTGATGTGCCGAGCTGTATAGTTTTTGGTGTAAATCAGATATTTGATCCTGAGATATTAACCCTTTATCCTTCAAATTGAAAATTCCTCCAATCCCTTTGGCATTCGATTACTTGAAAAATATTGCTTGGATTGTCTAGTTACTTTATATTTGTGTTCAGGTTACTGATTTGCCGAGCTGTATAGTTTTTGGTGTAAATCTGATGATTTGATCCCCAGATATTAACCCTTTATCCTTCAAATTGAAAATTCCTCCAATCCCTTTGCATTTGATAACTTGAAAAATATTGCTTGGATTGTCAAGTTACTCTATATTTGTGTTCAGGTTACTGATGTGCCGAGCTGTATAGTTTTTGGTGTAAATCTGTTATTTTGATCCTGAGATATTAACCCTTTATCCTTCAAATTGAAAATTACTCCAATCCCTCTGGCATTCGATAACTTGAAAAATATTGCTTGGATTGTCAAGTTACTTTACATTTGTGTTCAAGTTACTGATGTGCCGAGCTGTATAGTTTTTGGTGTAAATCGGATAATTTGATCCTGAGATATTAACCCTTTATCCTTCAAATTGAAAATTCCTCCAATCCCTTTGGCTTGAGATAACTCAAAAAATATCAATCCGATTGTCATGTTACTTTATATATTTATTCAGGTTACTGATGTACTGTGCTGTATAGTTTTTTTTATGTAAATCTGATAATTTGATCCGGAGATATTAACCCTTTATCCATCAAATTAGACACTCCTCCAGTCCATTTCTATATGTACCCATACCTTGTATGGTGTACATAATGTCGGCATCCGTGGTGGCCCTCCATCATACAGCTTTCTACTAGTTGCGCGCATGGGTACACATCTGACGATTTCATCGGCCTATTTTTTGTATGGCAATTTAACTTCCAGGTTAAAGTTTGTTTTTTTTTGTTTACAAACTTACACCTTTATTTCTTCAAACACTTTTCTGCAATGTTACTGTTTCTCATTTTGGACAATGTCTACTATCTCATGAACCTTTCTCTGGTGATTTTCATTAATATTGGCATGATTTTAACTCCTTTTAAACATGTTTTCAGATTTAGTTTCTTTGTATTTGAAATTAAACTTGGCCACTTTCTGACTTCAATTCTCACATGGTCAATATAGTTTAATGATTGCATTTACATCAGTGATTTCTTTTATCGGTTTTAGGAAATATTTAACCCTTTTTTTGAGGCAGTCAGTTTTACTTAGCTTTCCCAGCTTAAAGTTTCAGATTAAAGTTTTGCTTTTCAAGGTTCTACCTTTTATTCTTCAGACACTGTGTAACAACGTCATTGTTTTTCATTTGGGGCAAGGTCTACTGAAGCTGTACACAGTGGTTTCAAATAATATTGGCATTAATTTAACCCTTTTCAAAACGGTTTTCGAACTTTCTCTAAAATTCAAATTAGGCTTCTACCACATACTTTGTTACTTTTTATCCCCACCCCCCCCCCCCAAAAAGGGAGGGATATAGCACAGAGCTCCATCCATCCACCCGGCCGTCTTTCTGAGTTTTGTTTATGCCATAACTTGAACAATAGTTAACAGATTTCAATTGTTTTCAGTACATGTCTCTATGTCAAGTTCGATGACCACAATTATGCAATGAAAATTGTTGAAGCTATTGCCCTGCCAAGCCCCCTCCCCACCCCCTCCAATTAAGCATTTTTTTCTTTGCTCCAAAATGCATTTTGAAGTATTTAGAGTGACTACATGCCAAACATTTTTTAACTGCCCCCCTCCCCCCTCCCCCCCCCCCCCCCCCCCCCCCCCAGTTGCCAATTGGGCACTTTTTTTCTTTGGTCCAAAATGCATTTTTAAGGATTTAGAGTGACGACATGCAGAAAAAAAAAATGACTGATTCCCAGATCCTCCCCCCCCCCCCCCCACCCCCTACCCAACCCCCTTCTCCTCCCTCGGGGCCATTTAAGCAATATTTTTTTCTTTGGTCAAAAATTCATTTTGCAAGTAACTACATGCGAAAAAAAATTTGACTCCTTCTAAATCCACCCCCTACTGGACCAAATTCAACAAAATTTGCTGTGCATCTACCCTATCATATGTCAATTCAAGTTTGTTCCAAGAAAAGTTGCCTCGCCCCTCGGGAAGGGCCACGCACAAAAAAGTGTGCTTAAATCTTTAAAAAATCTTCTCGTGAACCAGCAGAAGCCGAGACTTGATATTCGGTGTGTAGCTTCCTTTTGAGGTGTAGATTCAGATTTGTTCAACAGAAGTTGGAGGAGCTATATTTGTCCTTGTTATGGGAGGGGCAAGAATTTTTGCCCCGTCCAAAATTTCTATTTTCCAAACCGAGAGGCAGATTTGAACCAAATTTGACATGAGGGCTTATTGGGTCTTAATTTATGCCAAAATTCTTCTTTTTTTTTTCCTGTTGCCCCATGGGAAATGCAGGAGCTAAAAATAGGAAAAATTAAAATGTCCATATCTCTTAAACTGCATGGTACTGAGAATTCTTATTTGGTGTGAAGCTTCCTTGAGACCAACAGAATGGTACGGTCATAAAAAAATTGCCATCGGTTTTATCATGTGTACTTTTTGGGGACTTTGAAAAAGTGCCGAGTCAACATTTTTTAACATTTTACACTACTTTTCTCCCAAACCACTGCTCCAAAAGCTTTCAAATTTCACATAGAACATCTTTGGAAGATTGTTTCACATGTTTATTGAAATCAATTCTCTGGGTCCACATTTGGGCTCTCTATGGGAGCCCAAATGTTTAAATTAGTGCAGTATGAGGAATATTCTTTAAAAATCTTCTTCTTCAGATCTACCAATAAGAATCTTTTGATATTTGGTATGCAGAATGCTTAGGGGGAGTAAGATTCAAGTTTGTTCAAGCCAAGTCCCTGGGTTCATATTTGGGCTCACTGTGGGAGCCCGAATTATAACTTAGTTTAAAATGAGGAATTTTCTTTAAAAATCTTCTTCTTCAGATCCAGTAGTCGGAATGTTTGATATTTGGTATGCAGCATTCTTAGGGGGGTGAGATTCAAGTTTGTTGAAGCCAAGTCCCTGGGTTCATATTTGGGCTTCCTGTGAGAGCCTGATTTATAATTTAGTTCAATATGAGGAATTTTTTCTTTAAAAATCTTATTCTTCCGATTCAATCTTATTCTTCAGATTCAGCGGTTGGAATGTTTCGATATTTGACATGTAGCATCCTTAGGTGTGTGTGTGGGGGGGGAGGGGGGAGGGGGCTGGGGGTGGATGATTCATGTTTTTTTCAAGCCAAGTCCCTGGGTTGATATTTGGGCTCCCTGTTGGAGCATGAATTATAACCTAGTTCAATATGAGGGATAGTCTTCAAAAATTTTCTTCTTCACATCCACCAGTCAGAATCTTTTGATATTGGCAGGATTTTAACCCCTTTTAAATATGTTTTCAGACTTAGTTTCTTTGTGTTGAAAATTAGACTTTTACCACATATTTTGTTACTTTAATTCTTGCATGGTCAGTACAACTTAATGATTGCATTTACATCAGTGATTTCTTTTATCGGTTTTAGAAAATATTTAACCATTTTTTTGCAGTCAATTTTACTTAATATTCCTAGCTTAAAGTTTCGGATTAAAGTTTTGCTTTTGAAGGTTGTACCTTATATTCTTCAAACACTGTGTTACAGTGTCATTGTTTTTCCTTTGAGGCAAGGTCTACTGGTGTCGTCTCGTTATGCCGATGTGCTTAAATAAACATACCGAGATCGGGATTAGTGAAAGGTGTTAATTACTTTTACTGGTCACTTTTACCCAGGATTTTAGATGAGAAAAAATTACAAAAAAATACAAATAACGAACATTAAACATTTTATGAAACATGGGCATTAATTAAATACTCTCAAAAAGGACTGGCCTTGGCCATGGCATCTAAAAATTGTAAAATGTTCATTCTACTTTCTCTGTATTCTCTTTGGTAATGCCGGATGAAATGTTCAATTTTTCGGTACTTTTTTCGTCGTGGGCAAACTTTACCACCGGCACGGAGTTGAAGTATTGTTGCTTCTGTGTAAGCCTGTTCCTGTTGAATAAAACTCACAACAGAGTACAAATTTGGATTACTTCCGTTGATTATTTTCTTCAGTTTAGAATGCCATCCCTCCACGTGGTTTGTTGTTCTTGGGCCATTTGTCTCAGAATGATTCCATATATTTTGATTAACTCCTTCAACCCAGAATGAAGTTACATAGTCTGTGAACTTTACCACTCGCTGGTCAACATCCCTAGTGTTTAATTCTTCTTCCCATGCACTCAGTACTTCAAACCAAGCATCGCTGACTTCTGGCACTGCCACAAATGGAAGAGCTATGGCTCGTCGAACTAATGTTCTGACTGCTGTGTCGTCTTTGTATTCATTTCTAAGGCTGCACTTGTCTGATGCAAAGCGATAAACCGCTTGACTGTAGTGGAAGTAACATCCCTTTACTGTTGTTGTTGGAAAGATGAGCTGTGCAGCATTCTGAGCAGCAATTTCAAAATCCATAAAAATCTGAGAAGGCTGGAGGGTCACACCTGTTTCTTGACATTTATTTGAGATAAGTTCAAAGAATCTAACGTAAGTTGACTGCTGCTTGTCTGGTAGAAATCCATACACAAGTGGGAACATTTTATTGTCAACAAAAGCATGCACTGAATATAACTGGAAGAAGAGTTTAGGCGACTTCTCAAATGTTCCATCACAATATAATGCTGCCGCTTCACTGAGTAGTTGAAGATTTGCTGTGGTCGCAAAGACCATTATATTTTTATACTGTACCAATGACCCAGACATAGCTGGTGCTAACTCTTAAAATATAGGGCCAAACACAAATTTTGCCCCCCAATCCCCAAAATTTGCATCTAAAACTAAAGAAAACATGTCCTGAAAGGCCCTCCACACCTCGCCCCCACTGCGCATGCGCAGTGTCAAGGACGTTCCGAAATTGGCGCCATTTATCATTCTAAGTTTGGCCCTTCATCAGTTAACATCTGACTGATCTTTGTGCTTTTAAATCTCAGTTTAAATGATGCCAGACACATAAATATTAGTGAAATGGTGATTCTAAGGAGGATAGAAAAGGAGGAGAGGAAAAGAATGTGTGACAGAATATTATCAGGGCTGTAACTTAAAATTTTTTAATGAAATTATGTTAAGTTACCTATTTTCAAGGCAGCAGCCATTTTGTTGTCATTCTGATTATTTAGTTACACTGTTTTTTCAAGTGTTTTTCCTCTCTCCCTGTCCTTTAAGTTCCCCCTTGCTATTCTCCCATGCTTTTGGCATAGTTTCTGTAATTATTATTACTAAAATTTCTTGGGAGTTTTAGCTTAATAACAGAATGAATTCTGTTCTTTCCCCATGTTTACGTCTTCACCTACGGGTGGTTAGGCGTTGTGTTCTGCATCTACCATCTGATGTTCTGCAGTTTCTTCCCTGGAAGTCTCTGTTTTGCATCAGATGGTGTATTTTTGGTAACTGATTTCGGGCCTGGGTGCCTGGAGTCTTATTTTAGTGTTTTTACACTCATTGTTTACATTTACAACAGCCCTCTGTGTGAGGGGGGATTTCTAAATAATAATATCTTTATGTTATTTTAATCATAACTAGATACATTATTATTGTTCGTAAGTGTTGAATAAATTGTTTAAAATATTTTTAAAATTTTTGTCCACACTTAGGCTTGGGATCCATTGGGGCTCAACGTTACTTTTCAGAAACTTGGGCTGTTCTGAAAAAATATTTTTTCAAAATATTTTGATTTCAATTATTTTTTCTATATTAATGGATCATATTATTATTATGTATTTTGATTGCCAGGGGTTAGTGCGAGTACCAGGACTTGTTTTCTTTTCACATTGAAAGGATATTGATCAATTGTTTTAGGAGGAAGTCTTCCTCTGACCTTATTATCATTCTATATGTGGTCAGTGTACTCGCATTAACTCCTGTTCTGTATCGTATGATTTCGATGACAATATGGGAAGCGTATGTCACGGTATGTTGTTGGGGATTTGGACACTCCGGTCCTTTCCCCGCAGGGTCACTCTACTTTATCAATTTCTATTTCAGACGATCAAGATTAGGGTGATGTATCTGTGATGTCTTCCAACAGTGTGCCTCCGTCGTCACAATTAATGAAGGGCTAGCGGAAAAGTGCTCATGTAATACGCCAATTGCCTAAGAGGACCCTAGTAGGTTCGACGGCCTTTGACGTCCGCTAGCTCGCCCGGTGTAGCGTCCATTCACCGAATGGTTCGGCAGCCGGGTTCGTCCGTTGCGGTCTAGAAGGAATTTTGGGGTGATGCGAGCACTATAAAATTAACTTAATGCACACCCAGTGACGGCGGATCGGAGGGAGAACGGAGGAAGCCTTTTAGTCCGGTTCATAGCTCGTTCCGGTCCATCCGGACGGCAAGCGAGAGAGGCCCCTCTCTCGTTCAACAACATCTGGCCCCAGATGTTGTGGTACAAATGTGTCGTTAGCGGAGCATACGTCCGTCGCTCGGGACGCTCCGTTGTATAGGCAGTCCGCTGAGACTGCTAAGGCTTCCTCTTCTCGTCAGCGCACATGACCGCACCTTGGCTGCGTGACCGCCGATATATTACCAGCTTCGCCGATCAAGGATTCTTCGGCGACCAGGTCACACCATCCGGCAGCCAGGGATTCGAGACCGATGGACTCCGGACGTTCGCATAGGAAGTATGCGGGAGCCATCTGATGCGGAGCTGCCCTCGGCGAAGCACCGATAGACTGCGCCTCCGCAGGTCTCGACGCCGGACATTCTTGTGCACATAGCACAACTTCTCGCAGCATCCCAGCAGCCGACAGAAACGGTGTCGGATCGAGAATTATCCGACAGCGCTGGGTCGGTAGCCGGGGACTCGAGGCCTGCAGACTCCGGACGTTCGCATAGGAAGTGTGCGGGAGTCAACGTACACGGAGCTTCCAGCGGCAATGCATCGTAAGTCCGCTACTGCACAGGCCTCGGGAACGGACGTGCTTTCCTTAATAGCACAGTTTATCGCAGCGTCCCAGCATCAACTGAATCTGTCGCATATATTTTATCCGACGATGCTGGGTCGGGACGCTCCGCGGAAGCGGGTACGGACGTCCGAAAGTTTCATCCGGTCCGACGGGATACCGAAAGGGATTCGGTGGATTTCAAGCTTTCCCTTTCGGAACAACATATGCTGCGATGCCAGATAAGAAACTGATAGCGTCGGTGGACTTAGAAATTTTTGGTTCGGTTCAGGGACATCGTCCCTCAGTTCCGACATAGTCCAATAATGTCACACAAACTTTCGAATTATTGAACGACGCTATATATATTATTATTTTATGCTTGCTATCCAAGCATTTCTGGTTTCTTGTTCGAAGAGTTATGGAGATGTCTTTCAAAAGTGTGCCTCTGTCGTCATAGTTAATGAAGAGTTAGCGGCAATAAGTGCTCATGGAATATGTCTATCGCTTACGGAATGACATTCGCTAGCTCACCCGGTGTAGCGTACATTCATCGAATGGTTCGGCTGCCGGGTTCGTCCGTTGCGGTCTAGGAAGGAGATTTGGGTGATGCGAGCACTTTAATTACTTTAGTACTCACCCAGTGACGGCAGATTGAGGACAGATCGGAGGAAGCCAACAACATAGGGGACCGCATGTTGTGGTTCAGATATTTTACATTCGGAGCATATGTCCGTTGCTCGGGACGCTCCGTTATATTGACAGTCCGAGAGACTGTCTTTAATGCTTCCTCATCCTCACAGCAGGGCACACGACCGCACATTGGCTACGTGACCTCGAGTATCCGATCAGTTTCGGCATTCAGTGATTCCACAGCGAATAGGTCGCGCCATCCGGTAGCCAAGGGACACGAGGCCTATACACTCCGTTCGCTCGCATATTGGAAGTATGCACGGGGTAACGATCTCGGAGCTTCCTGCGGCAATGCATCGTAAGACCGCTGCTCCTCAGGCCTCAGTGACGGACGTGCTATCCGAGTTAGCACAGTTGTTTCGCAGAATCCCAGCAATTGACGGTTTCTCGGTCGAATCAGGAATTATCCGACGGCGCTGGGTCGGTGCGGTCCGCGGTTGCATCAAGCTACGGACGACCGAACGCTTTATAGGGTCCGACAGGATGGCGAAAGGGATTCGAAAGATTTCGAGTTTTCCCTTTAGTAGTATCGGAAGATGCCTTTCATATCTTCTGGCATTTCTTCCAGTGATTATTTTTCGGACTTCATTGCTGCGATCTTGGATAAGAGACTTATAGCGTCATTGGACTCGGATTTTTCGATCGGTACAGGGACTTTGTCCCTGACTTACCGACGCAGTCCAATATTGTCATTACAACATGTGTTTTATTTTTCGACGCTATATATTATATATATATATACAAGCCTGCTACTAAGCATGATAGTTTAGTTTCTTGTCCGCGTGGCTCATTTCTGCCATTTTATCTTTTTTTACATATAGTTTATTTTGGCAGAGCAGGGCATACCGAGAGTTCATATGCGTCTAGACGGTGTGATTAAAGACTGCATATATTCTTTTTCGCCGTTTATGTCTTTTCCAATTTCAATGTTGGGAACGACATTATGTATAGTAGACTTAACTTAGACGCTTTATTATACGTAATCCGCCTTACTGAGGCGTTATCATTACGTCTTCAAGAAAAGATTTACGGGATATTATTCTCAATGTAATTTCTTTTGAGGGCAGTAGTTTGTTCACGTATAACTCTGCCCTTCAGTGGCTGATTGGAGTTGGTTAGACGTGATGCAGCCCTAGCTACATCCACGCGTGGATAGTAGGTTAAGAACTCTCTCAGAGTCGCTTCGTTCTCGGAGGAGCTTCTCTTCGACGGCAACTTTCCGGCAATCCATGAATTGCTTGATTTATACATTCTCTTGTCTATCTAGTGTTACAAGAGATTCAGACTGGGGCAAACATTCGGTGGTTGACTCAGAGAGTGCCGCCGCAGTTGCCGGACCCTAGTGTGGCTGTTATGACGGTTGCCAGTCAAACAGATTGGGATATATACTGATCCCTACGGATTCGAAGTGCCAGGGTCTTTGGGTTCCGCAGTCTTTTAGCTATCAGTTTAACTTCCGCGGAATAATGTTTTTTAGGCTTGCTTTATGTCATTGCATGAACATTATTCAGAAACGCATGCCCAAATTCCTGTCCTTTAATTCGACAGTAGTGGCGTATCTCCGGAACCAGGGAGGCACTCTTTCGTTTCCGTTATTCAATTTAATGGAAAGAATCCGTCTGTTGGTTATAGTACACCAAGTTCAGTTTTGGTCCGTCATATTCTGGGTCGTCTGATTGTTTTATCGCACTCCCGTTCTCTTACGGGTCGCTTGTTGCTGTCAGAATGGACTCTCAACAAACAAGTATTTAATCAGATTTGCTATCTATGGGAGCGCCCAATGATGTTTTATTATGACACAGCTTGCTAATCAATTGCAGACGTATGTGTTGGCTTGTCCAGATCTCTGAGCTAATACTGTTAACGCTCTATTGATCTATAGGACGCAATGATAGGATACGCGTATCCTCCGGCGCTGTTGTTTTAGCAGGTATTGCTAAGATAAACAACCACAATACATTTCTGTTGACAGCATCTCTATCTTCACAGAGATCATGAGTAATTTACTCTCTTGTCTACTGTGGATCTTAACGTGAAATCTTCCTCTATGTGAGGATCTTTTTTCACTGGGTAAATCGTGTCATCTTTATCACAACCAGCAAGGTCGCAACCTTCATGTATTCCGTTGTGTGGTCCGTATTGCATTGTAAGCACTGTACTGGACGAGCTTTGGACGCGATTTTTTACTATAGGAGATCCTCTTCTTCGCTATTCTATGCGGCTAAAGTGGAGGCTCTTCCGTCGTGGTGTAGGGATCATTATGTTCATATTGTTGATCCCTCCATACTACGCATTGCTAGTTTTTAGTATACTTGTTTCACAAGATCTACTGCAGCCTGTTGTTATTTAGGTTATAGGTTTGTTACCTCATACCTATGCACTCTACGATAGTTTACTATTGAGTCTTTTGTCTCTTTATCTAAGTCAGTTAGTAACTTTTTGATAAATAGACTTAGAATCTTTAGATTAAATTCCTATACGGATTTTAACTTCGGTTCTTATTTAGCTAAGTAATCATTTGAGCCTCTGGAAACAGTAGTTTTCAAATTCTGACCTTTTAGACAGTAATTCTGTTGGTTTCTCTTTTACTGTAGAATCAGTGAGTTTCATGCACTATCGATGGATGATTTTCACTTTCATAGTTTCGGAATCAATACTTCCGTTACTATTTAGGTTGGATTGTTGCATAAGAGTTAGGCTCCTATTATCCGGAACCTATTATTTTAAGGTCCTTCCGTCTTCGTATGGGCATAGGCCTTTACTCTTTCCGGGTACAGTTTATGTATTTATAAACAGATATCTGTTTATTACAAGGGCGTAAGCTTCTTCTGTCTTTGATGTCTAGTAGAAGGACGTTACGCTCCATTTTATTGTTATTCGATTCTATTAACTAGCGTACTGCTTATGGTATATCATTGGCTTAGCAGTTGTGCTTAAGATTTCGGCTCATGAAGTAAGAGTTCTTCTACTTCTTGGGCTTACATTAATAGTGTTGCTATTATAGATTTTTGAAGGCTGCTCATTGCGCTCAGCCATCCATTCATGAATTTTTTCTCAGAAATATCGAGTCCATTTCTGGAGGCCTCTATTGTTAGGTCTATTATCTACTGCTCAGAATGTCATTCACTTAACAGTTGCTACTATAGCTAGGTAGGCTGTCTGTTTCGGCAGTGTCTCCGTTCGGCTGCCCTCTTCGCTCTGGGCTATTTGACCCAGGGCAAGAAAAAGGGGGGGGGGGGAGGGTGTTCCCTTGGGTCTCCTGTTTTTACTTTGAAAACAAGGGGATACCTCCTCCGGAGTTAGTAATTCTGAGCTGTTATTGGGATGGTTGTTTAGTGAGAAGTTTAAGTTTATAAAATTCATTCAAGTCTTAGTTTTTAAAGTATAGCTTTTGAATATTGCATATGTCAACGGACATGATTATGCAATTCTCACACACTTTTAGGAGTATAAGAGTCTCTATTCTCTAGACTTACTTTATTATTGGCTTACTTTAAAAATTATTAGTATAAGGATTATTGGATATTAATAGAGTACATGGATGTATGAAGCTCAATTTTTGGAAGGTGTTGTATCTTTCTAATTTATCATAAATAAGAAAGATACATGTAAGGCCTATTACTTCTTTTCCCTACAGGGGATGACTCTATTTTATTTTATTGAGCGTATTCCATTTTGCTCTATGTCCTTGGCCCTCCAGCCTTTTTACTATTCAGCTATGTCTGGGTCATTGGTACAGTATAAAAATGTTAAAAAATTTATAGTAATTTATATATTTTTTATACTTACCAATGACCCAGACGGGGATGGCCCTCCCAGGAGTTGGGAACTCTTGCCTCCCCGCTGAGTACATAGCGCTTACCAGGCACTGGTTATTAGAATGATAAATGGCGCCAATTTCGGAACGTCCTTGACACTGCGCATGCGCAGTGGGGGCGAGGTGTGGAGGGCCTTTCAGGACATGTTTTCTTTAGTTTTAGATGCAAATTTTGGGGATTGGGGGGCAAAATTTGTGTTTGGCCCTATATTTTAAGAGTTAGCACCAGCTATGTCTGGGTCATTGGTAAGTATAAAAAATATATAAATTACTATAAATTTTTTAACTTTCTTTTCTTCGCCATCAGAAGCAAGAAGAAAGTTGTCCCCTGCTGTTGTTTTCTGGAACATTTCTGGTAGAAGTATATCAGAATGAGATTTTGGAAGAGCTGGCCTTGTTTTTGCTCGGGAGCGGTAAAGAGATGATCGTACACTGTAGAAAGTTGGAATTTTAGCAATGATCACTGGGTCAGTTTCATCTCCTCTTAAAGATCCAACTAAGTCCTGGTAGATAGATGATACAGATTTAGAATCACGACGAACTGTTTTCTTCAGATCTGCTAACACGGCATCTGCACAGATTTTTGGTAAGTCTGGAAGATGATTATGTGTGCCCATAGGCGAACTAATAATGTCATCTCTTGTGTTTATTGTGGCTCCGCAACTGCGTTCACTACACACCCAGTGGATATTTGGTGGCTTCTGTGACTTTATTCGGAACTTAAAGTCATTGTAAACTAGATTTCTACCTCCTCTGTTATTAGGAATGAACATAACTGAAACTTGTTGACTTGCCATGACTGCGAGAACTATGTATGAGAGGGACTATGGAGATGTTCCTTTTTAAACCTTTTCCACGATCCCTGTTCACCCTGACGGGTATTAACGTCCTGTATTCAACAATATGGAGATGTTCTTTTTTAAACCGCCTCCATGACCCCTGTTCACCCTGACATGTATTCACATCCCGTATTCACTAAGAAAAAAAAAACGACTAAAATTCTGGGTAAAAGTGACCAGTAAAAGTAATTAGCACCTCTCACTAATCTCGATCTCGGTATGTTTATTTAAGCACATCGGCATAACGAGACTAAACCGGTCTACTGACGTTGTATGCAATAGTTTCAATTAATAGTTGCATTAATTTAACCCTTTCAAAACAGTTTTCGAAATTTAGTTTCTTTAAATTTGAAATTGGGCTTGTAACACATACTTTGTCACTTTTTGTTCTTGCATGATCAATGCAACTTTTAATAACTGCATTTACACCTTTGATTTCTTTTACTTGTATGCAGCTTTTTTTTCTCATTACCTGAGCTTCACAGTTTGAAATATAAAGAAATGCTTTCTGCAGCATACTTCTGTTGTTTTACAAAAAATAATGCAGATTGGACGGAAATGGGAGGGACTTTGATGCTGTCTCCCAAACTTTGGGGGAGACGGGTGGAATCAATCCACCCCTCCCTCCTCCCCATGTTATCCAGAAGATAAATCCATTTCTAATTATATGATTCTCTTCAAATTTGATATTACATTTTTATACGCCCATTTGTAAAAACAGTCATATTACATAAATGGTCTGTCCGCCTGTAAATAATTGGTTTCTGACCGAGAACTCCATTTTGGATTATTTGATTTCAACCAAAGTTCATATGTGTATTTTCCAGCTAGTAATACAGCCCAAGTTTGAATATGGGTTCATATAACCCCCCCCCCCCCACACACACACACACACCAACCCCCCCCCCCCATCCCCCCCCCCCCCCCACCCCACCCCAGCACACCTCACCCCACAGTTATTTAGACAATTTTCCAAAAATGCATTTTGAAGGATTGGGAGTTATTACATGCAAACAAAAAAATTGACTTCTATAACCCTCCCCTCCCCCCCCCCCCCCCCCCCCCCCTTCCTGGTGTCATTTAGGCAATTATTCCCAAAATGCATTTTGCAAAATAAAAATTGACTTCTTTTTGAAAAAAACTGGAGATATTAAATTTGGGGTGTCCTTCCGTCCTTTTCGTTTCCAGACTCTAACTTTCATTACAGTGATCGGATTTCGATGAAATTTGAGTAGTAGATCACTTTCATCAATTGTGGGTGAACATTAACTTTGTGCATTATGGGTAATAATCTTTAAAAATCTTCTTCAGATCCACGAGTCAGATTCTTTTGATATTTGGATTGCAGCATCTCTAGGGGTTTAGATTGAAGTTTGTTCAAATGGGATCCCTGGATGCATATTTGGGATCTTTATTGGAGCCCAAATTTTAACTTGGTGCAATATGAGAAAATTTCTTGAAAAATCTTTTTCAGACCCTCTCTGAGATGTAAGGTGCAAATTTGTTCAAATCGAGTTCCTGGGTTAACATTTGGGTTCCCCAAGGGAGCCCAAATATTTACATAGTGCAATATGGGGAATTATCGTTTAAAATCATCTCCTTCAGATCCAGCAGTCAGATTCTTTTGTTATCTGGTGTACAACACCTCTGGGAGGGTTAGATTGAAGGTTGTTCAATATTTGGGCTTTTTTTCAAGCCCACAGTTTAACTTAGAGCAATATGAGGAAATTTCTTGAAAATTCTTCTTCTTCAGATCCATCAGTGAGAATCCTTTCATATTTGGTATGTAACATCTCTGGGGTGTTGAATTCAAGTTTGTTCAAATCGATTCACTTGTTTGTTTTTTTTTAAATTTTGTTTTGGAAGGGGGGTGGGGGTGGGTGGTGCTAGAGAGAACACAATAGTTTAAAACAAAACAAAAATTTCTTTCGGTTGTTGTTTTTTAATACTTCACAGAGCAGAGTTTGCTAGGAAGCTTTCCTAGGACCAGCAGAAATAAATGGCCAAAAAAGTTGCCTTTGGTTGTGTCATAGCAAATCAAATGCTGAGCAATCTGTTTTGACAATTTGAGTTAGCTTTTACAAAACAATCTTCTCCTCACAAACCAATGGCCCAAATTGAAACATATATGGGCCATATCATCTTGGGGGTATTCTGTTTTAGTTTTGTTCAAATGGAGTCTCTGCCCTTTGGCGTGGTCTTATGCCCAAATATGACGAAATTCTTTAAAAATAATCTTCTCATGAACAACAAGTGGGAATGCTTTGATATTTGGTATGAAATTTCCTCTGGTGTTCAAGATTAAAAGTTGTTCAAAGTTGATAGGTCCATATTTGGGCTCTCCAGGGGATGGGCTCACTTTTGAGCTCCCCTGAAAATTTTTATTTCAAGAACCAATGGAGCGATTTGAACTAAATTTTATATGTGGCATTAGTAACCTAAGTACTTCATTCATGAACCCCTGGAGCTAAAAATAGAACAAAAATGAAAAGTCCAATATTTCCCAAACTGCACGGACTAGAGATTTTGTATTTGGTATGAAGCTTTCTTCTGAGCAGTTGAAACAATTGGACAAAAAAAAATTGCTGGCGAATCTGTCATATGATCTGTTTTTGGTGTTATGAAAATATGATGACTCTGCATTTTTTAACACTGAAGTCAATGGGAAAAAAATTACATGTTTACCTTTTTAAAAATATCTTCTCACAAACCAATGGCCCAAATTGAAATGGGCCACATCATCTTGGGGGTATTCTGTTTTAGTTTTGTTGAAATGGGGTCTCTGCCCTTTTTGGGCTTGGGCTTATGCCCAAATATCGTAAAATTCATTAAAAATCATCTTCTCATGAACCACAAGTGGGAATGCTTTGATATTTGGAATGAAACTTCCTCTGGTGTTCAAGATTAAAAGTTGATAGTTAATAGGTCCATATTTGAGCTTTTCAGGGGATGCGCTCACTTTTGAGCTCTTCTGAAACTTTCTATTTCAAGAACCAATGGAGCGATTTGAACCAAATTTTATATGTGGCATTAGTTGACCCTAACTACTTCATTCATTGCCCCCAAATTTTTTGCGGTTCCCCATGGGAACACCTGGTGCTAAAAATAGAAAAAAAATGAAATGTCTAATATTTCCCAAACTGCACGGACTAGAGATTTTGTATTTGGTATGAAGCTTTCTTCTGAGCAGTTGAAACAATTGGACAAAAAAATTGCTGGCGAATCTGTCATATGGTTCGTTCAGATTACATTTTCTCCATACCCATAACCCTTACAGTTTAAGACAACTTGGTCCTGGTGAGTGTTTTAGGCTCTCTTGAGCCACTAGTTTATTTTTGTAATTATTTCTTTGCCATCAAAAGTTCATATTCTTGGTTTGTTTTATGTTTAAACCTCATAATCTACAGAATAACATGATTGGTGGTGTATTTTGTCCCCTTAGTCAAGTTGAGTGCAAAAAGGCCTTGCAATGCTGAAGCATTGCAAAGCCTTGTTGCACTCATTGGACAAATTTTATTAACTTGGGTAAAATATCGGACATAAACCATTTAATTTTCATTTTTTTAATTTTGCATTATAAAAGAGAACATGCAGTGGCTAAAAGGACCATGCGGGAGGGCCTGAGAAACAGATTTTTTACTTTTTTTAGGCCTAACTTAAGTAGATTACAATTAAGTAGTCATGTACACGACAAACGTTTGTTTTTAATAAACAATTACATTTTGTTTATTATTGATTTAGAGAAGTATAGTGAGTTGGTTTTCAAATTGCTATTAACAGTCAGTGACCCGCGAACATTGTCATAAAATTTTGACTCTCACACCATCATGTCAGGAAATTTATGTGGCAGGCAGAGTGAGATAAGCAACAAATAAGCAACTCCATCTGTTTCAACCAAATATTAGTGACAGTTATCTGTCTATTAACTTCTGTAGAAAAGACATGTAATTCTCTTGCTATAAATTATGGGATGTTTAGTTAATAGATACAAAATCATATCAGGCAAAGGAAAAACTATATTTTACAAGGCTTTAGTCAAGCATAATATTATCCTTGCTGATCCTCAAGTAACTCCGTATCTGCCAACTCACTGTTCTGTAGCATATTTATTATGCGAGCCAAAAAAGTGTTTGCAAACCATTTCATGTATTAAATTAATTAAACTTTCCTTTTTGCATTCATTTGTTTACAAAGCAGACGAATAGTGATGCAATGCACTGGGAGTAATCCAACATCTCATTGATTGCCAAGAAAATTATTAATTTATTACCTTATTAGCCAAATTCAGATTGCGATTTTTGCGATGAAAAAAAATAGACTGACAATTAATATACTGCCATTGCAGGTATCTGGAATTAATACGGAGTCACTGTTGATGATTATTTTTGGTGTATTCCTCAGTCCTTTGTCATTAGTTATGACCATTCATTGGTTAATATTATCAGGCTGGCATAATAAAATGTTGTATTGGCTTTTCAAGACTAACACATTCCTTTTTGTTGGAGGGCAGTAAGCGACCAGAATTTGTGCCACGCCATGACGGCACCATATGTTGAGTCAGTAGATCACATCCTGTGCAGATTGACGTCTGTATTTCAGACCTGATCATTAGTAAAATCCACGAGGGCCATTATTCTAGTCCAGATCAATTTTACTTTTACAGTGGAACCCTGTTAATTGAATAGCCATGTTTGCCAATGAAAATTATTCAGTTAACAGGAGTAATCAATTAACAGGGATTGTGTCACTTTCTTGTATTCTAGAGATAAACTTAGCATTTAGTCTATTATATCTTGTTTGACAGAGCTCCATGAGCTCTGTCAAACAAGATATAATAGATTGAATGCCTGTATTGGGTGCACTTAGGCCAAAAAGGTATATAAACAAAGAACAAGTGCACTGCCAGGCGGTGGATCAATATACAGCCGCCTATTGAAGAAATTGCACTTTTGAAGAAATTTTTAGTTGAACAAAAGGTCAATAGTTCCTTCAAAAATAATTGTACATTCCTGGCTTACGGCCCATTAAAGTTGAATATATTGTTTTCAAGTTAGTGTGTGGAGAATCAGAATTCACCAAAACTCCCAGATGGTTGCCATGGCGGCCATATTGGACATGCCAAAATGCTGATTATCGAAAGGAACCATTCTATAGTTATGACTGATCATCCATAAAAAAATAGTATCTGTTGGATGTATTGTTTTCAAGTTATCGCATGGACAAAAAAAAATTAATGGATGTACAGACAGATGGACGGACATTGATGCTGGTTATCGAAATGAACCACCCTCTAGTCATGACTAATCAACCATGAAAAACTACCTGTTGGATTATCACATGGACAATCAAAAGTCCCTGAAAATCCAAGATGGCTGCCATGCTGGCCATGTTGGATATGACAGAATGCTGGTTATCGAAAGGAACCATCCTCTAGTCATGCTTAATCAACCATAAAAAAGCATTATCTGTTGGATCTATAGTTTTCAAGTTATCGTATGGACAATCAAAAGTCCCCGAAAATCTAAGATGGCTGCTGTAGGTGGTCATATTGGATATGCCAGAATGCTGGTTATCGAAAGGAACCATCCTCTAGTCATGACTAATCAACCATAAAGAAACAGTATATTTTTACACAGTATACCAATGGCCCAGACATAGCTGGTGCTAACTCTAAAATATCTAAGGCCAAACAAATTTTGCCCCCCTCCCCCATCCCCAAAATTTGCATGCAAAGCCAAAAATTAGAAGTCCATACATTTACTCTCTGCGCATGCACAGTCAGGAAGTGACCGGAATTGGCGCCAACACCATTCTTTGTTTGACCCTTGTCAGATAACAACAAACTGACTTTTGTGCTTTTTGAATCTCAGTTTATAGTGATGCCAGACACAAATCAGTGGTTAATTTGGTGGATCCAAGGACTCAACTGGATGAAGGAAGGAAGAAACGGTGGTTTGAAATGTTCAGGGCTGTAATTTTATAATATTTATAAAAATTAGTTCATGTTCCCCAATTTCAGGACATGGGCCTGACGTCATCATTGTTGATAATGATTTTTTCCACTGTTGGTTAAGTATTCCTTTCCTACCCTCCCTTGATCCCCCCCTCCCCCCCCCCCCCCCCCCTCCCAGTTAAACTCCCAAGCTTTTTGGCTTGTTTTTTGGAAATTTTTTATAAAAATTTCTTGGGAGTTTAACGTGTTACACAGAAAGTTTATTCTGTATATACCCAGGGTTACGTCCGCACCCTTTGGGTGTTTAGGCGTTTTTAGTCATGCATCATACATCCAATGCATCATTTTTTTCTTCTGATGAAGATTTTGCCTTAAATGGGATAGTTCAAAAATCTGTTACTGACTTCGGGCGGTGTTGCCTGGGGTCCCATTTCTGGTTTTCAGTCTGACGTAGTTTACATTAGCAACATTCTTTATATATATGTAGTTTTCTATTTATTATATGGTAGGTCTGTTGTAAGATACATTAAGTCCTGTAGCGTAGCAGTTAATTATTTGGATGTAAAAATTAATTTTTGTCCACACTTTATGCTCTTTTGGGATACATTTGGGCCCTTCGTTCCCTTTGGGAACTTGGGCTCTTGTCAAAATTTTTTGAAAATTTTTTTTGTGTAAACTGTTTTTGGATTTATATTTTGAATGTTTTTTGTTATGTATCTTTTTATATTATTTAATGTGGAGTTGGTGGGAGTATGCTCAACTTAGTTTGCTTCATTATATAAACATACTGCTCAATAAGCAAGGCGAGGTAGTCTTTCCTCTTATTTATATGAAGGTTGCCTTGCTTGTAGTCGATGTACTTCCATTAATTCTTGCTCAACATGTGTCTCATGGGATGACAAACTTTGCTGACGGGTGTCATGGTACGTTGTTAGTGAGGGGCCACTGGTGGTCCTCTAGCGGTGAAAGGCTGCCCGCCGGTCCTCTGGCCCAAAAGTCACTGTAGTTTTTAGCTCACCTGACTTTCAGTCAGGAGAGCTATAGTGATCACTCACCGTCCGGCGTCCGTGAACATGGTGTTTGCGTCTTCTCCTCCCAAACCGCTGAACCAATTTAATTGATATTTGAGATAATAGTTTGTTATGACATCGCAATTTGATTTTGTTCAAATCAAGTTGCCTCGCCCATTGGTAGGGGCCACACCCAAAAAGTGTGCTGAAATCTTAAAAAATCTTCTTCTCATGAACCAGCAGTAGCAGAGACTTGATATTTGGTGTGCAGCTTCTTTTTGAGGTGTAGACTCAGATTTGTTCAAGAGAAGTTTGTGGGGCTATATTTGGCGTCGAAATGGGAGGGGCAAGTATATTTGCCTCTCCCAAAATTTCTATTTTCCAAACCGAGAGGCAAATTTGGACCAAATTTGATATGAGGGCTTATTGGGTCATAAGTACTTAATTTATGCAAAAAAAATTTTTCCCGTTGCTCCATGGGAACCGCAGGAGCTAAAAATAGAAAAAAATTAAAACGCCCATATCTCCAAAACTACACGGCACTGAGAATTCTTATTTGTTGTGAAGCTTCCTTAGGACCAACAGAATGGAACGGTAATAAAAAATTGTGATCGGTTTTATCATGGGGTACTTTTTGGGGACTTTGAAAAAGTGCTGAGTCAGCATTTTTTAACACTGTAGGTAATGGGAAAAACATTTAAGACTACTTTTATCCCAAACCTCTGCTCCAAAAGCTTTCAAATTTCACATATAACATCTTTGGAAGATTGTTTCACATGTTTATTGAAATCAATTGCCTGGGTCCATATTTGGGCTCTCTATGGGAGCCCAAATGTTTAAATTAGTGCAGTATGAGGAGTATTTTTAAAAAATCTTTTTCTTCAGATCTTCCAATAAGAATCTTTTGATATTTGGTATGCAGCATCCTTAGGGGGGGGGGGGGGGGGGGTGAGATTCAAGTTTGTTCAAGCCAAGTCCCTGGGTTCATATTTAGGCTGAAAATTTGGGGTCCTGTTGCAGACTTAGAAATTTGGGACCAAAATCCGGAATTTTTTTTTTTTGTTTTTTTATGTGTTTCGGTCAATTTTAATACAAAAAAAATTTTTTTTTACACTGAAAATTTGGGGTCCGGGTGGGACATAGAAAATTTGTGACCAAAATCCGTAATTTTTTTTTTTTTTGTTTTTTATGCATTTCGGTCAATTTTAAGACAAAAAATTTTTTTTTTTTTTCTACACTGAAAATTTGGGGTCCGGGTGGGACTAAGAAAATTTTGGACCAAAATCCGGATATTTTTTTTTTTGTTTTTTATGCGTTTTGGTCAATTTTAAGACAAAAAAAAATTATTTTTTTTACACTGAAAAATTGGGGTCCGGGTGGGACTCAGAAAATTTGGGACCAAAATCCAGAAATTTTTTTTTTGTTTTTTGTGCGTTTTGGTCAATTTTAAGAGAAAACAAAAATTTTTTTTTACACTGAAAATTTGGGGTCCGGGTGGGACCAAAATCCGGAAATTAGTTTTTGGGTTTTTTTGCGTTTTAAGAAGAAAAAAAAAATTTAAGCTGAAAATATTTTGTTTGGGGAAAAAAATCTGTTTTTTATGCTTTTATCTCAATTTTGGGACATAAAAGTGCAGGAACTGAAAATAGAAGGAAAATCCTGTGTGGGCACAATCGCTTCATCTAGTTGGTATATGCTTTTCTTAGGAGGGGCGTATGCAGCTTATTCAAGTCCTTGGTTTGATATTTAGACTACCATGTCAGGTGAGTGCCCGCAGACCCCCTGGGGCCTCTTGTTTTAGTTTCTATTTACAGAGGAACAAGAACATGGTGATGTTTACTTGATGCCGTCAGAGAGTGTGCTTCCAATGTCTCATTTAGATAGTCAATAAGAGGCTAGCGGCTAAAGTGCTCATGAATATTAGACAGGGCAATAAACCATAGTGTGGTTTCAGATACCTGTCACCAGCTAGCTCGACCGGTGAAGCGGTACACCATCCGAGGGTACTGTGATGCTGGGTGTGTCCATTGCAATTGAGGAGAGTAGAAAGGGTAGAGTGAGCACTATAAAATAATATCATTATAAAGGCTCACCCTGCGATGACGGAGAGAAAGGAGCCGGCAAGTTCAGCAGGAAGCTCGGCGAGGTCTGAAGGACCGCGAGTGAGAGAACCCCCCCCCCCCCCCCCTCTCTCTCTCTCTTTTATAACAACATCTGGGGCCAGATGTCGGATGGTGCTGGGTCAGTCCAGCCATATGCGCATTCAGATGCCTCTGATCGTGATTTTCAACTGATTCAGACGAATGAAGAAAGGGATATGGAGGGGGATTTACCCTTCCCTTTCGGAACAACACATGGTTGAGATGGATTTATTCCATCAACACTACCCTGAATTTGTTCCAACCAATCGGAATGCTTTGACTTCTTGCAAGAAACTGCTAGCGTTGTTGGATGCTGACGTTATCCAGAAAAAGAGGAGGAAATGTCTTTTCCAGTTAAGTATAGACAGGTGTCGCAGGCCTTTGGCCTTTTAGACGACTCCATATTCAACTTTCCAGTGTAAAGAAGTAAGGCGGTTTCTTGTCATCATCTTCCGTAATTTCACGGATTTCGGAAAACAGGGAAGATGTATTGAGAGTTCTTCTGCGTTTGAATGAGTAGGCTAAGGACCTGGCTATGGCCTTACCTTCGTCATTCATTATTCGCTCGGTCACAATTGAGACGGCATTTCTTCATTCAGAGTGAATTTAGACTCACTGTTTTACGCAGATCACCTTTAAGAACTGTGATGCAGCGTCTCTACAGAAAGGAATTGGAGGACACTCATACCTCAATTAGAGTCCTTTCCAGGGCTATTATATTTATCAAGTATAACTCTGTCCTAACAGTTGCTATTTCGGAGTTAAATGTAATGGAGCCCATGCATAGTCATCCTTAATAGATGACAAGGTGAAAAACTCTCTTCTAGTCACTCTGGTTTCCAAGTTTTTGACGATAAGTTTTCATTGGTTTATGACCAAGCTGCAAAGAAAGCATCAATACTCTGCTCCTTAAGTCGGCGTCCAATCGACCCGCAATAGCAGAAAGGAGTAAGGAAGAATGTCCTAGACAGAAGGTCGCCTATAAGGACTCCTCGTGGGGGTATAGTTAACCCTCCTATAATTACTCTAGGGATCGTCATACAGCGACTCGGATACAGGGCTTAGGTCTGATCGAGACTACCAGTCAGACGCCCCTAAACTGCTAGGTCGAGGCTCTTTGCGAATGAAACGCAGTTTCTCCTTCCGTAGGCCTTGCAGGTACTACAGGTGTGGGTTAGGACCTCTATTGCTTAGCAGTTGACGGATGGTTATCAAGATTCGCATCAAACTGGATAGCTATTACGGAAGACCAGTAGGCGAGAAGTGTGGTTTCGGGTGGCCTACAGCTATCTTTTCGAGAGAACCACAACTAACTTAATGTCTGATGGACTACAATCCTTGCATAAGAGTCTCTCCAATCGGAGGTAAATGTTCTCTTGACAATGAAAGTAATAGAGGTTGTCAAGAATCAAGATTCTCTAGGATTCTGTAGTCACCTGTTACTCGTACCAAAGCCATAGAGCTCATTCCGACAGATAATAGACTGGAACAAGTTTATCAAAGCTCTAAAAGTTTATTTATAGTTATCATTTAGTCGGTTAAAGTGAGCGTTCGAGTGATTGACTATGTTATAAGCATAGATCTAAGGATAGCTTTGGTCTGAAGATAGTGCCCTGCGCTGTCACTCGAATATTAACTCGGTAATGTCTCATAACAATCTGGTTTGTCTGCTATTATCCAGAATGAAATTAGTTTTATGTGACTGATGGGGTTGTGCTGAGCGGCTACGCATCTTGTTTAGATGGGTCGTGTACACACATGTCCCCTCCTGTTTTTCTTACCCAGAACTAGAGTGTGATAACGCATTCGATCAGGACCAGTATTGTTTTAACAGATCTAGTAAACAAAAGGTCCATATTGGGGCAGATATTCAGTTGTTAACTCAAAGAGTTCCGCTGCAACTGCCAGATCCGGCTTTAACGATTATGACGGGTGTGAGTCAATAGTTTGGAGCACGACCGAGTCCGACAGACTCAAAATGCAGGGGTCTTGGGCCCCTCGGTTCCTGGAGAAACACATAAACATCAAAGAATGATGTCAATATTGTTAGCGCTACATCAATGGATTCACATTATTCGCATGTTCAGATGCTGTTGGACAACTCAATAGTGATAGCGTACATCAGGAACCAGGGTGGCACCCGTTCATTTCTGTTATAACTAACGGAGAAGATTTTTCTATTTCGTCATGTATCATCATGTTCATCTCTCTATCCGTCATATACCGGGTCTTCTGAACGTTAGCAGACTCGCTCCTCGGAAAGGTCGCCTGTTTCATTTGCATTGGATGCTCAGCAAGCAAGTATTTGGACAGTTTTGCTACCACTGGGATCGCCCCTTGATAGTTCAGTTTGTGACGCCCCGGAACCATTAGTTACTGTCATTTGTGTCGCCATGCTCAGATCATTGAGCGCATGCAGTAGACACTCTGCAGAATTCATGGGGATGAATGATTTAAAAGATTATGTTTAAGATTAAACAGTCTCGTTGTGAATCCTACTAGTAGCACCTCTGTTGTCACAGAAACCTTGAATCAGTATTCTCAAGTGTCTGTTATGGGACGCTCCCCACAAGCTTCCTCCATGAGAGGGCCTTCTTTCAGGGGAAGTTTTATTCTTCTCGTCCTTCTCCGCCCATAGTAGCATAATGGAGTCGGTTAGACGTGAGGGAACCACATCGCGGTTCCTATATTATTTGATAACTGGCACAGGAACAATTAAATAATGTGGGTGAGGAGATTTCGATATGACTTCGGATCTCCTCACACACACACACACACACACACACACACACACACACACACACACACACACTGCCTATGTGTTAGAGGCAATTACCGGGCAAGATGTAGTTTTCTTCCCGCAAGCCTCATATAATTTAATATATATATACTATGCATTTGTGTCGTGTTCTATGGCGACCTCATGGGCACATCTGCTTTTTAGTTTCCTGTGATTATTTGTTGATTTGTTATATACAAGCGCTTATTTAAAAATCATCATAATTAAATTGCTACTCTTTGAGTACTTCGCAGACTGCATAACCAGTTAACTGGTATTCATATGATTACATGCTAATATAAATGCTCTCGCGCATTATATTATTAGGCTAATGCTTTATTGTATTTTGTGGACCTTGAAATCATAATCTATTTTGGGGGCGGGCCGTGTTGGAGTCTGTTAATCATATCTACTTTCATTTCTAGATCCAGGTTTCTATTATGTCAGTACTGTTTTCGATTATTCCCACGTGTTTACAAACGTAGATATCGGATAGTACATGTTGGAGAGTGTTGTTACTGGAATTTATTTTATTGTACAAAGGCCGCCTGTGGATTACCTACGAAGTGGATCAGGGATTGTTCAGTGTGGCTCGATTGGACATGTGTATGTTATATTTTATATCACCGGTTTTCGACGTATCTGTGTACGCCATCTGCGGTGTACGTTTATATAGCGGGCAATATTAATTACCAGGATCATCGCTATAGCCTTAACTTCTGAAGTGGCATTAAGCACCATTTATTAATCATGAATTAATACCTGAGTGCCTGTTCGTCGATTATTTATATTGTTTTTTGGTACCGCACTTATTGATTCCAGAGCTCTCCCCTCTTTCTTTTGAAGATTCCTTCAAAAGAAAGTGTGGGGGGGGGGGTGATTTTTATCTCTTCTCTGGCTTAATGGATATGTAACTGTAGGAAGCTGTTTTATCTGTAATTATATCCTGCATATAGCTGAAGTGTTATTTTATGGCGTGTGTTTGTGGGGGATTTTCTCTCATTCTCAGATGTGCCATCCTAATTTTGGGGGGCTTAGTCTGGACTAGCCTTAAAAATTAGGTACTCGTTAAATCCTAATTAGCATTGTCTTCATGCTTAGAATAAGGAATTACTTATATTGGGCTCCTTATTTAGGATATGTCTCCTCTATTACTGCATAGAGAGACATACATGTATTTCCTAATTATTCGAAATTCCTTTCATCATGGATTGCAGGATTGGAACTATTTTGGAAGTCCTAGGCTCTCCACCTTTTTTACGATTCAGCTAAGTCTGGGCCATTGGGTACAGTGAGAATAATATTATAAATTCATAGTAATTTGTATATTTTTCATACTTACCAATGGCCCAGACAGGGATGGCCCTGCTGAATTATTATGTATTACTCTCTTTTACAAAGAATGATGTTGGTGCCAATTCTGGTCACTTCCTGGCGTCTGCGCTTGCGTGGAGAGTAAATGTATGGAGGGCCAGATAGGACATCTAATTTTCGTTTTTGCATGCAAATTTTGGGGATTGGGCAGGTAAAATTTGTGTTTGGCCCTTGATATTTTGGAGTTAGCACCAGCAGCTGAGTCTGGGCATTGGGAAGTATGAAAAATATACAAATTACTATGAATTGATAATTTTCATTTAGCATCTCCTAGAGATCTATTTTATAACTAATACTTGGATAAGATTCTGTCCTTTTTAAGGAAATCAACCTTTAAAAATAAATTTTAATTGTTTTCATTTTCCAGACATTTAGATTGGTTCCTGTTTTGTAGGCAGTATTGAGTGGGTGAGGATTGCCTCACCATTCTTCCTGTTGACACCAGGTTTATTAACTGCTAGAGTGCTGGAAGCCCATATTTGGGTTTTACTCTGAAGTGTCAGTACCAGCACTTAAAGGCTTCATATTTTGTGTATGTTGTTCATACCACCTTTGAAGTGAAATATTTTTATACTGTACCAATGACCCAGACTTAGCTGCTGCTAACTCTAACAAAACCAGGGCCAAACACAAATTTTGCCCCCCAATCCCCAAAATTTGCATCCAAAACAAAAAGAAATCATGTCCTAAAGGACCTCCATACTATGCCTCTACTGCGCATGCGCAGTGACGCAGTCGTCCCGAAATTGGCGCCAATTATCATTCTCTGTTTGGCCCTTCATCAGTCAACATCTCACTGATCTTTGTGCTTGTAAATCTCAGTTTAAAGGATGTCAGAAACGTAATTTTTGGAGAAAATGTGATTCTAAGGAGGATAGAAGGAGGAGAGGAAAAAGAAGTGGCAAAAATAATCAGGGCTGTACTTAAAATTTTTTGATGAAATTATGTTAAGTTGCCTATTTTCGAGGCATGGGCCTCTTGTTGTCATTCTTGCTAATTGTTGCACTGCTTATTCAGTGTTTCCTCTCCCCTAGCCTTCTAAAGTCCCCCCTTGCAATTCTCCCATGCTTTTGGCATATTTTTGAGAAATTTCATTTCTAAAATTTCCTGGGAGAGTTGCTTGGTTACAGAATGTTTTCTGTTATTTTCCCCATAGTTACGTTTTCACCCATGGGTGTATAACGTTTGTGTTCTGCATCTTCCATCTGATGTTCTACAGATTCTCCCCTGGGAGTCTCTGTTTTGCATCAGATAGAGTGTAATTGATGACTGATTCCGGGCCAGTTTTTTCAGTGCCTGGAGTCATGTTTTCTAGTGTGTTTACACTGTTTGTTTTCATTGGCAACAGCCTTTTTTGAGGGGGGCTGTTTGCCTTTGTTGTAGTTTATCTCATTATAAGATACATTTATTTTATCCGAAAGTGTCTCATTAATTATTTTATATAAATTTAAAATTTTTGACCACACTTTGCCATCGGATCCATCGGGGCTCAACGTTACTTTTCAGCAACTTGGGCTTCGCTGAAAAAATATTTTTTCAAAATTATTTTGTTTTGCAATTGTTTTTTCATTTATTAATGGATCATGTTATTATGTATCTTTGTGTCAGGGGTTTTTGCGAGTAACTAGGACTTATTGTTGTTCTTTCACAATGAAGGGACGTTGTTCAAATTGTAATAGGAAGAAATCTTCCTCTGACTTTCAAGATCATTGTATTAATTGTAGTCAGTGTTCTCGCATTAATCCCTGTCCTATATGTGAACATTGGGATGAGAAACATTGGAAACGTGTGTCACGATATGTTGTTTCTGGAGAAAGAGCGATGCCGGCTCTTTCTCCGCAAGGTCACTCTACTCTCTCAGTTTCTATTTCAGAGGAACCAGAACAGGGTGATGTTTCCATGTTATCTTCTTCAAGTGTGCGTCCGTCGTCACAAATGAATTCAGAGCTAGCGGCAAAAGTGCTCATGGAGATTAGACAAATGACGTCCGCTAGCTCGCCCGGTGTAGCGTCCATTCACCGAATGGTTCGGCAGCCGGGTTCGTCCGATGCGGTCCAAGAGGAAATTTTGGGTGATGCGAGCACTATAAACATAATAGATGCACACCCAGTGACGGCGGATAGTAAGCGAGAACGGAGGAAGCCTTTTAGTCCGGTTCCTAGCTCGTCCAGGTCCAGCCGGGCCGCGAGCGAGAGAGGTCCCTCTCTCGTACAACAACATCTGGGACCAGATGTTGTGGTACAAAATGTGTCTTTAGCGGAGCATACGTCCGTCGCTCGGGACGCTCCGTTGTATAAGCAGTCCGCAGAGACTGTTAAGGCTTCCTCTTCTCGTCAGCGCACACGACCGCACCTTGGCTGCGTGACCGCCGATATATTACCAGCTTCGCCGATGAAGGATTCTTCGGCGACCAGGTCACACCATCCGGCAGCCAGGGATTCGAGACCGATGGACTCTGGACGTTCGCATAGGAAAAGTATGCGGGAGCCATCTGATGCGGAGCTGCCCTCGGCGAAGCAGCGAAAGACTGCGCCTCCGCAGGTCTCGACGCCGGACATTCTTGTGCAGATAGCACAGCTTATCGCAGCATCCCAGCAGCCGACAGAAACGGTGTCGGATCGAGAATTATCCGACGGCGCTGGGTCGGTACGCTCCGCCGAAGCATCGGGGGCGGACGACCGGGAACATCATGAGGTCTGACCGGATGGTGAAAGGGATACGGATGACTTGGAGCTATCCCTTTCGGAACAACATAAAGCTGCCGTGGACTTCATCCGGCACTTTCTCCCTCAAGTTGTTCCGTCGGGCCAGACTGCTGCGCTTCCGGACAAGAGAATTATAGCGTCATTGGACTCTGAATTTTTTGAGCGGTTCAGGGACATCGCTCCCGAGTTTCCGTCGCAGTCCAATAATGTTGCTAGAACATTTGAATTATTGAACGACGCTATATTTAAACTTGCTTCCAGGACGGGGAAAGCAGGTTTCTTGTCCGCTAATACTCTCAACCTGCCTTTCATTAATGCAAGGAATAAATTCGATACGGCAGGACAGGGTATACCGAGAGTTCCTCTGCGTATGGACGACGAGGCGGAAGACTTAGAGCTATCATTACCATCGTCAGCTTCTATTCCAACCGCGGTGTTGGAAACAATCTATTGCGTCTAACAGAGCCAATTTAGATGCCTTATCTTACGCAGATCACCTTACTAAGGCGTTATCACTGCGCCTTCAAGGGGAAGAGTTTCAGGATATACAATCCTCTTTAAGACTTCATTCAAGGGCAGTAGCTTATTCCACGTGTAACTCCGCCCTTTCAGTGGCAAATCTGGAGTTGGTTAGACGTGACGCAGCCCTAGCTACATCCACACTAGTGGATTCTAAGGTGAAGAACTCTCTTAGAGTCGCTTTGGTCTCAAGAGAACTTCTCTTTGACGGCAAGCTTTCCGCTATTTATGATAAAATTAAAAAGAAAGCTAATGATTCTCTGTTGTTCAGATCGGCTCCTAAGAAGTCGGATACAGCAGACACGAATAAGACAGGCACTTCTGGGTCTAATGCGCCGAAGAGAGGTTCCTATAGAGGTTCCGGTGCATCCTCTTGGTCTTATTCGAGAGACCGTCAGGATAGCGACTCTCGTTCGGGACGTCCTTCAGGCCGGGACAATCGGTCGGACGCCCCGAGGTCGACGAGGCGAGGTGCGGGTCGTGGAAGACGTGGTTTCTCCTACCGCAGGCCTCGCAGGTCCAGGAGGTGATGGCTTAAACCTCTATCGCGTTCCGGTTGGCGGAAGGTTGTCGAGTTTTTCACAAGAGTGGGCGTCGATTACGGACGACCCTTGGGTGAGAGGAGTGACTTCGGAAGGTCTGAAGATATCCTTCAAACGAAAGCCTCCATTAACTCGAAGTCCAAAGTGGACTCATCTTCCGTCAAATCCACAGAAAAGAGACGCTCTGTTATCAGAGGTGCAGTCTCTTTTAATGAAGAACGCGGTAGAGGTCGTAGAAAACCAGGAATCTCTGGGATTCTACAGCCATCTGTTTCTGGTTCCGAAACCAGACGGCTCGTTCCGTCCAGTCATAGATTTGAGCTGGATAAACAAGCTGATCGTCGCTCCGAAGTTTTATATGGAGACGATTCGATCGGTCAGAGCGAGTATTCGGGTGAACGATTATGCAACGAGCATAGATCTCAAAGATGCGTACTTTCACGTCATGGTACATCCGACATTCTGAAAGTATCTACGCTTCGCAGTCCTTGGAGTGGTGTATCAATTCCGGGCGATGTGCTTCGGATTGAATCTAGCACCCTGGGCTTTCACTCGGGTAATGAACTCGGTAATGATCTACTTCCGAGCTCATTCGTCTGCGGTAACGTCGGCCTACCTGGACGACATTCTTCAGAGGTACGGCAACGAGTTAACGCTTCAGAACGATGTTCAGAATCTTCTTCTATTGCTCCGACGTCTCGGTTTTATAGTAAACGAGGAGAAGTCGGATCTGGTGCCGTCCAAGTCATTCACTCATCTGGGAATGAGCTTCGCGACGCACAACAATCTCGTTCGTCTGCCGTTAACCAGAGTGAAATTAGTCAGTTGTTACGCTCGCTATTGTCTGCACGCAGACAAAGTCACGGCGAGAGAATTTATGAGACTGATAGGTCTGTGCGGAGCCGCCGCGGATCTCATTCCGATGGGGCGGCTACGCACACGTCCTCTTCAAATTTTCCTGACTCAGAATTGGAGTGTGAAAATTCATTCGCTCGATGTAGACGTTCTCTTGTCAGATCAAGTGAAACAAGAGATTCAGACTTGGGCAAACATTCAGTGGTTAACTCAAGGAGTTCCGCTGCAGTTGCCTGATCCGAGTTTTACCGTTGTGACGGATGCCAGTCAAACAGGTTGGGGTGCATCATTAATCCCAACGGATTCGAGATGCCAGGGTCTTTGGGATCCGCAATTCCTGTGCAAGCACATAAACATCAAGGAAATGATGTCAATTTGGCTTGCGTTACGTCACTGGATGGACATTATTCACGATGCTCATGTCCAAATCCTATCCGACAATACGACAGTAGTGGCATATATACGGAATCAGGGAGGCACTCATTCAGTTCCGTTGTTCAATCTAATGGAAAGAATCCTTCTGTTTGCGTTAGAACATCACGTTCTTCTTTCGGTCCGTCACATACCTGGTCGTCTGAATGTGCTAGCAGACTCCCTTTCACGAAAGGGTCGTTTGTTGCCGTCGGAGTGGACTCTCAACAAACAAGTATTCAATCAGATTTGCTACCAATGGGAACGGCCAATGATAGACTTATTTGCGACACATCTCAACAATCAGTTGCAGACGTATGTGTCTCCGTGTCCGGATCCAAGAGCATTTGCAGTAGACGCTCTGTCGATCCCTTGGGACGGAATGATAGGATATGCGTATCCTCCAGCGCCGTTAATTCAACAAGTATTGCTAAAGATAAAACAATCTCAATGCAAGATTCTGTTGGTAGCATCTCTGTCGCCACAGAGACCGTGGATAAATCTACTCAGGTGTCTGTTGTGGGACCTTCCGCGGAAGCTTCCTCCACGAGAGGATCTTCTTTCGCAGGGGAAATCGCGCCAACTCCATCACAACCCGCAAGGTCTCAACCTTCACGTTTTTCCGTTGTGCGGTCCTTCTTGCATGGCAAGCACTTTACAGGACGAGCAGTGGACGCGATTTCTAACTGTAGGAGGACCTCCTCTTCGCTAAACTATGCGGCTAAGTGGAAGGTTTTTCGTCGTTGGTGTAGGGATCATTCTGTAGATATATTTGATCCCTCTATACCAGACATTGCAAACTTTCTAGTATACTTGTTTGACGAAATCAAACTGCAGCCTGTTACTATAAAGGGTTATAGATCTATGTTATCTGATACCTATGCACATCATGATAGTTTACAAATTGGATCTAATGTCTCTTTATCGAAGTTGGTTAGAAACTTTTCGATAAATAGACCCAGAACTCTTAGATTAATTCCTAAGTGGAATTTAGCTTGGGTTCTCCTTAAATTGAAGGAAAAGCCATTTGAACCTCTTGGGACAGTAGATTTCAAATTCTTATCTTATAAGACAGCTTTTCTCTTAGCTTTCTCTTCTGCCAGAAGAGTCAGTGAGCTTCATGCACTATCGGTGGATGATTCTCATTATCGTAGTGTTGGGAACACTATCACCTTCACTACTAATGTGGGTTTTTTAGCTAAGAATCAGGCTCCTAATAAATATCCGGAACCTATTGTTATTAAGGCTCTTCCGTCTTCAGACGGGCGTAGGCCTTTACTCTGTCCTGTTAGAGCACTACGTATCTATAAACAGAGATCTCAGTTTATCAGAAAGGGACGGAAACGTTTCTTTCTGTCTTTGATGCCTAATAGAAAGGACATTTCAGTCCATTCTATTGCTAGATGGATTCAGTTAACTATCCGTACTGCTTATGAAGATTTATCTTCTTCTCAGCAGTCTGTGCTTAAGATTTCTGCTCATGAAGTAAGAGCTCTTTCTACTTCCTGGGCTTATGCTAATAGTGTTGCTATTACAGATTTAATGAAGGCTGCTTATTGGTCTCAGCCATCCACATTTTCGAATTTTTATCTCAGAAATATTGAGTCCATTTCTGGAGACCTGCATTGTTTAGGTCCGTTATCTGTTGCTCAGAATGTCGTCCTCTAAACAGTTGCAACTATAGTTATGCAGGCTTTCTGTTCCGGCAGTGACTCCGTCCGGCTGCCCTCTTCGCTCTGGGCTATTTGACCCAGGGCAAGGGGAAGGGGGGGGGGGGGGGGGCGGGTGTTCCCTTAGGTCACCTGCTTTATAGTGAAAAGCAAGGGAATGCCTCCTCCAAGTCAGTATTTCTGAGTCGCTTCCGGGATGGTTTTAAAGTGTAATATTAATGTTTAAATTCATTCATGTCTTATTTTTAAAGTGTAGCTCGGTGTGAAGCATTTGTATATGTCAAGTGTCAAACGGGCTTTAATATACAATACTCGGACACTTTTAAATGACTATAAAGAGTCTCAATTCTCTGGACTACTTTATTTATTGGCTTGCTTTAAAAATAATTAGTATAAGGGTTATACTGGATGTTAATAGAGAACATGAATGTTATTGTGCTCAATTATTAAGGGTAGTGTATCTTTCTAATTTAATATTAAATAAGAAAGATACATGTAAAGCCTAATACTCCTTTTCTCCTTAAGGGGTTACCTCTTTACTATATAGTTGAGCTTATTGGATTTTCCTCTATGTCCTAGGCCCTCCAGCCTGTTTACTATTCAGCTAAGTCTGGGTCATTGGTAGGGTATAAAAATGTTAAAAAATTTATAGTAATTTATATATTTTTTATACTTACCAATGACCCAGACGGGGATGGCCCTCCCTGGAGTTGGGAACTCTTGCCTCCCCGCTGAGTACATAGCGCTGACCAGGCACTGCCAGTAAGAATGATAATTGGCGCCAATTTCGGGACGACTGCGTCACTGCGCATGCGCAGTAGAGGCGTAGTATGGAGGTCCTTTAGGACATGATTTCTTTTTGCTTTGGATGCAAATTTTGGGGATTGGGGGGCAAAATTTGTGTTTGGCCCTGGTTTTGTTAGAGTTAGCTGCAGCTAAGTCTGGGTCATTGGTAAGTATAAAAAATATATAAATTACTACAAATTTTTTAACTTTTTAGTCTCTCAGGATTTGCCTTGTTACAATTTATGGAAGAGTGTATTGGCACTCTCCCATAAATTGTAACTAGGCAAACATATGTGAACAAATTTTGATGACCAAAAATAATTCAGCACTCTACCAGTTAACTTTACTTAGTTATATATATACCATTTCTTCCATCGGTGCTTATTTCTCTGTCGTCATTATATAATATTTCATCATTTTATTTTTTTTCTCTCTATTTTCTATTTTTAGCGATTTTATTTCCATAAATTTTCTCAACAGTTTCAAATCAAATGCCTTTTTATTGCCATGACATAGTCGTTCCTTGCCGACGTGGAGCAAAACAACAATTAATAAATGTCAGAAAATTTTGAGTTCCTAGCTTCAGGCCTGATGCTTTCATACTTGCACATCAAAATTAATCTTTACTGATATTGTATTTATGGGTTTATTCTGGTAATCCATATTCCATGAAGTGCATTACAATATGTATAGATTTTGGCAGAGGTCCCACAAAGTAGACCTGTTTTTCTCCAGCCATTTTTTTGTAAAATTGCATGTCTGTCCACAATTCTTTAAGCACACCCTTCTGGTCACAGATCTCACCCGATCAGTTACAAATATCATACGTGGCTTTGGGGCAATGTCTAGATGGGAACTATTGTTTTTCAAATTTCCATTTGTAGCTTTGGTGTGATGTCTCATGGGAGATATCAAATTTTTCTGCATTTATTTGAAAAATATGGCTGCTATTGGCTATCTTGGATTTAGCATGTAAATTGTCCACAATTCCATTAGCACACCCTACAGGTCACATCCCTCACCTCATCTTTTTCAGATTTCATATGTAGCTTTGTTGTGAAATCTTTTATGTAGAAACTTGATTGAATGGCTTGTCATTACTGGAGCTTTCTATTTAGTTCAGTCCCATATTGGGACAAGTTGAGCTACAGTGTCGTGTCATTGAGACTTTCATTTACTGGTAAAATAGGACCCAGTAACCAACACCTAAGAAGAGTGTCACACAAAGTGGGCAGGTTACGTATAAGTGATTGCCTAAACTTGAGTTTATACTTGTGTTGTGATCATAATACATCCACAGATGCTGATGGTGACCTTAAACACCAATGAATAAATAAATGTTGGTGCTAAGTCATACATGCCCCTTTTGAGTTTTGCAATTGCGCCACGTAAAATAATTTTTTTTTCAAATTTGACGGTTTCAAATTCATTTATTAACTATTTCAACACGAGAGGCCACTTTTCTGGTCCCAGAACCAGATACATCATAATTTCATTAAGTAGGATGGCTACTAACAGGGTTCATACAGGTCATGGAATCCTGGAAAAGTCATGGAATTTAGAAAAAAAGTTCAAGGGCCATCAAAAGTTTTGGAAAATGGGCAGGAAGGGTTAAAGTTTTGGAAAAGTCATGGAATTCGTAACCAGGTTTACAAGGGATTGATTTTTGTATAAAAATTGCACGCGACTTGCGCAAAAATTATGCAAAAAACAAAGCCTGGTCATGGAATTTTTATTAGCTGCAACGAGCAGCTCTATATGTGGCAATATCGGTCTGTCACCAACGGATATAAAAAACACCATAACTCCTAAAATACTTGATGGAGTGACTCCATACTTGGATGCAAGTGTATCTTCATGATGTCTACACTCTCTCAATAGTGCATGTCATTTGGATAATTTCTGTCACATTTATGGACTTGTCACCAACAAGTTTTTTTGTCACCAACGAGTTTTTTTGTCACCGAGTTTTAAAACATCATTGGCGTTGCACGAATCGTCACAGCTTCAGCACTGTGACAGTGCGTCTTGTTTTGAAATGTTTTGGAAAAGTCATGGAATTTATTTCTCTGAAAAGTGTATGAACCCTGTACTAAGTGAATGTGTGTGGTACAACAATTAATATTTTGAACATGCAGCCTGAAGGCAGCACGTTGAAAATATTAATTGCTCTACTCCCAAATAATGGATATGGACTCTTCCAATTTCTGCTATTTAACTGGTATGGAAGATACCACCAGTATTCAAAAGGTTAACTCTTTACCTAACGAAGCAGCCGCATCTGCCTGCATAATTTATGAACTGAGCCATTGAAAAAAAATATATATTTTTAAAAAAATATCAATAAACCATATAATGTGACATGCCCATCGAACTTCTTCCAATGAGGGGTCACATGATATGGTTTTGTTGAAATGTTTTGGAAAATTTGAAAAAAAATAATTAAATTGACAAGCTTGGATAACTTGCATTGGGTAACAGGTTAAATTAATGAAGCTATTTCAGATAAATTATATATGAAACACAAGGTTAATTATGTTTATGAAAGTGGATTTGTCAGTTGAAATTTTAAATGTGCAGTGTATTGTTTCTTAAGTAGTTAAATTTTAATGGACATAAATCGACATGTTATTCAAATGATTTTTACTTTTTATTCGTAGGAATTTTGTTTAGACTTCACTTCGAGGTTGGTCTACAGGTACCGGTCGTATTGTTAATTTGGAAAATAGCTTCATATTTGCACAAAACAGAACGTGAGCAGTATACTGGTCGATGAAGTAAGAATGATAGGTTATTAACCAATCAACAAATGGCTGAATATTTATTGCTCGATGTATGATTTGATTCCCTGTGGTTGGTGAAAATTGCTTAGATCGATTTACAATTTAAAAACTGAAAAAAGAGGGTGAAAAACAATTTCAACCAAGACATCTCCATAACTCACTCTTACTATGCAAATTACCATTTTGCCATGTGTTTCAGCAATTTGTCAAGTTATTTGCTATGTTAAAATTTTTTCTTTGTAGTTAATATACACGTTTTTTTGTATATCAAATTTATAAATTTTTTTCTAAGATATGTAGGGAAGAAAAAAATTTCATTTGATTCTCAGAGATGGCCTCATTGATTTTTTTGTTCATGTTCGTACATTTTATTGGCATTTTTCAAATATCACTGTTGGTTGTGCGATGAAAATAGGAAACATAAATGCATAAGTCGCAAATCAATTTCCACAGGATCTAGAAATAAGAAGCATGAATCTATATACTGGGGAGCCGTCTTCAATAATAGTTTATTTTGCAAAAAAAACACTAATAAACAGCAAATGCAGTTGAATTGAGTTTTGCTGAAGCGTTTTGAGTAACAAATTCCTCAGTTTGCGAAAATACGGAGTCAAATTGAATGAAACGGACTCATGCATTTGTGCATACAAGCCTCCAGGTGAAAATGTCGCTGTTTTGGATATATTTCTAACTTTGAGTACACATGCATTGAATGACCTCTTTATTTGAGAGATTTTGTTGGTTAGAAACTACTCAAAGTTTGCCAAGAACCAAGTACATCCAACTACGTGTTTTGTTTTAGTCGAAATATTGTAATGAAAAGTGTATATATTTTTTATTTACTTATATCTTTAATGATTTAAGTACAGAAATTAAGATTTTATTTGTGTTTGACATTATTTTTTAGCTTTTGAATACAATAACCATGGAAAATGGATATTTTTGGTAAAAGAGGAAATTTTTCAATATGCCAAAAAGTTGATGGAGCAAACTGGTATGGCTTCAATATTGAGTATGAGACCCATTACTGTTAATTACAGCTTGACAACGTCTTCTCATGCTCCCAATCAGGTTCCTGGTGGTCCTTTGTGGGATGTTGTTCCATTCTTGGCATGGCACCAAGCTCTTGGACGCTTCGTGGATGGACTGGACAGGCTGAAATCGAAAGGTGCAACTCATTCAGACATGTTCGATTGGATTGGGGTCAGGGCATCTTGTTGGCCAGTCCATTCGCTCAATCCCCTCCCTCTGTCGATACTCCCCGACGGCATGGGCAACATGAGGACGGGCATTATTGTCCATCAGAATAAATCTATCACCCACTGCATCTGCATACAATCTGACATGGACATCCAGGATCTTATCAATATACCGTTGTGCAGCCAATGTACCACGTTCAAGGACACAGAGCTTTGTATGTCCATCCCAGCTGATGCTTCCCCAGACCATGATTGACTCTCCACCATAGCGGTCATGCTCAGCAATGTTGGCTGCATGGAATCGCTCTCCTGGTCTTCTCCATACCCTACAATGCCTATCTGTGTGGTCTATGCAGTACTTTGACTCATCTGTGAAAAGGACAGGTCGCCAATCTTCTCTAGTCTATCCAACGTGGTCCATGGCCCATTCATAAAGTGTCTGGCAGTGGTTCAGGGACAGCAGAATGTGAATACATGGTCTTCTCGATCGGAGACCACCTTCATGCAACCTTGCCCAGATAGTCTGCGTCAAAACATTTATCCCAGATGCATTCTGAAAGTTACGGCAAAGCTGAGCTGCTGTGGCAAAGCGGTTCCTATGAGCCTGAATGATCAAAAACCGGTCTTCAGCTGCAGATGTTGCCCTGTCTCAGCCACCACCATGTCGTCTTACTGGTGTGCCATACTGCTGAAATCTTGCCCAGGCTCTGGTGATCACCGTATGGTGCACACCAAGGACTTCACCAACCTGATGATGGGTAGCCCCTTGCTCCACCAAACCTACAGCCTGCCACATTTCTGCTTTAGACATTCAGGGCTGTATCACCATTGCTATGTTCCTTATAATTAATTCATAGTGCCGGCAGAAATAGAAAATAAAAATAAAACCCTCCCTCCCTCACTGATTTGAAAAAAAATTCTCTGAGAATCAAAACATGTTTTTTTTTTTGCCTTATCTTTGAAAATTCTGACAATACAACAAGTACTTGGAGGCTACATTACCTTCAGATAACATGGTCACATTGACTTTTTGAGTATTTTTTTAATGTATTTTTAGTTGTACAAAATAGTTAATAGATAGGAGTTTCATTGGACATATTTACATTTTTTGATACCTTTTGATGTAAATAAATTTAGATAGTTATTTGTATGACTGTTTTCTGTTTAATCAATTAACCCCCTTCACTCTGATGTCAAAATACCAAAATTTCAGGAAGCTTTTTTTTCCCCACAATGCATCTAGAAATTTAACCAATTCAATCTCGTTTGACAGAGCTCAATGAGCTCTGTCAAACGAGATTGAATTGGTTAAATGTCTAGTTGCATTATGGGAAATTTTTTCTGCCTGAAATTTAGATATTTTGACATCAGTGTGCAGGGGGTTAATATTTGTCAAATCCCAGCCCTAAAAACCAGCCCTCTCTTTATCTAACCCCCCCCCCCCCCCCCCCCCCCCCCCCCGACATTTGTCTCTTCCCAAAACTCAAATCAAACCTGTTTCTGCCTTTCATAATGAAGTCACTGGTGCTGTGGAGGCTTTTTACAGAGTCAAAATGAAGGTATTCTGCAGACAGGGAATTACTTAGCTGGGGCATCCCTGAAATAAGTGTATTGAAATCCTGGACGATTATATTATCAAGTAATGTGGAAAACAATTTGATTCAGCAGGCCCATGTATGTGAGGCAACAAACTGTTTGATCCACCATCATATGAAGAAAATAGCATGCACTTTCCAGGCTCACTTTTCTTGAATATCAATGGTGGCATTTTAGCTCCCCAAAGCAAAAAAGGTTTGGTTTCTCAGGCAATCCCTCATGGAAATTCTACCACAAATGCCACTATCAATGAGCTCAACATTGGCATTCTTTCGCCAAACACAAATCATGTCTACAGTAATTTTGTGACTAGTTCCAAACACACCTAAACCTTTAAAAATGTTTCTATTTCAGGCTTTTGTGACCTCAGAGCATGAGCCATTAAAGTGATTCTATAGTGATGGCTGCCAACATGGAAGCTAGAAACATAGAAAAATGTGAACATTTCATTGAACAATAACTTGGCAACGGAACAGCCTTGCCCTTGGATACCAGGGTTGGGGGGAATGGTCATGTCACAGAGAACGTTATGGGACCTGAAAAATATGCATTTAACAAATTTACGAGTCATTTGGAGAAATCAGAAAATGTGTACTGTCAAAAAGTCGGAAATGGCTTGGTCAGGTTTTCCAAAAATAGCGAGATGCCTCACCTTCCAATGAACGACCAACATGAGCTATCAGTAATGTTCTGCAGCAGTTGAGTCTTAATTTTGAATAAAACACATCGAAGATAGGACTAAGCACGTTGTCAACCTGGGTTGTTTCACTCTCAAAAGTGTCTGCCATGTTGACGGTGGGAAATTCAAAACACTGAAGGTTGTGGGCAACACTGTGACGAAAGATCTGTCCATATGTCCCATAAATTCTCATGACAATGCCACGGCTGAAATTCTGATTGTCGATAAATCTCAAGGGAAGCTGACTAATAGAGGCAAATTGCATTGATTGTCTGTTCCATGTAAATATTCTTCCCTCACCAACTGAAGCAACCAATTTGTTTACATGGATCGACTGTGCCATTAGTAATCGGGGGAACTATTGTTCGTCATGTAATATTGATGGTACAACTGTATTGGTCTGTCATTCGGCCCCATTTCGGTCTAGTTTCGGTGAGTTCCAGGAATAATACTCCTAATTTTGCAATCTGGTGTGATTTACGTTGCGAATCATTGTAAACGATGTATTTCATTATATTTGTTTGCGATCTACAAAAATCATCGATAATTTCGAATAATATGTTGGCTATTAGACTCATGTCCGCAAGTATTTGTTGATCGAAGTTGTTGTCATCGGAAAGTCACATGCATTGGTAAGTCGCTTGTTCAAAGTGCGAAAAATAATATTTTTTTTTCTATCCACCCACTAGACCTCCTAATTACAAATTAAAATGTGACCGAAGTGTGAACATGCAATTTTTCTCTAGGAAATTATTTTATCAGTCGTTGCATAGAAATTCCCAACGAAAGTGAAGTATGGCAACACACAAGGCACAATTGAGCTTCAAATTTTTTAGTGCTTTGCCTTATCGAAATATTGGCTAATAAATCTGCATTTTCACAAAAAATCTCTGCACAAAGTTACAAATAGGGCCTCTAAATAATCAAAAATCCAGAAAACGGTATTAAAAACAGTAATTAGGTAACCAAAATACCAAGAAGATTATATACGAATTCATTGTCAATGGCTCGGCCACTCTGAATAGCACAAGAGTCTAAGAGATCCGCACACACACACACACACACCCATGAAATTTTTCTTCAAACTAAACTGTCATGTATAAAAGTAATGGTAATTCAGCACTATTATTCAACAGGTCAAGGTATTCTAAAATCCTTACTAATAACACAGGATGGACAGTATTATGAAAAAGGTTGAAAGAAGTCAATTCTAGCAAACTTTCTTCATATATTCCTGTGGTGTTTGTTTAACCTGGTAGCCATGTGTAAAACACAGCTTTTTAAATGTATTAACCCTTTACCCAATGCAGACGATATCAAAATTTATTATTTTAAGAATAATTTTTTAAAATTTTTCAAAAAATTTCAACAAAACCATATCATGTGACCCCTCATTGGAACGAGCAAAATGAGCTCGTTCCAATGAGTGGTCACATGATATGGTTTTGGTGAAATATTTTGAAAAATTTAATTTTTTCAACTGCTCAATTTGCATATTACGCAGGCGGAGGCGGGCGATTCGTTAGGTAAAGGGTGAACTTGACTGGATATGAAAAGCACTGTATCTAACCTACATGTACATGTACAGTTCAGGGTTTGATCCAGGTAAATTGGGAAGGGGGTCTTTTTCATGGTTTTGGGGAAATTATTCATTTAGCCATCTAGACATAAACCCAGCTGGAAGCTTTTTTCCAGAGAGAATACAGGTTAAAATGGGTATCAGTTTATTAGAATCAACTGTCAAAAAAACACTGGTTTTGTAACCTGATAATGCTGTATAAGTTAAGGAGTAATAATGTTTTTTTGCCAGATATTTATTGCATGTACCCTATTAGGAATGAGGCCTCAATTTGGCCACATGAAGCTCTGATGTACTGGGCATATCAAAGCGGCACCATTCTCCAACATATAATTGAAATGTTTTCTTTTTTTATTTTCTGTACCTCAACCAACACCTCATGTGAACAAGCTTTGGTTGGGATGGTAAGGATTGCTTATGGGAGGCAAACGATTAACACTTTCAATAATGCAGAGGAAAGGTGGCACTTCTGTGATGTTTTCTCGTATCACGGAATATATACACCTTCTGCCTTAAAAAACAGAGCTCATAACCTCCCGTTGGAATGTCTCCAGTAAGCTCATCAGTTACCGTTGAAGATCATAATCACATGCTATGTTTGTGTTGCAAAATTTGTACAAATAATGAAATCTGAATGGTAATTTATCTGTGCAACAATAGTGATTTGATTAGTGTGTTAGATAAATACTTGAAAGAAAGTTGTCATAAATATTGTCTTCCAGTTATATTAAATACAAGTACATAGTGATAAAGAGGTAAGAGCCTGTCATTTCATGGGACTCTTCGACATCTTGAATGGGAAAACAAAATGTTTTCATGAAAACATAATGTCAAGCAAAATGGTTGAGAAGAATGCATAACTGTATCACACCACTAGGGGTTTAGGTGGTACCAGTCTGCAGGTCACAGACTGAATTAGAATAACATAGTCTGTCAACACTAGAGCCTAAAACCTGAACTCACTGTTTACAATATTTACTGCACAGGTTTCACAGTGTACATGCCAGTAAGAGGGCACAAGAATCAAGAGAAAAACTTGTGACAAAAATACTGAATACAGGTGGAAATTGAAGGTGGCTTGGGAATGCTGCATGATTCAGGTCCAATCTGGAAATGTTCTACTGTTAAAGGGGTCTCTATTGTGGATGGGATGTGAAACAGCATCAAATGCTGATTTAGTCTATTACTGTTGCAGGCAATATTAAAGTGTACCTTTTTTGCCTGTACAAATTTTTCGGGGGTTATTAAAATAGCCGGTGTCCTTCCGTCCGTGTATCCATTCCACTGTGGTTTCCCTATGATAACTTTGGTTATAGTTGACCAAATCAAATGAAATTTGGTATGCACGTGTATCAACATAGAATACAGGTCCAGTTCGAATCGAGCAGTCCGACAACCTTTGCCAAAGTTATGCCCCTTTTTCAACTTTGAAAATTTCATTTTTAGCTGCCATTTTGTACCAAAATTAGGTGCAATCAGTTTTTTGTACAGAACTTCTATATGAAAGATCTGATATGGATAAATTTTTGTACGAATATTTAGTAACACGGAATACATCACATATATTACGTTTATTTTTATACTGTACCAATGACCCAGACTTAGCTGGTGCTAACTCCTTAAAATCAAGGGCCAAACACAAATTTTGTCCCCAATCCACAAAATTTGCATCAAAATCCGAAATTTCAATGTCCTATGTGGTCCTCCATACCTTTTATCCACTGCGCATGCGCAGTGTCAAGGAGGTCTCGAAATTGGCGCCAGTTGTCATTCTTTGTTTGGCCATAAATTCATTAACACCTCACTGATATTTGTGCTGTAAAACTCAGTTTAAATGATGCCAGACACATAATTATGGAAGAAATGGTGGATCTAAGGAGGAAATAGAAGGATGAGAGGATGAAACAGTGACAGGATATGATCAGGGCTGCAACTTATAATTTTTTTACGAAATTATTTCATGTTCCCTAATTTCGTGGCATGGCCCTGATGTCATTCTTGCTATGAATTTACCATTGTTTGTTCAGTGTTTCCTCTCTCCCTTTCCTGTATTCCCCCCTTGCTATTCTCCCATGCTTTTGGCATAATATTTGTAATTTTTTTTACAAAAATTTCTTGGGAGTTTTGGCCTGGTAACAGAATGATTATTCTGTTTTTCCCCATGTTTACGTCCTCACCCTTGGGTGTTTAGGCATTGTCATCTGCATCTACTATCCGATGTACTGCAGTTTCTTCTCTGGAAGTCTCTGTTTTACATTGGATAGTGTTTAAATTGGTGACTGATTTTGGGCCATATTTTCAGTGCCTGGAGACATGTTTCTGGTTTTTGTACACTTTATGTTGACAACGGTTACTTCTCATAGTGATTACTTGTCTTCTGTTTAGTTCTGCTCATAGCCAGATACATTAATATTGTCCGTAAGTGTTACATTAATTTTTAAAAATGTTTTAAAATTTTTGTCCACACTTAGGCCTTTTGGGGATCCATTTGGGCTCATTGTTCCCATTGGGGACTTGGGCTCTTCTGAAAATTTAAAAAAAAAAAAAATTTTTTTGAAATTATTTTTTCGAAATGTTATAATGGATTATATTATGTTATGCATCTTTGTTTCAAGGGTTAGTGCAAGTACTATGACTGTTTATATTTTTTCATGATGAAAGAATATTGTTCAAATTGTAATGTGGGGAAATCTTCCTCTGATTCTCATGTTAATTGTGTTTCTTGTAGTCTATGTACTCTCACTAATTCTTGCTCAGTGTGTGCCAATTGGAATGACAAACGTTGGAGACATATGTCATGGTATATTGTTAGCAGTGAGGGGTCCATTCTCTCTGCAAGGTCACTCTAGTTTTTCAGTCTCTTTTTCAGAGGAACAAGAACAGGGTGATGTTTCCGTGATGTCTTCAACAAGTGTGCCTCCGTCATTGCAGTCTAACGAAGAGCTAGCGGCAAAAGTTCTCATGGAAATACAACAATTGCTTAAGAGGTCCCTAGTAGGATCGACGGTGTTGTTGTCTGCTAGCTCGCCTGATGTAGCGACCATTCATCGATTGGCTCGGCAGCCGGGTTCGTCCATTGCGGTCCACCGAGGATAGTACGGAGGAAGCCTTCAGTCCGGTAGCTAGCTCGTCCAGGTCCACCCGGACCACGAGCGAGAGAGGCCCCTCTCTCTTACAGCATCATCTGGGACCAGATGTTGTTGTATGTGACGCTAGTCAGTCGGAGCATACGTCCACTCCATCTGCTTGGGACCCTCCATTACATAAACAGTCCGCAGCGACTAGTCTATCGGCTTCCTCATCCTCACGGCAGCACACACGACCGAACCTTGGCAACGTGACCAATGATATCCAGCCAGCTTCGCTGACCAGGGATTCCATGTCGACCAGGTCACACCATCCGGTAGCCAGGGATACGAGGCCTTTACAATCGGGACGTGCGCATAAAAGAAGTATGTGGGATTCAACGTCCCAGGAGCTTCCAGCAGCTAAATCATGTAAGACCGCGGCTCCAAAGGCCTCCGTAACGGACTTGCTATCGCAGATAGCTCATCTTATCGCAGCATCCCAGCAGCCGTCAGAAACCTTTTCCGATCAGGAATTGTCTGAGGAAGCTGGGTCGGTTCGTTCTGCTGCAGAGTCAGCAAGGGACGACCGAGATTATCAAGTGGTCCAGTCGGATGGAGAAAGGGATTCAGAGGAGTTGGAATTTTCCCTTTCGGAGCAACATAAGGTAGCTGTAGATTTCATCCGGCAATACCTTCCTGATGTTGTTCCTCCAGACCAAAATGCTGCGTTGCCGGATAAGAGACTGATAGCGTCGCTGGACACAGACTTTTTTGGCCGGATTAAGGACACCGTCCCTGAGTTTCCCACCCTGTCCAGAAATGTCTCGCGGACATTTGATCTTTTGAATGACGCTATATTCAAACTTGCCTCCAAGACGGGCAAGTCCAGTTTCTTATCGGCCAATGCTCTACAGCTGCCTTTCATCAATCCAAGGAATAAATTTGAAACGGCAGGACAGGGCATTCCGAGAGTCCCTCTGCATCAGGACGACCAGGCTGAAGACTTAGAATTGTCTTTGCCGTTGTCTATGTCTATTCCAGCCATGATGTTGGATACGACAATCTCATCTAACAGGATCAGCTTAGACGCATTATCGTACGCAGATCACCTTACCAGAGCGTTATCATTACGTCTCGAAGGAAAAGAATTCCAGGATGTTCAAACTTCCTTAAGAGTTCTTTCGAGGACCACAGCATACTCTACGTATAACTCCGCCCTTTCAGTGGCAAATCTGGAGTTGGTTAAACATGACGCTGCCCTGGCTGCATCCACTCGCGTGGATCGTAAGGTGAAAAACTCTCTTCGAGGCGCCCCGGTCTCCGGAGAGCTTCTCTTCGACGGCAAGCTTTCCTTGATCTATGATCAAATTACTAAGAAAGCTTCAGACTCTCTGCTGTTCAAGTCTGCTTCTAAAAAGTCGAATTCAGCGGAGAAGAGTAAGACCGGCACTTCTGGGACGAGTACGTCCAAGGGAAGTTCCTATAGAGGTTCTTATAAGCCCTCTAGGTCTTACTCCAGAGACCGTCAAGGTAGCGACTCAGATAGGGGCCGTAATACTGGCCGAGACAACCGGTCAGACGCCCCTAGGTCGACGGGGCGAGGTGGAGGATGTGGTTTCTCCTCCCGCAAGCCTCGCAGGTCCAGGAAGTGATGGTGCAAACCTCTAACGTGTTCCAGTGGGCGGAAGGTTATCGAGTTGCTTAACCAACTGGTTGTCGATTACGGACGACCCTTGGGTTCGAGGGGTGATTTCAGAAGGGCTAAAACTGTCCTTTAAAAGAAAACCTCTGTTAACTCGAAGTCCAAGATGGACTCAGCTTCCGTCAAATCCTCAGAAGAGAAGTTCGCTTCTATTAGAAGTCCAATCTCTTCTGGAGAAGAATGCGATAGAGGTCGTAGAAAACCAGGAATCTCCAGGTTTCTACAGCCATCTGTTTCTGGTTCCAAAACCAGACGGCTCGTTTCGTCCAGTCGTAGATCTGAGCTGGATAAACAAGCTAATCATGGCTCCAAAATTTTATGTGGAGATCATTCGATCGGTAAGAGCGAGCATTCGAGTGAACGACTATGCTGCGAGCATAGATCTCAAGGATGCGTACTTTCACATCATGGTACATCCAGCGTTCAAAAAGTATCTCCGCTTCGCTGTCCTTGGAGTCGTTTATCAGTTCCAAGCGATGTGCTTCGGTCTGAATCTAGTGCCCTGGGCTTTCACTCAAATAATGAACTCGGTAATGACTCATTTCTGAGCTCATTCGTCTGCTGTAACGTCGGCCTACCTGGACGACATTCTTCAGAGGTTCGGCAACGAGTTAACGCTTCAGAACAATTTTCAGAATCTGCTTCAACTGCTCCGACGTCTCGGTTTTATAATAAACGAGAAGAAGTCTGATCTGGTGCTGTCCAAGTCATTCACCCACCTGGGAACTGGGAATGAGCTTCGAGACACACAACAATCTCTTTCGTCTGCTGTTAACCAGAGCGAAATTAATCAGTTGTTATGCTCGCTTTTGTCTTTGCTCCGACATAGTTACAGCGAGAGAATTCATGCAACTGATAGGTTTGTGTGGAGTCGCCGCAGATCTTATTACGATGGGGCGGCTACATACTCGGCCACTCCAAATCTTTCTGACTCAGAATTGGAGTGTCAAGATTCATTCGCTCGATACGAACATCGTCTTGTCGAATCAAGCCAAACAAGAGATTCAGACAGATATTCAGTGGTTAACTCAGGGAGTTCCACTGCAATCACCAGATCCGAGTTTTACGATTATGACGGATGCGAATCAAACAGGTTGGGGTGCAACCTTGAGCCCAACAGATTCGAAGTGGCAGGATCTTTGGGATCCGCAGTTCCTAAACAAGCACATAAACATCAAAGAAATTATGTCAATTTGGCTTGCGCTATGTCATTGGATGAACATTATTCAGAAGTCAAATGTGCAAATTCTGTCCGACAATTCGACGGTAGTAGTGTATATTCGGAACCAGGAAGGCACTCATTCCATTCCGTTATTCAACTTAACGGAAAGAATCCTTCTGTTTGTCCTAGACCATCAAGTTCTATCGGTCCGTCATATTCAGGGTCGTCTGAATGTTTTGGCAGACTCCCTTTCTCGGGAGGGGTCGCCATGTTGCCGTCAGAATGGACTCGTAAACAAACGAGTATTCAATCAGATTTGCTTCCAAAGGGAGCGTCCGATGATAGACTTATTTGCAACGCATCTCAACAATCAGTTGCAGACGTATGTGTCGCCATGTCCAGATCCTTGAGCGTTTGCAGTAGACGTTCTCTCGATCTCTTGGGACGGAATCTACTCAGGTGTCTGCTGAGGAACATGCCGCGGAAGCTTCCTCCACGAGAGGATCTTCTTTCGCAGGGGAAATCGCGCACATTGCATCACAACCCGCAAGGTCTCAACCTTCACGTATTTCCGTTGTGCGGTCCTTCTTGCATGGCAAGCAATTTACAGGGCGAGCAGTGGATGCAATTTCTAACTGTAGGAGGACCTCCTCTTCCTAAATTATGCTGCTAAGTGGAAGGTTTTCTATCGGTGGTGTGGGATCATTCTATTGATATTTATGATCCCTCCATTCCAGACATTGCTAATTTTCTAGTCTACCTGTTTGACGAGATCAAACTGCAGCCAATAACTATTAAGGGTTATAGGTCTATGCTATCGCATACCTATGCTCATCATGATAGCTTACAGATTGGATCTAATGTCTCTTTATCTAAGTTAGTGAAAAACTTTTCGATAAATAGACCTAGAACCCTTAGATTAATTCCTAAGTGGAATGTAGCTTGGGTTCTTCTTAAGCTAAAAGAAGCGCCATTTGAGCCTCTTGACACGGTGGACTTCAAATTCTTATCTTATAAGACAGCTTTTCTCTTAGCCTTCTCTTCGGCTAGAAGAGTTAGTGAGCTTCATGCACTATCTGTTGATGATTCTCACTATCGTAATGTAGGTAATACTATTACCTTGACTACTAATGTTGGATTTTTGACTAAGAATTGGGCTCCTAATATGTATCCGGAACGTCTTGTTATTAAGGGTCTTCTGTCTTCAGACGGGCATAGGCCTTTACTCTGTTCTGTTAGAGCTATGCGTATTTACAATCGTAGATCTGAGTTTATCAGAAAGGGACGTAAACGTTTCTTTCTGTCTCTGCTGCCCAATAAAAGGGACATTACGGTCCATTCTATTGCAAGGTGGATTCAATTAACTATCCATACTGTTTATGAAAAATTATCTTCAACTCGGCAGTCTGTGCTTAAGATTTTGGCGTATGAAGTAAGAGCGCTGTCTACATCTTGGTCTTATGCTAATAGTGTTGCTATTACTGATTTGATGAAGGCTGCATATTGGTCTCAGCCTTCGACATTCAAGAGTTTTTATCTTAGAAATATTGAGTCCATTTCTGGCGACCTGCATTGTTTAGGTCCGTTATCTGTTGCTCAGAATGTCGTCCACTAAACAGTTGCAACTATAGTTATGCAGGCTTTCTGTTCCAGCAGCGACTCTGTCCTGCTGCCCTCGTCGCTCTGGGGGTATTTGACCCAGGGCAAGGGGAAGGGGGGGGGGGGGGGTGGTGTTCCCTTAGATCACCTGCTTTATAGTGAAAAGCAAGGGAATACCTCCTCTGGAGTCAGTAATTCCGAGTCGGTACCGGAATGGTTTTAAAGTGTAAAGCTAAAGTTTCACTCATTCATGTAATATTTTTAAAGTGTAGCTCGGTGTGAAGCAATTGTATATGTCACGTGTCATACGGGCATTAATATACAATCCTCGGACACTTTTAATGAGTATAAAGAGTCTCATTTCTCTGGACTTCCTTTATTTATTGGCTTTCCTTTTAAAAATATTAGTATAACGGGTTATACTGGATGTTAATAGAGATCATTGATGTTATTGTGCTCAATTACAGAAGGGTATTGTGTCTTGAAACAAACAAGAAAGATACATGTAAAACCTGTTCTCCTTGAGGGGATAATTCTGTTTACATGTAATTGAGCCTATTGGATTTTCCTCTATGTCCTAGGCTCTCCAGTCTTTTTTCTATTCAGCTAAGTCTGGGTCATTGGTACAGTATAAAAATGTTAAAAAATTTATAGTAATTTATATATTTTTTATACTTACCAATGACCCAGACGGGGATGGCCCTCCCATGAATTGGGAACTCATACCTCCCAGCTGATTACTTAATGCTTACCAGGCACTGGTTGTGAGAATGACAATTGGCGCCAATTTCGAGACCTCCTTGACACTGCGCATACGCAGTGGATAAAAGGTATGGAGAACCACATAGGACCTTGAAATTTTGGATTTTAATGCAAATTTTGAGGATTGGGGGGCAAAATTTGTGTTTGGCCCTTGATTTTAAGGAGTTAGCACCAGCTAAGTCTGGGTCATTGGAAAGTATAAAAAATATACAAATTACTATAAAACTTTTTTCTCCTGCATATATTATGCGAATTAGAGAAACTTTGATTTATTTGGTGCTACTTGTATGCAATTAGTGGACATGTCAATATGGCTTGCGCCGTCAACATGGCTGGAGGCCATATTTATGAACCGATCTTTACGAAACTTCTTGGGTACCTTTGTTATCACCATGGGACGAGAACAAGTGTTTTGGGGTCCGGTCAGAAATTCAAGGTGGCCGCTGCCAGCCATTTTGTACAAAATTAGGTGCAATCAGATTTTTGCGCAGAACTTCCATATAAAAACTCTGATTTGAATAATTTTTTGTATGAATGTTTAGTACCATGGGATACATTACATATAATACAGGTTTTTTATCGTGCAAAAATTATGCAAATTAAACTAACTTTGATTTATGCAGTTACTTTCAGCACTGTTAAGTGCAAATGCCAATACGGCTTGGGCTAGAGGCCGTATTTATGAACCGATCTTCACAAAACTTCTTGGGTACCTTTGTTATCACCTAGGGAAGAGAACGAGTGTTTTGGGGTCCAGTCCAAAATTCAAAATGGCCACTGGCAGTCATTTTGTACCAAAATTAGATGCAATCAGTTTTTTGTACCGAACTTCTATACGGCTCAGGCAAGAGGCCGTATTTATGAACCAATCTTTACGAAACTTCTTTGGTACCATTGTTATCACCTTGGGACGAGAATGAGTGTTTTTGGGTGTGGTCCGAAATTCAAGATGGCCACCAGCAGCCATTTTGTACCAAAATTAGTGCAATCAGTTTTTTGTACAGAACTTCTGTATGAAAGTTCTGATTTGAATAAATTTTTGTATGAATGTTCAGTAACATGGAATACATCACATATAATACAGGTTTTTTCTCGTGCAGAAATTATGCAAATTAGATGAACTTGCTTTATTCAGTGCTACTTATACACAGTAAGTGCACATGTCGATATGGCTAGGGCTGGAGGCTGTATTTATGAACTGATCTTCACGAAACTTCTTGGGTACTTTTGTTTTTGGGTGTGGTTCAAAATTCAAGATGGCTGCCGGTGGCCATTTTGTACCAAAATTAGGTACAATCAGTTTTTGGTACAGAACTTCTGTATGAAGGTACTGATTTGAATAAATTCTTGAATGAATGTTTAGTAACATGGAATGCATCATATATAATACAGGTTTTTTTCTCATGCAGAAATTATGCAAATTAGATGAACTTGATTTATTCAGTGCTACTTATACATATATTATAAGTGCACATGTCAATACGGCTCGGCTAGAGGCTGTATTTATGAACCGATCTTCACGAATCTTCTTGGGTACCTTTGTTATCACCTTGGGACGAGAATGAGTGTTTCTGGGTGCGGTCTAAAATTCAAGATGGCTGCAAGTGGTCATTTTGTTCTTATAAAAAAACTGTGGTAGCTGAGGGGTTAGCTGTTTTCGCAATACAGATATCAGTGTTATTTATTAAAAATTGGTTAATATATCCAATTCCGATGCCAAAAATAACTACACAGCTTTATTAACTCTTTACCAGTTAAAGACAATTTAAAAAAAAAAATTGTTTACCTCATTTTCATATTTCTCTACCTTTATCATTATTTCCAGTAAAACCACAGAAATATGGGTAACATTGGGACTAGTTTGTTGAGTTGTTCCTTTGATATCCATATTTGGGTTTTACTAAAAAAAATTGTTTACCTCATTTTCATATTTCTCTTCCTTTATGTACCTTTGTTATCGGGTCATTACCTAGATGTTTGTCATTGCTGTGTCACATACTATACATGTACATGTCTTACACAAGTTGAGCTACAGTGTCGTTGACACTTTCATTTTAGCTCAACATGACAAAGTCAAGCTATTCACTTCTTGTCCATCGGCATATGTACATACGTACGTCCACAATTTCCTTTGACACACCTCACAGGTTGCATTTATGATCACATTGCTTTGAAACTTGGTGTGCTTGTTTGGGGTGACGTCTAGATGGGGGCTAACGATTTTCTTCAATTTCCGTCAAAAAATGTTGCTGCGGCCAACGTTCTTTGAACTTAGTCTGGTCAGACATCAATATTTCCCTTTGGCATACCCTACAGGGCACATTTATGAGCAGATTGCTTTGAAACCTGGAATGCTTGTTTGGGGTGACCTCTAGATGAGAGCTATCGATTTTCTTCAATTTCCATCAAAAAATGTTGCTACGGGCAACGTTCTTTGAACTTAGTCTGGTCAGATCTCAATATTTCCCTTTGGCACACCCTACAGGGCACATTTATGATCGGATTGCTTTGAAACCTGGCATGCTTGTTTGGGGTGACCTCTAGATGGGAGCTATCGATTTTCTTCCATTTCCGTCAAAAAATGTTGCCGCTGGTAACGACCTGTAAACTTAGTTTAGTCAGGCATCAATATACTCCTTTGGCATGCCGTACAGGGCACATTTTTGATCAGATCGGTTTGAAACTTGGTATGCTTGTTTGGGGTTACCTATAGATGGGAGATATGGATTTTCTTCGATACAGTAGAACCTGACTTGAGACATCACCCTTTGGGTCACACAAAAGTGGTCTCTCAAGACAGGTGGTCTCTCATAACAGGTTTCAGGTTTTCTCAAGTCAGTGAATAACCAACCACAAAATTCAGAAATGGAGAAGAATGGATTTTTGTAATTACTTTGTAGTTGTTCTTTTTAGCTCATCTGAGCACAGCTCAAGGGGAGCTTTACTAATCACTTTCCGTCCGTCGTCATTCATCAGGCGTTAACTTTACATTATCGACTTCTTCTAACAAACTACTGGACCAAATTCAACAAAATTTGCTGTGCATGTACCCTATCATATGTCAATTCAAGTTTGTTCAAATCAAGTTGACCCGCCCCTTGGTAGGGCCACGCCTAAAAAGTGTGCTTAAATCTTAAAAAAATCTTCTCATGAACCAGCAGTAGCAGAGACTTGATATTTGGTGTGCAGCTTCCTTTTGAGATGGGTGTAGACTCAGATTTGTTCAAGAGAAGTTCAAGGAGCTATATTTGCTTTCGTTATGGGAGGGGCAAGAATTTTTGCCCCGCCCAAAATTTTTATTTTCCAAACCGAAAGGCAGATTTGAACCAAATTTGATATGAGGGCTTATTGGGTCATAAGTACTTAATTTATGCAAAACATTTTTTTCCCCGTCGCCCCATGAGAACCACAGGAGCTAAAAATAGAAAACAAATTAAAATGCCCATATCTCCAAAACTACACGGCACTGAGAATTCTTATTTGGTGTGAAGCTTCCTTAAGACCAACAGAATGGAATGGTAAAAAAAATTGCTATCGGTTTTATCATGGGGTACTTTTTTGGGACTTTGAAAAAGTGCTGAGTCAGCATTTTTTAACATTTGTAAGTGATGGGAAAAACATTTAACACTACTTTTCTCCCAAACCACTGCTCCAAAAGCTTTCAAATTTCACATATAACACCTTTGGAAGATTGTTTCACATGTTTATTGTCTCCCGCTTTTTGAAAAAAATGGGAGATATTAAATTCGGGGTGTCTTGTGTTTTTTCGTTCCCAGACTCTAACTTTCCTTACAGTGACCGGATTTCGATGAAATTTGGGTAGTAGATCACTTTCATCAATTGTGGGTCCAAGTTCGAATATGGGCATTTTCTGCGCATATTTAATTAGATTGCTGAAATTTGATTGGCTGACGGTTTCCAGATTCTAACTTTCCTTAAAATCAATCGATTTTGATGAAATTTCATATATGGATTACTTTTAATAGTACCTAGGTCAAGTTCGAATGTGGGAAATTTTGTACCGAAAATCGGTCCGCCTCCCCCGTGTGTCAATGCACCTAGGACTAAAAGATGTATTTATGAACCAATCTTCATGAAACTTCTTGGGTATCTTTGTTATCATTGCAAGACCAGAATATGCATTTTGGGGTTTGGTCCAAAGTTCTAGATGGCCGCCAGCGACCATTTTGTTCCAAAATTGGGTGTAATCAGTTTTTTATACAGAACTTCTATATGAAAGTTTGGATATGAATAAATTTTTGTATGAATGTTTAGTAACATGCAATACATCACATATAATACGGGTTTTGTTCTCGTGCAAAAAGTATGCAAATTAGGGAAACTTTGATTTATTCAGTGCTACTACTAATACACAGCAAGTGCACACCTTCCGTGTTTTTCGTTTCCAGACTCTTGACTTTCCTTACAGTCAGTCGATTTCGATGAAATTCGGGTAGTAAATCACTTTCATCAATTGTGGGTTCCAAGTTCGAACATGGGCATTTACGCGCATATTTAATTAAGTTGCTTAAATTTGATTGGCTGATGGTTTCCGGACTCTAACTTTCCTTAGAGTTAACCGATTTCAAAGAAATTTCATATATGGATTACTTTTCACATCAGTTTAATGTAATATGTCTTATCATACAGTCTTATTTTTTAGTGATTCTCACAGTTATACTCCACATCACTTCACTTACTTTGACAGTGACCTCCGTGAAAATAAATCTGATAACCACTGTCTGAAGCACTGTCTGTTCTGTCTCTTCTAAATAACTTCCACTTGCAACTCAGCTATATTCCACTGGATGCATTAATTCCCCTTGAAACTGCTGCTCAGCAGGAGACATGAATTCACTGAATTTGCCTGTTGAAATCAGTTCCCTGGGTCCATATTTGGACTCTCTATGGGAGCCCAAATGTTTAAATTAGTGCAGTATGAGGAATATTCTTTAAAAATCTTCTTTAGATCTACCAATAGGAATCTTGATATTTGGTATGCAGCATGCTTAGGGAGGTGAGATTCAAGTTTGTTCAAGCCAGATCCCTGGGTTCATATTTGGGCTGAAAATTTGGGGTCCTGGTCCAGACGTGGAAATTTTGAACCAAAATCTGGAAATTAGTTTTTTGTTTTTTTATGCGTTTTGGTCAATTTTAAGGCAAAAAAAATTAATTTTTTTTTACACTGAAAATTTGGGGTCCTGGTCCGGACTTGGAAATTTTGGACCAAAATCCAGAAATTAGTTTTTTTTTGTTTTTTATGCATTTTGGTCTTAAGACAAAAAAAAAAAAATTTTTTACGCTGAAAATTTGGGGTCCTGGTCCGGACTTGGAAATTTTGGACCAAAATCCAGAAATGAGTTTTTTTTGTTTTTTATGCATTTTGGTCAATTTTAAGACATAAAAATTTTTTTTTTTTACCCTGAAAACTTGGGGGCTGGGTGGGACTTTTTGGTCCATTTTAAGAAGAAGAAAAAAAATTTTAGTCTGAAAAAATTTTGTTTGGGACTGAAAATTTTCGAACAAAAATAAAAAAAAATCGTTTTTTTATGCGTTTATCTCAATGTTGGGACGTGCAAGTGCAGGAACTGAAAATAGAAGGAAAATCCTGTGTATTGTGTGGGCACAATAGCTTTGTCTAGTTGGTATATGCTTTTCTTTTCTTGAAATGGACTGTTATAAAAATTATAAAAATAAATTTGTGTTGAAAATCTTTATTGAAGATTTTCAACAGGAATTTATTTTTATAATCCTATCAGTCACATTTCTATGGAAGCCCATTAGGGACATGTGAAGAAAAAAAAATTATATGTGTGAAAAAAAAAAAAAAATAAGTCGTGCTCACGAGATAATTATCTCATGCGCACGAGATACCTAAGTCGTGCGCACGAGATACCTAAGTCGTGCGCACGAGATACCTAAGTCGTGCGCACGAGATAATATGTTTAGGTTACTGCAAGCATTTCGCATGTAGTGGAATAGCAGGGTTGGGAAGGGGGACAAAACCGTCAAGATATCCACCTTTCGACTGTGTTTGTAGACGTTGTAAATGCCCTCACCCGAAACCCGTATTTTTCTCCGACCCTGACATATCAATTTTATTATGAACTAAGAGGAAGTGTGTATTAGGGTAGAGGAGGAAAAGGTGCGGGTGGCGGGGGGAAGGAGGGGTGCTCGTGAGAAGTAGCCGAGGATTCCCAGTATGACTTGTCTGTTCTGCTACATCTAAAGACGAAATTCTAGCGTCTTTCTGGCTGCATATTTAAAATTTCATCATACTGGGCCGAACCAGAGTTGCCCCAGGGGTGTGATTGCCCAGTGATTGCCCAGCGCATTGTTTTGCCCTTCATTGTAAGGTGCTTTGGTTGGTTACCCAAAAATATTCAGCATATTCCAAGATAGGGTACACGTCTAAAGCGGTGTCCCCCTCTCCCCCTCCAACCCCCAACAAACACATTCGGAATGCTTTTACGTACCCCTTTCTCCCGAAAATCCTGGAATTTACCTCCCACTGGACGGAGAGGGAGGGGCATCTCTGGTATTTCTCTTTCCTGTGAGTCTTCTTCAGTCAACTCAAGCTGCATTAATTCCAGCTTGGAGATCTGGCAAGTTAGGAATTTGCCAAGTTCCCAGTTAAGGAACCTAGCCTACTCCATTTATTGAGCGGGTGCGACAATTTGAAACCTGTTTCCAGTGATTACGTCTCACCCCTCCAAACAGTTACGGGGACACTAGATTATTTGTTTTGCTCCACGGGGCTGACCGATTGCCGCCTACTAACCTAGCCTACTAATGTGGTTTGTTTTTGAATAGGATAGAAGCGCCCCCACCCCCCACCCCCCCCACACACACACAAACACTCCAAGTCCCAGCAACTCCATCACCCAGTTATCGTCTTGTGGTGAAAAGGAGTTAAGAGCTCTCACAGGTTTCAAAGTATCCCGCTTCGGTAGAAAACGCTCTTGGTCCAAGGATCACCAGCCCAGACAAGACAACATAGTTAAATTTCCAGGTCTCCTGCTTCGGTGGGGACCGCGCTTGCTCATAGGACACCCAGCCCGATAGAGGACCATTTCTAAATATGCCTCACAGCAGAAACTCGATTCACAATATATGTAGGCCTATCGTATAACAGTAGTAGGGCGCATAGCTGTAAATCCTGGGGGATGGGTGGTGGGAGTGTAACAGCAATCAGATTACTCCAGAATCACTCTCAGACTATTGTTTCAAACCCTTCACGGAGGAAAGTCTACCGGTCCCACATTCGAGAAAGTACCCCCTCTCCTCATCAAAATGAATAAGGCCCAAACGTCATCGGCAGATGACAATAGTCCAAGGGCAAATGACTATATAGTCGTCGGAAAATTTAGCGGTACATACCCCCCCCCCCCCCCCCTCCAATATTTCGGGGTAGATAGTACTAGATACGGTACTGGTGGGTTGCCCTTCTATGAAGAAGTATCATAAAAGTTACGACAAGCCATCCTGCCATGGGAGGTCCTTCCCAGTGTTTTCTGCTGAGCCAGGCAGTAGAAAGCTCTTCAAACTTAGGATTAGTACCGTCATAGATTGGCACCCTACATGGATGTATGATGCTTACGTATTAGTGGCAACCAATGTACTTTAGTAGATAGGGCGATACGATACGCACGGCAACCATTGGGGCACGACACCCCCGGGACGACCATGTTTCGCCCGTGTGTGAACAAATTTGGGAACAGGGAGTCACAAAAAGTGACGTTCTCGACTTCAAGGGCCACATAAGAGGCAATACATGCAGGAAATTAGTCGTCTCCTCTCACCAGTAAAGACTATAACCCACTCCCTCAAGCTTGGTAAGTCGTGCGCACGAGATAGCTATCTCGTGCACACGAGATACCTAAGTCATGCACACGAGATAGCTAAGTCGTGCGCACGAGATAGCTATCTCGTGCGCACGAGACACTCAGTCGTGAGCACGAGATACCTAAGTCGTGCGCACGAGATACCTAAGTTGTGCGCACGAGATACCACGTGCGCACGAGATAACTAAGTCGTGCGCACGAGATACTAAGTCATGCGCACGAGATACTTAAGTCGTGCGCACGAGATAGCTATCTCATGCGCACGACTTACTGAGCTTGGTGGATTGGGTTATAGTCTTTACTAGTGACAGGAGATGACTAATTTCCTGCATTTATTGCCTCTTCTGTGGTTCTTGAAGTCGAGAACGTCACTTCCTGTTCCCAATTTTGTTCACACACGGGCGACACATGGTCGTCCCGGGGGTGTCGTGCCCCAATGGTTGTTGCCGTGCGTATCGTATCGCCCTATCTACTAAAGTACATTGGTTGCCAATAATACGTAAGCATCATACATCCACGGTAGGGTGCCAATCTATGACGGTACTCATCCTAAGTTTGAAGAGCTTTCTACTACTGAACGGCTCAGCAGAAAAGTACCATCTACCCCGGAATATTGGAGGGTGTGGGGGGGGGGGGGGGGGGGGGGGTATGTACCGCTAAATTTCCAGACGACTATATAGTCATTTGCCCTTGGACTATTGTCATCTGCCCGATGACGTTTGGGCCCTATTCATTGGGGCGAGGAGAGGGGTGTACTTTCTCTAATGTGGGACCGGTAGACTTTCCTCCGGGAAGTTTTGAAACAATAGTCTGGGAGTGATTCTGGAGTAATCTGATTGCTGTTACACTCCCACCACCCATCCCCCGGAATTTACAGCCATGCGCCCTGCTACTGTTATACGATACATATATATATTGTGAATCGAGCCTCTGCTGTGAGGCATATTTAGAAGTGGTCGTCTATCGGGCCTTATGAGCAAGTGCGGTCCCCACCGAAGCAGGAGACCTAGAAAGTTTACCATGTTATCTTTTCTGGGCTGGTGATTCTTGGACCAAGAGAATTTTCTACCGAATCGGGACACTTTGAAACCTGTGAGAGCTCTTAACTCCTTTTCACTACAACACGATAACTGGGTGATGGAGTTGGTGGTACTTGGAGTGTATGTGTGTGTGTGTGTGGGGGGGGGGGGGGGGGGCTTCTATCCTATTCAAAGACAAACTACATTACAAGGCGCCAATGGGTCAGCCCTGAGGGGCAAAACAAATAATCTAGTGTCCCCGTAACTGTTTGGGGGGGGGGGGGGGGGAGGGGGGGGGGGGGGGTGAGACGTAATCATTGGAAATAGGTTTCAAATTATCGGCCCGCTCAATAAAGGGAGTAGGTTCCTTGACTGGGAACTTGGCAAATTCCTTACTTGCCAGATCTACAAGCTGGAATTAATGCAGCTTGAGTTGACTGAAGAAGACTCACAGGAATAGAGAAATACCAGAGTCACACCTCCCTCCCTCCAGTGGGAGGTAAATTCCAGGATTTTCGGGAGAAAGGGGGACGTAAAAGCATTCCGAATGTGTTTGTTGGGGGGTTGGAGGGGAGAGGGGGACACCGCCTTAGACGTGTACCCTATCTTGGAATATGCTGTATATTTTGGGGTAACCAACCAAAGTACCTTACAATGAAGGGCGAAACAATGCGCTGGGCAATCACACCCCTGGGGAAACTCTGGTGCGGCCCAGTATGATGAAATTTTAAATATGCAGCCAGAAAGACTCTAGTATTTCGCCTTTAGATGTAGCAGAACAGACAAATCATACTGGGAATCCTCGGCTACTTCTCACGAGCACCCCAATCCCCCCCACCCATACCCCCCCCCCCCCCCCCCTTCTCCTCCTCTAGTTATCGTCTTGTGGTGAAAAGGAGTTAAGAGCTCTCACAGGTTTCAAAGTATCCCGCTTCGGTAGAAAACGCTCTTGGTCCAAGGATCACCAGCCCAGACAAGACAACATAGTTAAATTTCCAGGTCTCCTGCTTCGGTGGGGACCGCGCTTGCACATAGGACACCCAGCCCGATAGACGACCATTTCTAAATATGCCTCACAGCAGAGACTCGATTCACAATATATATATGTATCGTATAACAGTAGTAGGGCGCATAGCTGTAAATCCTGGGGGATGGGTGGTGGGAGTGTAACAGCAATCAGATTACTCCAGAATCACTCTCAGACTATTGTTTCAAACCCTTCCCGGAGGAAAGTCTACTGGTCCCACATTCGAGAAAGTACCCCCTCTCCTCGCCAAAATGAATAGGGCCCAAACGTCATCGGGCAGATGACAATAGTCCAAGGGCAAATGACTATATAGTCGTCGGAAAATTTAGTGGTACATACCCCCCTCCTCCAATATTTTAAATTCCAGGATTTTCGGGAGAAAGAGGTACGTAAAAGCATTCCGAATGTGTTTGTTGGGGGTTGGAGGGGGAGAGGGGGACACCGCTTTAGACGTGTACCCTATCTTGGAATATGCTGAATATTTTTGGGTAACCAACCAAAGCACCTCACAATGAAGGGCGAAACAATGCGCTGGGCAATCACACCCCTGGGGCAACTCTGGTTCGGCCCAGTATGATGAAATTTTAAATATGCAGCCAGAAAGATGCTAGTATTTCGTCTTTAGATGTAGCAGAACAGACAAGTCATACTGGGAATCCTCGGCTACTTCTCACGAGCACCCTCCTTACCCCCAATCCCCCCCCCCCCCCGCCCGCCCGCTCCTCCGCCTCCCCTACCCTAACACACACTTCCTCTTAGTTCATAATATTGATATGTCAGAGTTGGAGAAAAATACGAGTTTCGGGTGAAGGCATTTACAACGTCTAAAACACAGTCGAAAGGTGGATATCTTGACGGTTTTGTCCCCCTTCCCAACCCTACTATTCCACTAGATGCTAAATGCTTGCAGTAACCTAAACATATCTCGTGCGCACGACTTAGGTATCTCGTGCGCACGACTTAGGTATCTCGTGCGCACGACTTAGGTATCTCGTGCGCACGAGATAATTATCTCGTGCGCACGACTTAATTATCTCGTGTGCACGACTTGGGTATCTCGTGTGCACGAGATAATTATCTCGTGCGCACGACTTAATTTTTTTTTTTCCACACATATAATTTTTTTTCTTCACATGTCCCTAATGGGCTTCCGTACATTTCAGGTATGTATGAAATTGTTTATTCAGCAATAATCCTAATCTTTTCACAGGGGTCTTCAACATCTCAATCTTTAATGAGTTATGTAACTGAATAGCAATTTAAACTACTTTTAATTATGTTAGTATAACCACAATGAATTTTCCAATTCCAGAACAGGTAAAAGGTTTTTGTCATGGTTTCAGTCTTCAAAGGGGTGGTCTCTCAAGACAAGTCCATTATGGCATAAAAATACAAGTTGGTACCAGGTTACAGTGGTCTCTCAAGACAGGTGGTGTCCCATAGCAGGTCCATTATAGAGTAAAACCAATCGGTGCTTGGCAGACAGTGGTCTCTCAAGACAGGTTTTACTGTATCTGCCAATAAATGTTGCCACTGTAACGACCTTTGATGAAATTAGTGCAATTATGCATCAAAATTTCCACTTAGCACACCCTGCAGTGCACAGTTTTGACCAGATCACTTTGAAACTTGTTATGCTTGTTTGGGCCGAGCTCTAAATGGTAGCTATCGATTTTCTTCCATTTCCGTCAAAAAATGTTGCCGCTGGCAATGTTCTTAGAACTTAGTTTAGTCAGACCTCAATATTAACCTTTGTCATACCCTACAGGGCACATTTATGATTGAATTGTTTTGAAACCTGGCATGCTTGTTTGGGGTGACCTCTAGATGGGAGCTATTTTCTTCCATTTTCCATCAAAAAATGTTGCCAGTGGCAACGACCTTTGAACTTGGTTTGGTCAGGGATCAACATATTCCTTTGGCATGCCCTACAGGGCATATTTATGATCAGGATGGTTTGGAACTTGGTATGTTTGTTTGGGGTTACCTCTAGATGGGAGCTATCGATTTTCTTTTATTTCCATCAAAAATAGTTGCCATTGGCAACAACCTCTGATGAACTTAGTAAAAACATAGTGCAGTTTAGCATCAATATTTCCCTTTGACACACCTTGCAGGGCACATTTATGATTGGATCACTTGCAAACTTGGTGTGCTTGTGTGGGGTGACATCTATATGGGAGCTGTTGATTTTCTACCATTTCTGTCCAAAAATGTTGCCGCTGACCTTTGAACTTAGCTCAGTCATACCTCAATATTTCCCTTTAACACACCCTTCTGGGCACATTTATGATCGGATCACTTTGAAACTTGGTATGTGTGTTTGGGGTAACCTCTAGATGTCAGCTATTGCTTTTTTTTCATTTCCATAAAAAATTATTGTCGTTATCGCCAGCGTTTGAACTTACTACATTTGTGCATCAGCTTATAATTTTTGCACTCTCTGCAGGGTATATTTATGAATTTTCATAAAAAAAAAACATTGCCACAAGCAATGACCTTCAGACTTAGTGCATTTGTCCATTAACATCTTCCTTTGGCATGCCTCAGATAGCACATTCTTTATCAGGTTGTTTTGAAACTTTGTATGCTTATGCAGGGTGACAAAGATAGGAGCTATTGATTTTCTTTTCATTTCCATCAAAAGCTGTTGCTGTTGGCAACAATCTATTACTTTATTGCATTTGTGCATCAACATTCTTCTTTGACATGGCCTACAGGCCACATTTATCATAGGATTGTTTTTGAACTTGGTGTGCTCATTAGGCAAGACCTTCAGATAAGAGCTATTGATTAGCATTCATTTCTGTGAAAAAAGTGGCCATTTATAATGACCTCTGAACATACTGCATTTGTGTATCAACATTCTGCCTTTAGCCAGTCTTACAGTTTACATTTAAAAATGCATGGATTACTCGGACGTTGTGCACACACAATGCTGTTATGTTGAAATTTCATCAAATAACATTGGTACCAATGATCTTCAATTTTGCCATTTCATTTATAACTTACCAAGTTCAAGTTTGTCAAGTTGAGCTACAGTGTCATTGACACTTTCATTTCCTTTAAAAAAATCTTTTAATTTATTGCATTTGTGCATCAACATTCTTCTTTGACATGGCCTACAGGCCACATTTATCATAGGATTGTTTTTGAACTTGGTGTGCTCATTAGGCAAGACCTTTATATAAGAGCTATTGATAAGCATTTTTTTTTTTTTTTTTAAACAATATTTTTATTTCCTCAATGAAATGGGGTTTGGCGAACAAGCAATGCCTATATTAACGCTATACCCTACAGAGAAATACAATAGAATACAATGGTGCAGGTGCAACTGTACATAAAACAGAAAATGATCCAATGAATTAGAAGGAAAGAGAAAGTACCATACTATATCCCACCATCTCCTTTAAATAATTTACCTATCTATTGGGTGTGGAGGCAATCTACTTTCATTTATATGATAGGCCCACTAAAATCTCTCTCACCCAATACAGCAAAGGTCATTGTCAGGGTTCTTTCCCACTGGAAATAAACCATTCACTGGAATCTCATTGTTTCCCTAATATATTCTTGAACCGCACTAAATATACTGGCGTTTTCCAAGGCAGTTGTCTCCGTATCCCCATATAGCATAAGAGTGATATTAGTGGTGTGGCCCAATTTTATTAGAAGCGAATGTCTTTGTTCTGCATATAGAGGACACTTTAATAAATAGTGTTCAGTGTCTTCATATACATGACCGCAGCCACAAGATGCATTATCACTTATAAATCTATCAAATTTATGTCCGTTTAAAACACTACAATTTAACCGCAGCTTCGTGTGAACAATTTGTTCCTTTCTGCTACCCACCCATAATAAAACCCAGGGACGACATTGTCGTTAATTGCAAGTTTCTTCTTAAAATGATCTACGGAAGTACAGTTCTACAGATCTGCGCTTAAGCCGTTCCAAAGTTTTACCACTGATGCAGAAACGAGTTAGAAAACCTGTTCGTGTTAAATTTAATTTCCCTTAACAAGTTCGAAGATCTTAGCGAGTAATAAGTCAATTCTGATACAGGTTGCGGAATGAGCAGCCTAATGTAGTTTGGGACGTTTGTGAACATAATCTTATACAACGCTACTAATTTGTGGTGTCGTCTACGCTCTTTGAGTGGTATGAAACCAGATTCTCTATAGATAAGTTGATGACTTGTTCCCCTAGTGAGCCCTATTAGAGTTCGTAGAGCATCCAAGTGTAAATTTTCTAGGAGTGTTGATTTAGTCTCTGTGCAACCATCCCATATAACATCGGCATAAACAGCGGGAGAATGAAGTATTGATATAGAGTTTCCAATGCTTGTCTGGACAATCTGTATTTTAGGCTTCTAAGACAGTTTATCATAGGGCTGACTTTACTTATAAGACTCTCTATGTGTGAATCCCATTGTCCTGTTTTTGAAAAGATCAACCCAAGATGTTTATGAGTGTCCATCTCTTCTATTTGCTGTCCTAGGAGGTAAAGATGGGGGCGAAGCATGGGATTTACTCTATTTGAAATATACAGCGATTCGGTCTTTAGTGGATTAAATATAACCTGCCATGTTTTAGACCACTGGGCAATTTTTCTCAGGTCATTATTCAAAACCTGTGCTGCTAATTTTGCATCTTCGATTTCCAGATAAAGTGTTGTATCATCGGCATAAAGTCTAATATTGGAAGTAATATCTTTAACAATATCATTTATGTATATATTGAACAGGAGGGGCCCTAAAACGGATCCCTGTGGCACGCCAGCTTTAATGGTTTGATTTTTCGATTTATAAGCATTCATTTCTGTGAAAAAAAATTGCCATTTTCACTAACCTCTGAACATACTGCATTTGTGTATCAGCATTCTTCCTTTAGCCAGTCTTACAGTTTACATTTAAAAATGCATGGATTACTCTGATGTTGTGCACATACAATGCAGTTATGTTGAAATTTCACCAAATAACATTGATACCAATGATCTTCAATTTTGCCATTTCATTTATAACTTATCAAGTTCAAGTTTGTTAAGCTGAGCTACAGTGTCACTGACACTTTCATTTTAGCTTCCAACCAATAACTTGAGCTGTAACTAACAGAATCAAATAAAATTTGTTGTGTAGGGGTATCAACAAATGAAAGTGTCAATGACACTGTAGCTCAACTTGTCAAGACAAAGACATGTACATGTATAGTATGTGACACAGCAATGACAAACATCTAGGTAATGACCTGATAACAAAGGTACATATAAAGTATTGTAACGGTCTGTACATAAATACTGACCATTGCCTGTAACAAATGTATAGGTAAAGTATTGTAAAAGTGGGTGACAGTCAGATGCTAAACTAGAAAAAAATCTTTGATTCCCAGAGTGGGTCTGACTGAACCCCAAAATATTTGTTCTCATAGCACAGTGATAACAAAGGCACCCCAAAACACACTCGTTCCCGTCCCAAGGTGAAAACAAAGGTACCCAAGAAGTTTTGTGAAGATCAGTTCATAAATACGAGGTGTATAGAACTTGTGACAAAAAACTGATTGGACCTAATTTCGGTACAAAATGGCCACTGGCAACCATCTTGAATTTTGGACCGTACCCAGAAACACTCATTCTCGTCCCAAGGTGATAACAAAGGTACCCAAGAAGTTTTGTGAAGATCGGTTCATAAATACAGCCTCTACCCTGAGCCGTATTGACATGTGTGCTTACATTGTGTAAGTAGCACTGAATAAATCAAAGTTCATCTAATTTGCATAATTTCTGCACGAAAAAAAACCCTTACAATATGTGATGTATTCCATGTTACTAAACATTCCTACAAAAATTTATTCAAATCAGAACTTTCATACAGAAGTTCTGTACAAAAGACTGATTGCACTAATTTTGGTACAAAATGGCTGCTGGTGGCCATCTTGAATTTTGGACCACACCCAAAAACACTCGCTCTCATCCCACGGTGATACCAAAGGTACCCAAGAAGTTTCGTAAAGATTGGTTCACAAATATGGCCTCTAGTCTGAGCTGTATAGAAGTTCTGTACAAAAAACTGATTAGACCTAATTTCGGTACAAAATGGCCACTGGCAGCCATCTTGAATTTTAGACCGCACCCAGAAACACTCGTTCTCGTTCCAAGGTGATAACAAAGGTACCCAAGACATTTCGTGAAGATCAGTTCATAAAAACAGACTCTAGTCTGAGCCGTATTGACATGTGTACTTACTGTGTGTAAGTCGCACTGAAAAAATCAAAGTTCATCTAATTTGCATAATTTCTGCACGAGAAAAAAACCTGTATTATATGTGATGTATCCCATGGTACTAAACATTCACACAAAAAATTATTCAAATCAGCGCTTTCATATGGCAGTTCTGTGCAAAAATTGCACCTAATTTTGTACAAAATGGCTGCCATCGGCCATCTTGAATTTCGGACCGGACCCAAAAACACTTGTTCTCGTCCCACGGTGATACCAAAGGTACCCAAGAAGTTTCGTAAAGATCGGTTCATAAATACGGCCTCTGGCCCAAGCTGTATTGGCATTTGCACTTACAGTGCTGAAAGTAACACCAAAAACCATCAAAATTAGTCTAATTTGCACAATTTACGCACAAGAAAAAAAACGGTATTATATGTGATGCATCCCATGGTACTAAACATTCATACAAAAAATTATTCAAATCAAAGCTTTCATATGGAAGTTCTGTACAAAAAACAGATTTCTGCATCAAAAAATGGCGGCTGGCAGCCATCGTGAATTCCGGACCGCACCCAAAAACACTCGTTCTCGTCCCACGGTCATAACAAAGGTACCCATGAAGTTTTGTAAAGATCGGTTCATAAATACGGCCTCTAGCCCGAGCCGTATCCAATTGTTGACGTACGGACAGACGGACGACGGGCCATGACAAAAGCTCAAATTTTTTTTGATGGGGGGGGGGGGGGAGGGGGGGGGGGTGCAATGCAGTCTTTGTTTTTTCTATTATTGGGATTTGACGATACACTTTCAACAAGGTCATCTCATGTCAAGACAGTTTTGCGTGTGGAAGAGGGCAGAACAGATGTAACACTTGTTTGGATAATATTTGCAGGGGAGGTAAACTAGATTACTGTTTAGTTTGGTATGCCATACTTTTGAACTGTAAATAGTTCCCTGTGAAAAAAATGGCTGGACCAGTGCACGCAGTGGTCCTTCAAAAATTGAAATTAACATACAATTGGATTTATTTTTTAAAAAGTTATGAACTGTTGTTCTCCAGTGCATATAGAAAACATATCCTTCAATGTGAGATTCATATTTTAAGTTTTGGTGGCAGGAAGTTGACCATGAGTTAGCGATTTCCAAAAGCATATTTTTGGTGAGTAAATTCTTTTTTTTTAATTTTTAACACATTTTTGTAATCTATTAGATAGGAAGCAATCTTTCATGTATTTAATAACCATTGCTATTGAAAAGTAATGAAAAAAACATGTTTTCCACCTGTCCACTCAAACTACAATCTTCAGTTTAGAATCATCTTAACATGTCATCATTTGACTATAAATCACTGCTAAGAAACTGCACATGTACAGGTAGTAGCCTAGTGGGATTTTAGGACAATTGCCCTTAACTGAAATGAAAATCAGTCACTTCTTTCATGATTATGAACACTTCAGCTGCAATTAATCCTCAACAAGGTTTTATAAATAGCGAAAGTAGGAAAATTTGAAAATACAGAGGGTTTCAACTGGTAAGATTCTGTTTTTCGTTATCTCCATGATATCGGTATTAGTTTAGTTTTTTGGTATATTGCCCATCTCCAAATAGCATTTGGAAAATGTGCTAGTGTCCTGCGCATGATATCCTCTACCCCTTATTTATTCTTCCCCATGAGGAACTAAACTACTTTCCAAACACCCACCCACCCTGCATATCTCCTCCTCCCCAAATCCATTTTCTTTCTTCAAAAAGTCATTTTCTGTTCAAAACTTGATATAGGAGCATGTATTGATAGAAAATCAACAAGAGCACCAGAGTACACAATGAGAAATTTGTTAGTCAAGGTTGGAGATTGGGGAGAATTTTTTTCTCTATCAGCTTGCTTCAGACATTGTTTGTGGATTGTACATTAGGGCCCTGCAAAGATTTTGATTTGATTAAAACAATTGCCCCCATGGTTCGATTCGTTTCAAGTGTGTCGATTCGAACATTTTCGAATTGTTGAGATATTCTCAAAATCCTAAAAATGTCTCCTCTTGATCTCTTCTGTCATCAGATCTGAAGACAGAAGAGTTCAGTTGAGGTTCTGCATTCGAAATTACATTGATTCCATTCTGAAATATTCCGTTTTTTGCTTGATTGCCGTTGCACATAATATTTGAGGTAGACTCACAATATTTATGGCTGTAAGAAGGTTCAATATCCACAACTTGATGCGGGGTGAGATTCAATTTGAGATGATTCGAAATCTGATGCCTGACTTGATTCAAGATTCCATTCAACCCTAATTTGAGGTTCGTAAATCCCTATTGTACATAGCACATATGTTGCAAGCCGAGAGGTCCTGGGTTCGAATCCTACTTACAGCAAAAACGTGATGTCCTTGGGTAAGACACTTCAACCCCATTGCCCACTTGTGTACTAAGGCATACTGCACGACGATGGTACATCTGTCTTCAACCAATGCTAACCATGCTTGTGTGGAGTTGGTGAGTTGACAGATGCTCACCATTGCCTGGTGGTTCTCTCTGGGAACTCCAGCTTCCTTAACCTGTAGAACTCTGATGGTCATGGTCGACCATTGTGTAGAAATATGTGACCTTAAACACCAATAAATAAATAAGTGGTATAACTTTGGTACATATGCACAGACAAAACCTGCAATAAGTGAAGGTCTTTTCCCCTTGTGATAGTCTCTCATACCAAAGGACATCAAAATCCGTTTATCAATGATTTAGTTGAACATGTAATGCCAAATGCTTGAATCATAAGTGTAAACAAGGGCCGTAACTGTGGTCACGATTAGGCATTGTGCAGAAATATGTGACCTTAAACACCAATAAATAAGGGCCATAACACTAGAATGTATGGATGGACAAAAACCGCGACATATATATACCTTTCTCCCATGCTAATCTCACTATACCAAAGGACCTCAAAATTTGACAGCCGTTGCTTGAGTTATGATGCAAAACATCTGTAAGAAAATTTTTGCAGTGCAAAAAGGCCACTACACTGGTATGTATGCATGGACAAAACCCGCAATATGTGAATATCTTTTCCCCATGCTGGTCTGTCACCATACCAAATGGCATCTAAATTCAACAACTGATGCTTGAGTTACAAAGCAAAATGTTTATATGAAAAGTTTTCAGAGTGTAATAAGGGCCATAACTCTGGTACATATATTTTGTGGAAAAAATATGTCTTCTCTGTTAATAGCTCAAAACAATAAAAATAAAAGGCTGCTCAGCCACTAGTGCCCCCACACCTCCCCAAAAAGTGTGCAATTTGAGGTATTTTTTCGAAGTTAACGTCGGGAAACCAAAGTGGTATGGATGGACGGACATCGGCTATTTTAATAGTCCCCCCAAAAATTGGAGGGGTGGGGGGGGAAGGGTGCAAAAACTTCACAATTCTGCACATTCTTGAAACTATATCTATATATGTTAGTATTTAAGGTCACTTTCAGCATCTATGGCTGCATCATGACATGCATCATGAACAAGTGTAAAGTCAAGTACAGCCAATCATTTATATGTATGCTGTCCATTTTAGAAGACTTCTCTCCTGGCATTGATTACTGGGTCCCATTTTACTAGTAAAACATAACTTGTGTGCCAGAGTAAACAAGTATTGCTCCACTCTCAAGAGTTCCCACAGGGAAAATGAAAAGATAGATCCAAAGATTTATTTATTCACAATGACTAATCATTACCGCAACATGGTTTTGAATTCCAGCCAATTGTTTGTTCCCATGTTGCCAATGTCAGATGTCATCCACCCCAAACATTGGTTACCAGGTCCTGTTTTACCAGTGGAACACAGCTTGGTTACCACAATAAACAAGCACTGCTTCACTTCCCGCGGGAGATCCAACTAGAACTATCACTGAAGGTGATTAATACCCCCGCTTTGGGTTTTTAGAGGAATGCACTTCTGATCATGTAGGCGAAGGCCATAAGGAAATGTATACATAAAGATCATTTTTTGTTTTTGAAATTTGTATTTGCATGTGGCCTTCCACAGAACAGCACTGAATACTTAAAGAGCCCACACATATATGGTTTACATTTGGAAAAACACATTTACAATGTGCAACATGTATTCAAAATCGGTTCATTAATGTAGGAGGAGTTGCACACACAAGAATCCCATTTGAAAACCCATAATAAATCAAAGTTAAAGGGAGATAACCTGGTTAAAATTGTCGCAGATCAAAAATTTGGGAATATGCGTATGTTCACTTAGTTGTGATAATGTTTGAAAGGTTTCGTCAAAATTGATTGATAAATGTAGGAGGAGTTGCACGCACAAGAATTTCATGTAGAAACCCATAATAAATCTAAGTTAAAGGGAGATAACCTAGTTAAAATTGCCACAGCTCAAAAATTTTGGAATATGCGCATGTTCACTTAGTAGTGATGATGTCTGTAAACTTTCGTCCAAATTGATTGATAAATGTAGGAGGAGTTGCGCACACAAGAATTTCATGCAGAAACCCATATTAAATCAAAGTTCAAGAGAGATAACCTGGTTAAAATTGTCGCAGATCAAAAAGTTTGGAATATGCACATGTTCACTTAGTAGAGATGATGTTTGAAAGGTTTCATCAAAATCGGTTCATTAATGTAGGAGGAGTTGTGCACACAAGAATTTGTTCGAACGGAAAGACATAATAAATCTAAGTCAAAGGGAGATAACCTGGTTAAAATTGTCGCAGATCAAAAATCTTGGAATATGCGCATGTTCACTTAGTAGTGATGATGTCTGAAAAGTTTTGTCCAAATTGATTGATAAATGTAGGAGGAGTTGCACGCACAAGAATTTCATGTAGAAACCCATAATAAATCTAAGTTAAAGGGAGATAACCTAGTTAAAATTGCCACAGCTCAAAAATTTTGGAATATGCGCATGTTCACTTAGTAGTGATGATGTCTGTAAACTTTCGTCCAAATTGATTGATAAATGTAGGAGGAGTTGCGCACACAAGAATTTCATGCAGAAACCCTTAAATCAAAGTTCAAGAGAGATAACCTGGTTAAAATTGTCGCAGATCAAAAAGTTTGGAATATGCACATGTTCACTTAGTAGAGATGATGTTTGAAAGGTTTCATCAAAATCGGTTCATTAATGTAGGAGGAGTTGCGCACACAAAAATTTGTTCGAACGGAAAGACATAATAAATCTAAGTCAAAGGGAGATAACCTGGTTAAAATTGTCGCAGATCAAAAATCTTGGAATATGCGCATGTTCACTTAGTAGTGATGATGTCTGAAAAGTTTTGTCCAAATTGATTGATAAATGTAGGAGGAGTTGCACGCACAAGAATTTCATGTAGAAACCCATAATAAATCTAAGTTAAAGGGAGATAACCTAGTTAAAATTGCCACAGCTCAAAAATTTTGGAATATGCGCATGTTCACTTAGTAGTGATGATGTCTGTAAACTTTCGTCCAAATTGATTGATAAATGTAGGAGGAGTTGCGCACACAAGAATTTCATGCAGAAACCCATATTAAATCAAAGTTCAAGAGAGATAAACTGGTTAAAATTGTTGCAGATCAAAAAGTTTGGAATATGCACATGTTCACTTAGTAGAGATGATGTTTGAAAGGTTTCATCAAAATCGGTTCATTAATGTAGGAGGAGTTGTGCACACAAGAATTTGTTCGAACGGAAAGACATAATAAATCTAAGTCAAAGGGAGAAAACCTGGTTAAAATTGTCGCAGATCAAAAATCTTGGAATATGCGCATGTTCACTTAGTAGTGATGATGTCTGAAAAGTTTTGTCCAAATTGATTGATAAATGTAGGAGGAGTTGCACACACAAGAATTTCGGAAAGACGTACGGACGGACGTACAGGGCGATTCCTATATAGCCCCCACTTCTTCGAAGCGGGGGTATAAAGATTAAAGTTGTTGTTATAAAATACAATTTTTAGAAAGTGCCTAGACATTCTGCAATGAATAGTAACAAATCAATTTTTTTCTTGTAATTTTATTCCAACCACAAATGTTTTTTTTTTTTTAAAATTTTAAACTGTGTCTGTGTGTGTGTGTGTGTGTGTGGGGGGGGGGGGGGGGGGGGGGGGGGGAGGGGGGGGGAGGGTGTTTGTTAAGAAAACTTTTGAAAGAAAGCTTGAGCCACATAATTATAATTTTAAAGTATAGAATCCACACATGGTGCTCAATGGCTGAACAACAATTGCATACATTTTTAAACACGTATACAAACATTCTCTCACAGATACATTGATACATGAATCACTATTATCATTTATTGGTGCCCAATGCCACGTCAGCAACCAAGGTCATATCGTGGCGATAAAAGTGACAGAACCTAAAGGAAAAAGGATATTGAATTAAATCAACTTATCATCAGGAAATCAATTGTTTGTGATTTTCTATGTGAAGGGTCACTGTGACCTTCACCTTTGACCTAGTGCATCCAATATAGAGATTGTTCTTCCTCTCACTAAGACCAACCTACCAATGAAGTTTCATGAATGTAGGTCAAACCATTATCAAGTTATCGTCTGGAAACCAATTATTTTGATTACTATGTTCAGGGTCACTTTGACCTATCACCATTTGTTTACGATTTAATATGTTCAAGGTCACTGTGACCTTGATTGTTGACCAAGTGAGTCCAAAATAAATAGGGTTATTCCTCTCACCAAGGACAACCTACACATGAAGTTTCATAAACGTGGGTCGAATCATTATCAAGTTATCGTCCAGAACCAATTGTTTGGGCCTGACCGCCATTCATCAAACTATAAGTCGAGTTTGACTTCATCACAACTCAACTGATGAAAACAAACTACAACTTTACCAAAGCAAGTATGTAAGTGTGACTTGACAAGTTACGAGGCAATCCTCACTGACTTAGTCACATTCATACACCTGGTAATGTTAGTTTATGACCAAAATTAAAAGACCACTGAAGGAAATGCCGTACGAACAAGAGGCCTCAAGTGGCCTTAATCGCTCACCTGCCAAAGTGGTTCAAAGAAGTATTTGGGGGTCACATTCAGTTAGACATGGTTCATCAACATTATAGAGCAATGAAATCATGAATGGCAAATTTATGGAAAAACACTAAGGAATGGATTTGAACAAATCTGAACCTAACATGCACCCCCTCATCCCACCTATAGAAAGCCCAAATATTAAGCTGGGGACTCGAATTGAACAAACTTGAATCTCACCCTCCTATGGATGCTGCATACCAACTATCAAAACATTCTGATTGGTGGATCTGAAGAAGATTTTTAAAGAATATTCCTCATATTGCACTAATCTGAACATTTGGGCTCCCATAGAGAGCTCAAATATGGACCCAGGGATTTGATTTCAACAGACATGTGAATTAATCTTCTAAAGATGTTATGTGTGAAATATGAAAGCCTTTGGAGCAGTGGTATGGAAGAAGATTCTTTAATGTTTTTCCCGTTACTTTCAAAGTCCTGGAAAAGTACCCTATGATAAAACCGATGGCACTTTTTTTTACCGTTCCTTTCTACTGTTCCTTAGGAAGTTTCACACAAAATAACATTCTCAGTGCCGTGTAGTTTTGGAGATCTGGGCGTTTTAAATTTTTAGCTCCTGCAGTTCCCATAGGGCAACAGAATTTTTTTTGTTTTGCATAAATTAGGTACTTATGATCCAGTAAGCCCTCAATTCAAATTTGATTCAAATTGGCCACTCAATTCGGAAAATAGAAATTTTGGTTCAGTTCAGGCTCCCACAGGAAGGCCAAATATGAACCCAGGGACTTGGCTTTAACAAACTCATATCTCACCTCCCTAAGGATACTGTATACCAAATATCAAAAGATTCTGGTGGATGTGAAGATTTTTGAAAAATATTCCTCATTTTGAACAAAGTTATAATTCAGGCTCCCACAGTGAACCCAAATATGAACCTATGGACTTGGCTTGAACAAACTTGAATCTCACCCTCCTAAGGATGCTGCATACCAAATATCAAAAGAGTGTGATTGGTGGATCTGAAGAAGAAGATTATTAAAGAATATTCCTCGTATTGCACTAATTTGAACGTTTGGGCTCCCACAGAGAGCCCAAATATGGACCCAGGGAATTGATTTCAACAAATATGTGAATCAAATCTTCCAAAAATGTTATTTTTGAAATATGAAAGCTTTTGGAGCAGTGGTTTGGGAGAAGAAGATTCTTTTATGTTTTCCCCATTACCCACAGTGTTAAATGAAAGTGTCAATGACACTGTAGCTCAACTTGACAAACTTGAACTTGGTAAGTTATAAATGAAATGGCAAAATTGAAGATCATTGGTACCAATGTTATTTGATGAAATTTCAACATAATAGCATTGTGTGTGCACCACAGAGTAATCCATGCATTTTTTAAATGTAAACTGTAAGACTGGCTAAAGGAAGAATGTTGATACACAAATGCAGTATGTTCAGAGGTTATTGTAAATGGGAACTTTTTTCACAGAAATGAATGCTAATCAACAGCTCTTATCTAGAGTTCTTGACTAATGAGCACACAAAGTTAAAAAACAATCCTATGATAAATGTGGCCTGAAGGCCATGTCAAAGAATGTTGATGCACAAATGCAATAAATTCAAAGATTGTTGCTAACCACAACAGTTTTTGATGGAAATGAAAAGAAAATCAATAGCTCCTATCTTTGTCACCCTGCATAAGCTTACAAAGTTTCAAAACAACCTGATAATGAATGTGTCCTCTGAGGCATGCCAAAGGAAGATGTTAATGCACAAATGTACTAAGTAGGTCATTGCTTTGTGGCAGTGTTTTGTTTTTTGGGGTTTTTTTTTTGGAAATTCATAAATATACCCTGCAGAGAGGGCAAAAGGGATAAGTTGATGCACAAATGCAGTAAATTCAAAGGCTGATAACGACAATAACTTTTTATGGAAATGAAAAATAGCTCACATCTAGAGGTCACCCCAAACACACATACCAAGTTTCAAAGTGATCCGATCATAAATGTGCCATGAAGGGTGTGCTAAGGGGAAATATTGAGGTCTGACTAAGTTAAGCCCAAAGTTCAGCGGGAACATTTTTTGACAGAAATGGAAAAAAATTGTCAGCTCCCATATAGATGTCACCCCACACAAGCACACCAAGTTGGCAAGCGATCCAGTCTTAAATGTGCCCTGCAGGGTGTATCAAATGGAACTATTGATGCTTAACTGCACTAAGTTTTTACTATGTGCATCGAAGGTCATTGCCAGTGGCAACATTTTTTGACAGAAATCGAAGAAAATCAATAGCTCCCATCTAGAGGTAACCCCAAACAAGCATACATAGTTTCAAACCGATCTGATCATAAATGTGTCCTGTAGGGCATGCCAAAGGAATATATTCATGCCGGACTAAACTAAGTTCAAAGATCGTTGCCAGTGGCAACATTTTTTGACGGACGGAATTGGAAGAAAATCGATAGCTCCAAGCTAGAGGTCACCCCAAACAAACATGCCAGGTTTCAAAGCAATCCGAACATAAATGTGCCCTGTAGGGTGTGCCAAAGGGAAATATTGAGGTCTGACTAAACTAAGTTCTAAGAATGTTGGCCGCGGCAACAATTTTCGACGGAAATGGAAGAAAATCGATAGCTCCCATCTAGAGGTCACCCCAAACATGCGTACCAAGTTTCAAAGCGATCTTATCATAAATGAGACCTGTGAGGTGTGCCAAAGGAAATTGTGGACGTACGCCGACGGACAAGAAGTGATGGCAATACCTCAGCTTGACTTTGTCAAGTGGAGCTAAAAATGCTGACTCGGCACTTTTATTTATTTGTTTATTTATTGGTGTTTAAGGTCACATACTTATGCACAATGGCTAATCACGACTGTGACAGTTTTACAGGTGGAGGAAGCCGGAGAGAACCACTGAGCAACGATGAGCAGCTACCAGCTCCCCAACATCGTAACTCCGCACTGCAGCACAGGCAGGGTTAGATTGGTTGGAGACATGCGCACCATCGAAATGCAGTACGCCTTAGTATACAGCGTCGTGCCCCCATGTGGACAATCGGGGCTAAGTGCCTTGCCCAAGGATACGTGGGAGTCCGAATCGATTGCTTAGATGGTCACCCATCCGAGGACTGACCGGGCTCGACTTTGCTTAACTTGGATGATCTGATGAGAATCGGTTACTGCAACGCCACCACACCCCACTCGGCACTTTTTCAAAGTCCCCAAAAAATACCCTATGATAAAATCGATAGCAATTTTTTTGTACTATTCTATTCTGTTGGTCCTAAGAAAGCTTCACACCAAATTAAAATTCTCAGTGCTGTGTAGTTTTGGAGATATGGGAGTTTTAAATTTTTTCTATTTTTAGCTCCTGCGGTTCCCATGGTGCGACGGGAACATAACTTATGACCCAATAAGCCCTCATATCAAATGTGGTTCAAAATAGCCTCTCGGACCAGAAAATAGAAATTTTGGGCGGGGCAAATTTTTATTTATTGGTGTTTGAGGTCACATATTTTTGCACAATGGCTAATCATGACCACAACATGAGTATCAACTTAAGACCAGGGGTGAGCGTTAATAAGTCATGTTGTCCATTTTAGAGAGGCTTTGCACCTCCCAAGCATTGGTGACTGGGTCCTATTTTATCAGTAAAACAGAGACTGTTCACCGCAGTGAACATGCACTGCTTCACTTCCCGGGTTTCCACTGGGAGCGGGGCAAAAATTATTTCCCTTTCCATAACGATGGCAAATATAGCTCCTCAGACTTTCTTGAATAAATCTGAGTCTACACCTCAAAAGGAAGTTGCACACCAAATATCAAGTCTCTGCTACTGCTGGTTCATGCAAAGATTTTTTAAGATTTAGGCACACCTTTTGGGCATGGCCCTACCAAGGGGCAGGGCAACTTGATTTTTACAAACTTGAAATGACAAATGATAGGGAACATGTACACCTAATTTGGTTCAATTCGGGCGAGTATTTTGTGAGAAGAAGTCGAAAATGTAAAGTTAACGCTGGGCGATGCCAGACAGAAAGTGATTAGTGAAGCTCCCCTTGAGCTTCGCTCAGGTGAGCTAAAAAGGTAAGTTTTGGTACCAGACTTGAATGATTCAAGTGCTTTATGATTTTTTATGTCGACTGGAAGAGAGTTCCAAAGCCTTGGGACAGCAACCGCAAAGGCCCGATCACCAGCACTAATACATTTAGATGCAGGCTGAACCAGATGGAGTTTACCTGAAGACCTAAGAGACCTCGGTCATTTGTGGATGGTAAGCAGATTGGACAGGAAGGATGGTGCAGATCTCGAGTTACACTTAAACACCAAAAAGGAGAACTTTAAATTGAATTCTTTCCTTAACAGGTAGCCAACGTAACCGAGAGGACTTGTGTAATATGTCAGTACTTTTGAGTTCTGGTTATGACCCGTGCAGCACAATTTCAGATGTGTTGTAGCTTTTCAAGAATAGATGTTTTGGAGCCAATCAGAAGAGAGTTGCAGTAGTCGAGGAAAGTGGTAACAAAGGTGTGGACAAGCTGTTACGACGTCTGTGTATGAATGAAGTGTCAAATTTTGCTAATATTTCTTGAGATGAAAAAATGCACTATGACAGACATGTTTGATATGTTCATCAGCGGCCAAATTTTCATCCATGAAATAACCCAAGTTTCAAACACAGCTACTAGGTTTTATCGAAGAACCTTCAATATTGAGGGACAGTTTGGATATTTTTGAAAGTTGATGAGGTAGACCTATATATATATTACTTCTGTCTTGTCATTTGTTCAATTTATGAAAGTTTTGATGTCTGAAAAACAAAGTTCAATCTTACAGTATGCTTCAGGCTCGAAGGCACGAGTAAAACTAATATACAGCTGTGTGTCATCTGCGTAAAAATGAAAATCAAGGCAATGGCTTCGGATAATGTTACCAAGAGGTAAGACATCGACAGCGTACAGTAGGGGACCCAACACCGATCCTTGAGGGAGAGGGACGCCAAAATGTAGTGTGACTTTGTCTGACGACTCACTGCCAATAAGGACACTCAGTGTGTGACCATTTAGGTATGACGAAAATAGGCCGATGAAATCGTCAGATGTGTACCCATACACAAAACTAGTAGAAAGCTGTATGACGGAGGGCCACCCCAGATGCCGACATTATGTACACCATACATGGTATTGGTACATATAGAAATGGATTGGAGGAGTACCTAATTTGATGGATAAAGGGTTAATATCTCTGGATCAAATTATTAGATTTACATAAAAAACTATACAGCACAGCACATCAGTAACCTGAATACATATATAAAGTAACCTGATAATCGGATTAATATTTTTTGAGTTATCGCATGCCGAAGAAATGGATTTGAGTTCTCAATTTGAAGGATAAAGGGTTTATATCACAGGATCAAATTATCAGATTTACACAAAAAACTATACAACTCTGCACATACATCAGTAACCTGAACACATACGTGAAGTAACATGACAATCGGATTGATATTTTTTGAGTTATCTCATGCCAATGGGATTGGAGGAATTTTCAATTTGAAGGATAAGGGTCAATATCTCAGGATCAAAATAACAGATTTACACCAAAAAATATACAGCTTGGCACATCAGTAACCGGAAGATGTATATAAAGTAACATGACAATTGGATTGATATTTTTTGAGTTATCTCATGCCAAAGGGATAGGAAGAATTCTCAATTTGAAGGATAAAGAGTTAATATCTCAGGATCAAATTATCAGATTTACACCAAAAAGTATACAGCTCAGCACATCAGTAACCTGAACACAAATATAAAGTAACTTGACAATCCAAGCAATATTTTTCAAGTTATCGAATGCCAAAGAAATGGATATGGACACCGCATGGACAGACAAAGGATGGATGAACAACGGATGCCGGCATTATGTGTACCATACATAGTATGGGTACACATAAAAAACAATTTAGTGCTCAGTCATTAAGCCCCATTCTCACTGCCAGTCTTTCAATAAGCATTGTATGGCCTAGGGTGTCAAAAGTGGTGCTTAAATCTAACAAAACAAGGCTTATATTAGGTAGTACCTATCTGTGGATAGGAGGATATCATTTTGGACCCTTATAAGCGCCGTTTCTGCACTGTAATTAGATCTGCATGCTGATATGTTAACTTTGGCTAGGCCATGGGCTGGCAAATGAGAGTTCAGCTGAGAAGCCACCACACGCTCTATAATCTTTGATAGGAACGAAAGATTAGAGAGTAGAGACTGGTAGGTAATTTTTCAGTACCTCTGGGTCAAGTGTTGGCTTTTTGAGAAGAGGTTTTACTAAAGCATGTTTCATGCTTGTCGGATCTTTACGCCAGACTGGAGGGAGGCATTGACCAGTTTCAAGATTAGTTAACTCCGAAAGAGATGCTTTGCTTTTAACAACCAAGTTGGAATGATATATCTGTTGTAGCTAAAGGTTTGAATTGGGGCAACTGTACAACAGCTTTAACACAGGTGCATGGCATGTCGACAATCTGTCGAAGATCAGATTGTGAAGCTTGAATCAAGCGAAGCTCTGATAGTCTAAATTTTTTCAGAAAAGAAGAAAATATAATCGCCAGGTCTTTGGGTGAGAAATGCTCTGAGAGTTCGGTTGTTTTTTGATGATACAGAAGCTTCATGTCAAACAGTTGTAATGATGGAGGAAGACAATCCCAAGAGACACACTCAAGGAGTGGCAAGTAACTGGCTAATGGTAGACAAATCACTCAATTTGTAGTCAAGTCTTGGTTTGGTTTAAATACTTTTTATTTGCCATAAGAGTGCAAAAGGATTGGAAAACAAGTTATACAACTTTATTAATCTCTGTTCCCGAACAAGAATACATATTTGAAAAAGCAGCATGACAATACATAAAACTAAGATGTAAATAAACTAGAATGGGTATTTATTGGGGTTAACAACACTTTTGACAGCCAGGGTCACTTCATGTTGGACAGTTTTACGGGTGGAGGAAGCCAGAATACCCAGAGAGAACCACTGAACAATGGCAAGCAACTGCCATACTCGCCAACATACTAATTCCACACAAGCAGGGTTAGCATTGGTTGAAGACAAGTGCACCATCGATGTGCAGTATGCATTAGTACATAGTGCCCCAAAGTGGGCAATCGGGATGAAGTGCTTTGCAAAGAGACACAATGCAGTTACCCCTGTCGAGAATCGAACCTTGAACCTTACAGTTTGAAGTCCAATTCCATAACCTCTGAGCCACCACACTCTCACTAGAATGGTTAATTCAAACAGCAAAATTGTTAAAACTGTAATGAGTAGAAGAGAAGGGAAACGGTAGCAAGATTATTGTCGGGTAGAAGGGACGGAATGTCGAGAACAAGATGAATTTAAGAAGTCTGGATTTCAAATATAATTCACGCCAAACATACATATTCTATAAAAGGTTGTTTATTTTGTTAGCAAAGAACTCAATGGAAATTAATTGAAACAACCATTGGAACTGAGGAATGTCAGTATTTTGAAGAAGAGTAAAACATTTTGTTTTTCTGGTAGATTAATAATTCCAAAAAGTAAATCGTTGAGAGTTGTTATTGTCCAGAAGTTTAGGCCATTCAGCATTTCTCTTTTCTGGGGAGTAAAAAGTTGTGGAGATAATGTTGAGAAACTTGTCATGGCATAAATCACTGCAACTGTTGTGCAGCCTGCAATGTAAAATAAAATACAGGATCAATACACAAAATAGAATACTTTAATTCACTTAAAGTGGTTGCATTTTGAGCTTCTCAGGGGAGATTATTCCAATAATTCTATGGTAGATGGGGAAGAAAGATTTTCTGAAGTGTTCAGTCTTGCGTTGGTGCAATTTAAATTTGGAAGGGATTCAAAAACTGTAAGCCACGTTATTGCCAGTTTGTGGTGGTAGAAGTTGCAACAAAAACTCATGGGCTTCACGATTGATAATCTTGTGAAGAGTAGAGTTTATTGAACTTCCTCCAATTGCAACTTGTTGACAATCCAAGCCCAAAAAGGAGACTGTCAAAAGGGGTAGAACGTGTTAGTCCTGAAATAATTCTGGCTGCATGAAGTTGTATCCTATTAACACTTTCAACACGAAAGACCGCTCTTCCGGACCAGCAACACAATACGTCATAATTTCATTAAGTAGCTTGGCTACTAAGTCAACCTGTGTGGTAGGACAATTAATATTTTCAACGTGCAGCCTGTACCCCCAAAATAATGGATATGAACTCTTCCAATTTCTGCCATTCAACTGGCATGGAAGATACCACTAGTGTTCAAAGGGTTAAGGGCATATTCTGGGGCAGAATCTCATGCAATGTCACCATAATCAAGTAGAGTAGGTATAAATGCCATGTAGATTCATTCCATTGTTGTTCTAGAAGGCATAAATTTCAGTTTCCAAAGTTGGGAAATTCGGGCTGTAACCTTCAAACATATTTCTGTGATGTGGCTCTCCCAATATAAGTTTGATTGCAATAGCATACTGGGATGTTTGATTTTTTACAAGGGTGACTGGTATATCATTAAAAAGTAACATTGAGTTAACATCAGTTACGTGACAAAAAGTGAATAGGTTTTTTCAGGATTAAATATTACCAGCCATTTCTGGGACCAAGCATGTATAGATTGCAGATCTTCGTTTAAGGCAGACATTACATTTGAACAGCTGGTTTTACCATTTGTTGTTGGCTGTCCCAAGCAGACTAGAAATCACTGTTAAGCAACTGGATATGTACAGGTTATTGTCTCGTGGGAATAGTGAATGTAGGAAAATTTGAAAATACAGAAGATGATATTCAATGATTGGTTTGAGTCGGTTTTCCCATGATATCTGAACTGGGTTTCTTTTTTGGTACCTTGCCCCATCTCTACACAAACAAAGAATGGAATCATATTGTTTGATGTGCATGCCTATCAAGAAGTTATTCATTATGGATTGACTTCCTGCAATAAAAGAACTGATGGGATAGTAATTTTCACTATATAGAAGTTTTGTGACAAATACTTCTCCAAAAGGCAGAAATAACTTTTCACAAAACTTCTTTGCACTAAAAATCATTGTTTTTTTTATAATGTATTTTATGATGAAACACCTACACAACAAATGTTTTTGATTCAGTCAATTACAGCTTAAGTTATTGGTTGGAAACTAAAAAAAAAATAGAGTTTTCAAAGTCATAAAAGGGGCATAACTCTGGCAAAAATTGCCGCACTGTACCCCGATTCGAACATGGTCTGTATTTTTTGATACACCTACATACCAAAATTCATTCCAACTATAACTGAAGTGATCATCAGGAAACCAAAGTGGGGCGCACGGACGGACACCGACTATTTTAATAGTCCCTCGAAAAAGTTTTTTCAAGGAACAAAAATACTATACTGTTTACTATACTTTATTGCATAAAACATATACTACTCAAAGTTTGCTAAGCACCAAATATTTGACACATCATTGTGACATTTCCCTGTGACATATCTGCGATATATTTGGTGGATAGGATTGAGGAATGTATTGAGATGGTCCCCAGTGTTTACATTAGCTCTCTTGACAGGCAGACTTTTCGTGACAGTCATGGAAAGCATGTACCCCTTGATTTTCATGATGTTCTCTTGTACTGTCTACATGCGTATGACAAATGTCGGGTATTCAATTTAAATTTCAACACAAACCCTTGTGATTTAATGATTGAATATGGCAAATGCAAATGTAAGAAGACATTTGTCTGAAGCAGAAATGTGGCAGGCTGTACGGATGGTGGAGCAGGGGACTACCCATTGTCAGGTTGGTGAAGTTCTTGGTGTGCACCATACAGTGATCACCAGAGCCCGGGCAAGATTTCAGCAGTATAGCACACCAGTAAGACAGCAGAGACAGGGCAACATCTGCAGCTGACGACTGGCTTTTGATCATTCAGGCCCGTAGGAACCGCTTTGCCACAGCAACCCAGCTTCGCAATGACCTTCAGAATGCATCCAGGGTAAATGTTTCAACGTAGACTCTCCGGGCAAGGTTGCACAAAGGTGGTCTCCGATCGAGAAGAGCATGTATTCACTTTCCGCTGTCCCAGAACCACCACCAGGCATGATATGAATAGGCCATGGACAACGTTGGATGGACCAGAGAAGATTGGTGACCTGTCCTTTTTAAAGATGAGTCAAGGTACTGCCTAGACCACACAGATAGGCATTCTAGGGTATGGAGAAGACCAGGAGATCAATTCCATACAGCCAACATTGCTGAGCATGACCGCTATGATGGAGGGTCAATCATGGTCTGGAGCGACATCAGCTGGGATGGGCATACAGAGCTCTGTGTCCTTGAACATGATACATTGACTGCACAACGGTATATTGATGATATCCTGGTTGTCGTTAGATTGTATGCAGGTGCAGTGGGTGACAGATTCATTTTGATGAACGATAATGCCTGTCCTCATGTTGCCCATGCTGTCGGGGAGTACCTATAGAGGGAGGGGATTGAGCGTATGGGCCGGCCAGCAAGATCCCCTGACCTCTATCCAATCGAACATGTCTGGAATGAGTTGCAGTTTGCAATTTCAGCCCGTCCAGTCCAGCCAAGAAGTGTCCAGGAGCTTGGTGCTGTGCTGGTCCAAGAATGGAACAACATCCCACAAAGGACCACCAGGAACCTGATTGTTGTCAAGCTGTAATTAACAGTAATGGGTCTCATACTCGATATTGAAGCCACACCAGTTTGCTCCGTCAACTTTTTGGCATATTGAAAAATTTCCTCTTTTACCAATAATATCCATTTTCCATGGTTATTGTATTCAAAAGCTAAAAAATAATGTCAAACACAAATAAAATCTTAATTCAAAGAATCATTCAAGATATAATTAAATAAAAAATATATACACTTTTCATTACAATATTTCAACTAAAACATAAAACAGGTAGTTGGATGGACTTGGTGCTTAGCCAACTTTGAGTAGTATATTACATGCTTATAGCAAGATATCATTACAGTGAGTGACATGGAATGATAATGTTCGTGTTGCTACCACAATGAGTATGGCAGAAGTTCAAAATATTTAGAGCCTTAACCCAACCCAAAAATGTAAAATTACCCAAAACAATAATAAACAATACAAGAGAGTCTAATGACATCCATATCCCCCGCCGACTTTTACGTTATGATAGTAATAATCTCATTATCGACCTGGACGTGTATTTATACCCAATAATGTCACTCACCAAATATCAAATATTTAAGTTTTTCAATCGCAACTGAAGATATCTTGCAAAAACCTACAATTTTGGTAAATTCAAGTCAACAAGGCCAAAAACTCGGGTAATATTATTCGAATCAAAACTTCCTTTCCATATGCACATGCACACATCACACTCATACTGCACACCAAGTTTCATAAAAATTCAATGAAAAATGCTGGAGGAGTTAAGTGGACAAGCATTTGAGATGGAAATTTTGCTATTACCAAAAGCCGTAATCACATAAAACTTGTCGCATCGAAAATTCCTGACCACATGCACATCTACACTTGATACTGATACTTCAGACCAAGTTTCTTAAAAATCCAAAAAAAAATGTAGGAGGAGTTTAGTGGACAAGCCTTTGTGATGAAAATTTTGCTATTTCCAAGGACTGTTAACATGCAAAATTTGTCGCATCGAAAATTCTTGACCACATGCATATCTACACTTGATACTGATACTTCAGACCAAGTTTCATAAAAAAAATTCCACTGAAAAGAGAAGGAGTTAAGCAGACAAAGTTTGTGATTGAAGGACGAACGATTACCATTTCAATATCCCCCTCCCGACTTCGTCGGCGGAGAATAAAAATAAACAAGACTAACAGTGATGGATGCCTACAAATGCCCTACAGTACTCGAATGAAAAGTTTTGTGTTGAATTTGGTGCTCACAATAGACCATAAGCTTTCAACTTTAATAAAATACATCTGAACATAGCAGCCAAAAGCTGTATTGACCTTATTTACATAAGGTCAATACAGCCACTAATATGTTAGAACTTCTTTCTCAACAGAACCACACATATTTGGATGTCACATGGATTGGTATACAGTACAAGTCAAAATAAAGTAGGATAACCGCTACTCACAAATGCAGTCATTGTGAGAATTAAGTTTTCACATTTCTGTGACCTTGACCTTTGTCACCCGAGCATGGTGTTGCTGTGCAACAGACCTTTCATTGGTCTTTATCCTAGCGTGATGTTTCATGGAAATCCACTCAAGCATTATAGAATTATAGCTCCGGACTGACAAATACAGTCTGTGAGGAAATTAAGTTTCCCCATTCCTGTAACCTTGACCTTTGTCACTCATGAATAGTGCTGCTCTGCAAAAGACCTTCCATTGCTCTTTACCCTTGTGTAAAGTTTCATGGAAATCCACCAAAGCATTACAGAGTTATGGCTCTGGACAGACAAATTAATGATGAACCGATAATTGGAATCAGCAATCAGAACTGGCCAGTTATGGGGCATAAGCCGATTATGACAACAGGCAGTTAAAAACCGGCAGTTTACAGTTATTCTATATTTAACACTGACTATTAAAAATCTCTTTGATATCTGGCCATTTCAATAAAGTTTTCCCATTAAAAACGTGTGTAGTGCATAGCAGAATGTTTAGGAATTTGCAGAACCAAGATATTACGGGATTTACCATCCACAATCAGTACTAGATTGCCAACATTTTCTGGCTGACAAAGTCACTGGCCTTCAATCATGGTGCTGTACACTGTTGCATTGAGTACAAGTAAACAAATGAATAAAATGTGTTCAGCTGGTAGTCTGTAGTACTTCATGATGTAGGCAACACAACACAATAAGAGATTAAAATTGGAGAAAAAACTCAAAACCACTCTTTTTTTCAATGACAGATGATTGTTGCACAACATGTAAGACGCATGCCTGTCACAAACACGATTTTTTAATTTATCAAGTTCATTTTTCAATTCAGCTACCTCCCTTGATGTTCCTCTCCAATATTGATTGCAGAGTACATGAAAACACTGGAGAAACACATCAAAGGAGGTAACAACTTAAAAGTTGAAAAATGAACATTGAATGCTGACATGTCGTGTATCTGTAAACCATGCATCATACAAGTTCACAAAACACATTAACATCAAAGTTATTATTCAATTAAGACACAAAGTGTGTGTGCTCAGTATATTTCTGGTAAATACAGCCAAGTGTATTGTATTCTTACACAAAACCATATTATCACTATTTACCGGAATAAACACAATATTCACAAGAGAACAATATCGTGTGATTGTATCATTAATAATGATCTTCACCCCCAAAAAATGCAAATATTACTTTGGCTAATATTGCCCAGCACTAAACATGCATACCCTGAGAACTTATGTGCTATTAAGCTTTCTTAATTGAAGATTTATCAATGAAATTCTGGATTATGACAGGCAGCAACAGATTTTCTACTGTGTCCTATTTCAACCATCAGAATCAGCATAATTGGCAGAGAAATAATCAGTTCATAGCAACTTTTGATAATTGGTTCATCACTAAGACAAATAAAGCCGTACAGATGGACAACCCAAAGTTTAAGATGCCTTCCTATGAATAAAATACTCGAGGCCCCATGGGGTCTTAATTGCTCACCTGCAAAAGTTGCTCAAACAAGTATTTGGGGGGGTCACATTCACTTAGACATGGTTCATCAACACGACAAAAGAATGAAGTCATGAAATTTTATGGAAAAACTCTTAAGGAATGGATTTGAACAAACCTGAGCCTAACATGCTCCCCCTGCCACCCCCACCCATAGAGAGCCCAAATATTAAGCCAGGAACACAAATTGAACAAACTTGAATCTGAGCCCCCTTGAGATGTTCTATACCAAATATGAAAGAATTCTGACTGGTGGATCTGAAGAAGGTTTTTAAAGAAATGTCCTCACATTCACTGACTGGTGGATCTGAAGTCTTCTTTAACAAGTTGTTCAAAAGTATTTTGGATTATATTCAGAAATCATGGCTCATCAACACTTCAGAGGAATGAAGTCATGAAATTATTATAGGTGTCCTTTTTTTTTTTAACATAAATTCACTCTAATTCCTTCAAAACGCATCTTTTTCCCTCTGCTCAACTGACTGGCAGTTTTTTTTTTTTTTTTTTTTTTGGGGGGGGGGGGGGGGGGGGGGGGGGGGGTAATAAAATCACTCTAAATCTTTCAAAATATATTTTGCAATCAAACATTTTGTTACATCTAACTGCCCACCCTTGATAAGGGAGGGAGGGGAGGACATGAGTGCTTTTATGCGAAAATGTTTTTACCCATTGGATCTTCGATCGCATAGGGAGCCCAAATATTAACCCAGCGACTCGATCTGAACAAACTTGAATCTGACCCTCCCCTAGAGATATTGTATTCCAAATATGAAAAGATTCTGACCACTGGAAGATTTTTTTGGTATTTTATGAGTGCTATCAGAGTTATGCCCCTTGTGGTGTGCCCCCCCCCATGGGTGTGACAACTTTATTTGAACAAACTTGAATTGACATATGATAGGGAACATGCACCCAGATTTGGTTCAATATGGTCAAGTAGTTTGTGGCAAGAAGTCGATAATGTAAAGTTTACGTCAGATGGATGACGGACGGACAATGGACAGAAAGTGATTAGTAAAGCTCCCCTTGAGCTTTGCTCAGGTGAGCTAATAATAAAAACAGCCCGCTCACATGAAATTTTACAAAACATGACCTAAGAAACAGATCTACTTTGTGGGGCCTATCTTTTCAGTGGCTTCAACTGGGAGAAGATATATCTTGAGCAGTTAAATCATACTTTTTCCAACATCATTTTTCACCTGAATAAAAATAATTTTTGTCGCATCAGATTTCATCAGCTATCAGCAGTAAAGTATGCAATGCATCGGGTGATTCTTTCAGTGGATATAATTGATTACTTTTGGTAGTGTGTCTACATGATTTGTCATTAACTGGTTGAGTGCAAGAAGCCACTTTCAGGGCTCTACTGAAAAGTGCTGAAAACCACTTTAGTGGCTTTACACTCTATTCATTACCTCGTTTGCTCAGCAGTTGAAACACACAAACTGTTTAAACAATAATGTTTTATTACAATTTATTGGGGCATGACAGGCACTCTCCAATAAATTGTCATAAAACAATTGTTTATGAACAAAATCTTACTAAACTGGTGCTCCTGTTGCTTGAAGCATGGTACTTTTGAAAACAAATACTCTCATTACAAATCACCTTTTTTCTATGTCTTGAAATTTTTTCCTATGAGCTCAGATGAGCTCTTATCTTTCAAATAAGTGATGCAAATTTATCAGTGAAGCTTGTGTAGGCTTTTTGCCACCACTCCATCTCCTGTGAGTTAACAGGGGGGGTGAGTAGTAGTACAGGATAGGGGCTAGCAGTATGGGAATGTGGACAGACGTTCACCATTCCCCATCACACCATCAGTGGTTCACGATTTTGAAACAAGAAAAATGTTACTAAGGTAACTTATGCACACCCCCCCCCCCCCCCCCCCCCCTGTGACCTTCACCCTGCAGATGCGGCAGAAACTATTATATGCGACGCATCTTTTGACCGTCTATGTACTGTGATTTGTTTCTGAGTTATGGCTGAGACACGAATATTGACAGATTTTTAGTGTGACCTTGACCTTGAAGGTACGAACCTGGCTATGGTGTGTGACACATCCTCCCATGGTGCTTTATAATTGTGTGAAGTTTGATGACTGTGGCCCTAACTGTGTTCAGTGTGACCTTGACCTTACGGACCTGGCTGTGGTGCGTGACACATCCACCCGTTGTCCTTTATAATTGAACGATGTTAGATGATTGTAGCCCTAATAGTTTTGGAGTTATGCTTGAGACACGATTTGTGACCCTGAACATATAAAGGTCAATTGTGACCTCCACCTTGCAGATGCGGCGGAAACTATTATACGCGACACACCTTCTGACTGTCCTTAACATTTGTAAAAAGTTTAACAATTGTACTATGATTCGTTTCTGAGTTATGGTGAGACACAAATATTGACCAATTTTTAGTGTGACCTTGAAATGTGACCTTGACCTTGAAGGTACGAACCCGGCTATGGTGTGTGACACATCCTCCCATGGTCCTTTATAATTGTGTGAAGTTTGATGACTGTGGCCCTAACCGTTTTTGAGTTTTTGTCACGCACACACACACACACGGAAAAATGGACGGACACATGCACACTTCAATCACTATATGCCACCCAACTTAAGTCGGGGGGCATAAAAAGTTAAAGCAATTTAAACGAATTATCATTTATGTATCTGAACATAAATGTAAGCTAACCAGATCCGAGAATAAAAGGACTCTTCTCACCATGAGTAGTAGAAATCATAGTGACATAATGCCATTTCCCAATGCAACTGACTACTTTCACAGACTCTCATTATGTAATTATGAATTTCAGTCATACACATGTATGAGCAAAATGTAGGGTTGTTATTCATCTTTTGGCTCAGTGGATAGCCTTCAAACCAGTTCCCTTCAATTTGTGATATTACTGGTATACTGTCAAAAAATGCTGAACCATCAAATAGTCAGGACACTATATCTTATTGATAGAGAGTTTATTGACAGTGTAAACTCTATCTTATTGATAGTGAGTTTATCAACAGGGAAACTGATTTCCTGTTGACAAACTGTTTATACAATGGTATAAACAGTTTGTTAATAGGGAATCAGTTTAGTTAATATGAATTTCAGCAATTTACACCTGGACCATAGTGTATAGCACATGTTAAAAAGAAGATACTGGATGTTTGGAGAGAAACTGGGCATATGAGATCTGAAAACTTCGCAAACAAATATAAGACACCTGGTTGAGTTATCTTATAATAGAAATAAAATCTACTTTTAAAATAAACTATAGCAATCTGCTGTAATGAAGAATGAAATTAAATCATAGAATAAAGTGTGTTGGGATCATCGGAGTCAGAAAGGATATGCATGGGTATTATGTTTCAGTAAGATCAAGCTGAATGTTGTAAAAACTACTTGGAAAATAGCTGTCCTGTCACAGATCCTGTAACAGATTTTGAGCAAATAGGTTTCAAGCCTCCAAGTTGAATAAACAGCCTCCAATATGTTGTTGAATAACACTGACATTCATTTTGTAAAAGGTAATATTATATAAATCACATAGGTGTCACTAGACACATCAGATCCCCAATATTTCCATAATGCATCCTGATCAAATTTGGAGAGATATGGTAGACCTTTTCAACTTGCGTGGTCACCATTTCTTTCTCACTTTCTCATTTGACTTCCTAAGATGAAACATCCAAAACATACTGACTACTCCATCAAATGAAGCACTACTCAAATCAGCCAAGGTGCAACTGCGCAGTTTATGAGGGATGGATTTTCGATACCGAAGAAATTGAAGAATCACCCCTGATCACAATCACTGCTGACAGGTTCAATACAACATTGAGCTGACTGCCTCTACGAATTCTGCACTTGATAATGCTTAACTGGTAGAGTGCTGGAAGCCCATATTTGGGCTTTACTCTGACATGCAGGGACCGTAATGTAAAGGCCTCATGTTCAGTGCATATGCTTCATATTATCTTTAAATTTAAATTATTTAGTCTGTATAGATTTGCCTTATTACAATTTATGGGAGAGTGCCTTTAGGCACTCTCCCATAAATTGTAATAAAGGCAAAGACTGTGAACAAATTTTGATGGTCAAAAATAATTTAGCACTCAACCAGTTAATATATTCAGGTTAGACTGATGAAACTAAAATCGAATGTAGAAATGGGTAGAAGCAGAATGAAATAGCAGTAAATACAGTTATGAAACCAGGTAAAACATCAAAATTTTCAACATATTTCACACCTGTTTCTGCTCCACCTGTCTTAATACTGTTTAGGTAGAACGCCAGTGCATGCTGTTATCTCTCCTGATTACATATGTATACACTGACTGCCAATGTCTGTGAGAAAGTTTGAATATATTAATAAACTTGCCAAGAAATGGGACAAAATTCCATTTTCAAACTAAGGAGAATTCTGTTTTATCTCCATTATCTGGTTGTGGGTAGATTAAATATAGGGAATGGTTACAGGAACAATACAAACCATGTTCCTGCAAAAATACCGGTTGAAATTGCCAAACAAAGAGGTTTACGTGCGATTTACTCACAAGATAGAAATTTTTTTTCCCTTCAAAAAAGGGGTGGGTGGGTGGATGCCCAGGAGGTGGAAAAAAAAACTTTTTGCACCTAGTGTCCAAAAATTACCCCCCCCCACCCCCCACCCCATTCTACCAGTTAAAAAACAAGTTTGGTGTTCATGGAGATAGAATCAAAAAGATGTGAGATTACCAATTCAAAATCAAACCCCAAACTGAATCAAATCAATACCTCTGTTCATATATCAATGAAAGTGTCAATGACACTGTAGCTTAACTTGTGTGTTGTGTTTGATGAAAAGGATAATGTTCAATGTTTATGAAAGGATTATGAAATAAGACAAGAATTGTGATATTTGGGAATATGTTCATTTCGGTTCCCTGTATGCTATGTTTATGATAAAAAATAATATGAGGTGTACACTGTACTAAAGAGCTGAGGGGTGGGTTAATATGACCTCACAGTTAAAGTATGTGGCCCTCACAGTTAACGTATATCAACAAAAGTTACCAAGTTACAGTGAAATTATTCCAAAACGAGTCATCCTATCAAGTTACATTAAAATCCCTTCATAAATATGGCTTGTAGACTGTGCTAAAGGTTTTCGGGCTTCGAGTCCCTGTAGCCGTCAGTTTCCCAACTGCGTCCAAAGGGGACGTTCTCATCTAGGCATTATATGAAGTGAACCTACCAAGTTACAATGAAATCCCTTAATAAATATGACCTATAGACTGTGCTAAAGGTTATTTGGCTTTGGGCTCTGGCAGCCATCATGGTTGAATGATCGCAACCAAAAGGGGACATTCTCATCTGGAGTGATCCTACAAAGTTACAATGTTATCCCTTCATAAATATGACCTGTAGACTGTGCTCAAGTTTTTTGGGCTTCGGGCCCCTGAAGCCGTCACAGTTGACCAATCACGACCAAAAGGGGATGTCATCATCTAGGCATTATATGGAGTCAAACTTACGGGTTACAATGAAGTCCTTCCACAAATATGACCAATAGACTATGCTCAAGGTTTTGGGTACGGGCAGCCATCAAGGCTGAATGATCGTAACCAAAAGGGGACGTTCTCATCTAGACATTATTTAGAGTCATCCTACAAAGGTACCATGAAATCCCTTCATAAATATCACCTGTAGACTGTGCTAAAGATTTTCGGGCTTTGGGCCCCTGTAGCCAACACAGTTGCCTAATGGTGTCCAAAAGGGGCTGTTCTCATCTAGACATTACATGAAGTCAACCTACCAAGTTACAATGAAATCCCTTCATAAATATGTATGATCTGAAGACTGTGCTAAAGGTTTTCGGGCTTTAGGCTTGGGCAGCCATCATGGTTGAATGATCGCAACCGAAAGGGGACAATCTCATCTGGACATCATCTGGAGTGATCCTATGAAGTTACAATGAAATCCCTTCATAAATATGACCTGTAGACTGTGCTCAAGATTTTCGGGCTTCAGGCACCTGTAGCCATCACAGTTGACCAACCACGACCAAAAGGGGATGTCATCATCTAGGCATTATATGGAGTCAACCTATCAAGTTACAATGAAATCCTTCCATAAATACGACCAACAGACATGCTAAAGGTTTTTGGGCATGGGCAGCCATTAAGGCTGAATGATTGTGACCAAAAGGGGACGTTCTCATCTGGACACTATTTGGAGTCATCCTACCAAGCTATAATGAAATCCTTTCATAATTATGACCTGCAGACTGTTCTAAAGGTTTTCGGGCTTTGGGCCCCTGAAGCCATCACAGTTGCCCAATCGTGTCCAAAAGGGGACGTTCTCATCTAGACATTATATGAAGTCAATCTACCAAGTTACAATGAAATCCCTTCATAAATATGACCTGTAGACTGTGCTAAAGGTTTTCGAGCTCGGGCAGCCATCATGATTGAATGATCGCAACCAAAGGGGACAATCTCATCTGGGCATCATCTGGAGTGATCCTGCGAAGTTACAATGAAATCCCTTCTTAAATATGACCTGTAGACTGTGCTCAAGGTTTTCGGGCACCTGAAACCATCACAGTCGACCAATCATGACCAAAAGGGGATATCATCATCTAGGCATTATATGGAGTCAACATAACAGTTTACAATGAAATCCTTCTATAAATATAACCTTTTGCCCATGCTAAAAAGGTTTTTGGGCTCGGGCACCCATCAAGGCTGAATGACCAAAAGGGGATGTCATCATCTAGGCATTATATGGAGTCAAACTTACGGGTTACAATGAAGTCCTTCCATAAATATGACCAATAGACTATGCTAAAGGTTTTGGGGTTTTGGGTACGGGCAGCCATCAAGGCTGAATGATCGTAACCAAAAGGGGACGTTCTCATCTAGACATTATTTAGAGTCATCCTACAAAGGTACCATGAAATCCCTTCATAAATATCACCTGTAGACTGTGCTAAAGATTTTCGGGCCCCTGTAGCCATCACAGTTGCCCAATCAAGTCCAAAAGGGGACTTTCTCATCTAGACATTGTATGAAGTCAACCCACCAAGTTACAATGAAATTCCTCAATAAATATGACCTGTAGACTGTGCTAAAGGTTTTCGGGTTTTGGGCTCGGGCAGTCGTCGCGGTTGGCAGATCATGCCCAAATGGGGAAATTCTCATCTAGACATCATAAGGAGTCATCCTACCAAGTTACAATGAAATCCCTCCACATTAAACATGACCTGCAGACTGTGCTAAAACTTTTGGGGTTTCGGGCTTGGGCAGCCATCACGGTTGATAGATCATGCCCAAAAGGGGACGTTCCAATCTAGGCATTATACAGAGGCATCCTACCAGGTTACAATGAAATCCCTTCATAAATACGAACTGTAGACTGTGCTAATGGTTTTGGGGTTTTGGGCTCGGGCAGCCATACCCATTGCCCGATCATGACCAAAAGGGGACATTCTCATCTAGACATGACCCCAAACCTGCATATGAAATTTCATGACGATCAGACAAGAACTGCGGGGTGTAGCCCGTGCTAAAGGAAAATGTGAACAGACGTCACAGACTAACAGACTTCCGCACGTGTGATGGCAATAGCTTATCTTGACTATGTCAAGTTAAGCTAAAAATGAATTTCTAATATTTGCACTCAGTACACTTGTCAACCTTTTTTCTACTTCAAGACACTGCTGATAAATGCTTTATTCCCCCAAAAGATGTGTGTGTGTTTCAAATCACATTCAAAATTATCTTGGCACTGTCAGAGTTATGGGTAAGAAAAATACATTTCCATGTATGGGCTGTTTTGGGCAATAAAAAAAAAACAGGAAGAATAATCTTATATAAATTTATGTACATAAAAGTAAATTTTACAAATACAGTTAACATTGGCTGAGAAGCCTATAATTCACAGCACAAACAACACCCATAAAAAGCATATATACACGAAAATGACTTGTGTGCCAATTACAATGTAACCCGGTTAACTGGCAGAGTGCTGGAAGCCACAATCAGGATCAGGACTTTACTGAGAAATGCTGAAAGCCACTATAGTGGCTTTGCCATCCCTGTAAGCTGCTTCAATTTTTCAAAAGCAATAGAAAGTGTACTGAAATGAAATTTATTGGTGTTTAAGGTCACATATTTCTGCACAATGGATAATCATGACTGCAACATGGATATAAAGTCAAGTCCAACCAATTGTTTACACCCATGATGCCCATTTCAGAGGACTTCCACCACAGGCATTGGTGACTGGGTCCTATTTTACCAGTAAAACAACAGTAAACTGAAATGAAATATTTTGTTTTCTATTACTGGAGAGTGCCAATTGGCACACTCCAATAAATGAAAACAAAATATATGAAATAAAAATTTAGAGCAAAAACCAGCATAATTGTTTGAGTGAACTTTTTCAGACATTAAGAAAATGTTATGTTTCAAAACAGTATTTAAAAAAACTCTCTACCAATTAAGTGAATCTCCACTTTGCAGGTGAAAAATATTCAATTGATAGGAGTATTCTATTCATTTATTGGTGTTTAAGGTCACATACTTATGCACAATGGCTAATCATGACCGTGACAGTTTTATGGGTGGAGAAAGCCAGAGTACTACTGAGTACCCGGAGAGAACCATGAACAACGACGAGCAGCTGCCAGCTCCCCAAAATAGTAAGTCCACACTGCAGCACCAGCAGGGTTATAACGATTGAAGACATGCACTCCATCGACATTACATTACAAAGCATTCATTCTTTTATATATTGTTTGATAGAAACAAAATATAACAGAAAAAATGTCTCATTTGGATGCCCTGAGGCCAAATAGGTCTCTAAATAGAGAGAATTCAGTGGCTGCAGACATGTTAACTCTCCCGGAATGCCTGGGAAAATCCCGAAATTTCAGTGTAGTTCCCGGCCTCCCGGATAGGAATCAGTTTTGGACTAAAAATCCCAGAAAACAACAAAACGTTCGGAGTCAAATAACATGCATTTCAAACTCTGTTAAAAATGCACAAAGCAGTAAAATATTTTATAAAATTTATTTAAGAAAAGGGTATTTTATGATATCTATTTCCACTGTGTTCATGTTTATTTCTGTTTTTTACTTCGTAATCAGAGATTCGTGATCAATGTGCGAGTGCCAAAGTGAAAATAGGCGACTTACTTTCAAAAAATTGAAAACTCCACCTTCATTTAAATGCAGTTTTTTGGTAAATAAAATATATGAAAAGGAATTAAATAACATATATTTATTTGTTTATTCATAGAATAACTTTAATCCTCATCCCTTTTCCAAATCACAACGTAAACAACACCTTGATCTCAACTATTTAACACAGTTTAAAAATAGGTTCAAGTTGCTTAGGATGCCGAAAAATTATGACTGCATATTTATACACAATGGACTTATTTTCCAATCCTACATTTATTCCATTGTGCTGACTACAGAACTGTTAACTGTTGACCATCTGTAAACAGAAAATTTCGAATGGCATCAAAAAAAAACAAAAAAATAAAAAATGCTTCAATGATGAAAAGAAAAGTTTTGTGCAGGCTGCACAAACGTACACACATGCATGAAGGATTTTGATAAAGATACTTTCCAAGTACTAATACTAGTACTTCAAGTAACTGAACATTAGGACATTTTTTTCCAGTGAACTTTTCCAGACTTGGGAAATTATTAACTTAGTAGACTTTAATAAAAGCAAACCACAGGTGGTGGTGGTGTTCTGTGGGTAGGGGTCATGAAGAAGAGGGTGGTGGGGGACTGAGTCAAATCAACAATTATTTTATGATTTTTTAACATAGCATAAATGCATCAGCATAACTGACAACTAGTCTGGAGAAAGCTTCCTTTTGATTTTGGTTATGCTCCTGAGAGACTTACCTACCCTTTTATGACACCACTGGGGGCCTGTGCAACGATTCGCGTTGCTCTTGTTTTTAAATATAGTTAAGAAACACACAGGGAGTTCCATAAAATATTGTCAAGGTAGTAACATTTTATGCAGCAGTGAACTTGGCCTTTTTTCCGATTTGACATTTTATATCCAAACTTTCAAGCTGTACCCTGATTGAAATAAGTACATTTTTATCCCTTACTTAATATAATGGCCAAACATGACCAGCACTATTTACAAAATCAACTTTCCTATTTTATTATTTTTCAAATTCTTGCCTCATAAGATAGCTCATGTCCCCTCACTGGGACAAACTCATAGAGCTCATTCCAATATTTTGCATTTGTGCATCAAAATAAGAAGCTATCTATGTTTTGAAAGCACAAAAGGGCAATTTCTAGATATTCAAAAAAGTTAAAAAATTTATAGTAATTTATATATTTTTTATACTTACCAATGACCCAGACATAGCTGGTGCTAACTCTTAAAATATAGGGCCAAACACAAATTTTGCCCCCCCCAATCCCCAAAATTTGCATCTAAAACTAAAGAAAACATGTCCTGAAAGGCCCTCCACACTTCGCCCCTACTGCGCATGCGCAGTGTCAAGGACGTTCCGAAATTGGCGCCATTAATCATTCTAATAACCAGTGCCTGGTAAGCGCTATGTACTCAGCGGGGAGGCAAGAGTTCCCAACTCCTGGGAGGGCCATCCCCGTCTGGGTCATTGGTAAGTATAAAAAATATATAAATTACTATAAATTTTTTAACATTTTTATACTGTACCAATGACCCAGACATAGCTGAATAGTAAAAAGGCTGGAGGGCCAAGGACATAGAGCAAAATGGAATACGCTCAATAAAATAAAATAGATTCATCCCCTGTAGGGAAAAAGAAGTAATAGGCCTTACATGTATCTTTCTTATTATGATAAATTAGAAAGATACAACACCTTCCAAAATTGAGCTACATACATCCATGTACTCTATTAATATTCAATATAATCCTTATACTAATAATTTTTAAAGTAAGCCAATAAATAAAGTAATTCTAGAGAATAGAGACTCTTATACTCCTAAAAGTGTCTGAGGATTGCATAATCATGTCCGTTGACATATGCAATATTCAAAAGCTATACTTTAAAAACTAAGACTTGAATGAATTTTAAAAACCTAAACTTCTCACTAAACAACCATCCCAATAACAGCTCAGAATTACTAACTCCGGAGGAGGTATCCCCTTGTTTTCATAGTAAAACAGGTGACCCAAGGGAACACCCTCCCCCCCCCCCCTTTTTCTTGCCCTGGGTCAAATAGCCCAGAGCGAAGAGGGCAGCCGAACGGAGACACTGCCGAAACAGACAGCCTACCTAGCTATAGTAGCAACTGTTAAGTGAATGACATTCTGAGCAGTAGATAATAGACCTAACAATAGAGGCCTCCAGAAATGGACTCGATATTTCTGAGATAAAATTCATGAATGTGGATGGCTGAGCGCAATGAGCGGCCTTCAAAAATCTATAATAGCGACACTATTAATGTAAGCCCAAGAAGTAGAAGAACTCTTACTTCATGAGCCGAAATCTTAAGCACAACTGCTAAGTCAATGATATACTATAAGCAGTACCGATAGTTAATAGAATCCATTAACAATAAAATGGAGCGTAATGTCCTTCTACTAGACATCAAAGACAGAAGAAGCTTACGCCCATAGTAATAAACAGAAATCTGTTTATAAATACATAAACTGTACCCGGAAAGAGTAAAGGCCTATGCCCATACGAAGACGGAAGGACCTTAAAATAATAGGTTCCGGATAATAGGAGCCTAACTCTTATGCAACAATCCAACCTAAATAGTAACGGAAGTATTGATTCCGAAACTATGAAAGTGAAAATCATCCATCGATAGTGCATGAAACTCACTGACTCTACAGTAAAAGAGAAACCAACAGAATTACTGTCTAAAAGGTCAGAATTTGAAAACTACTGTTTCCAGAGGCTCAAATGATTACATAGCTAAATAAGAACCGAAGTTAAAATCCGTATAGGAATTTAATCTAAAGATTCTAAGTCTATTTATCAAAAAGTTACTAACTGACTTAGATAAAGAGACAAAAGACTCAATTGTAAACTATCGTAGAGTGCATAGGTATGAGGTAACATAAACCTATAACCTAAATAATAACAGGCTGCAGTAGATCTTGTGAAACAAGTATACTAAAAAATAGCAATGAGTAGTATGGAGGGATCAACAATATGAACATAATGATCCCTACACCACGACGGAAGAGCCTCCACTTTAGCCGCATAGAATAGCGAAGAAGAGGATCTCCTATAGTAAGAAATCGCGTCCAAAGCTCGTCCAGTACAGTGCTTACAATGCAATACGGACCACACAATGGAATACATGAAGGTTGCGACCTTGCAGGTTGTGATAAAGATGACACGATTTACCCAGTGAAAAAGATCCTCACATAGAGGAAGATTTCACGTTAAGACCCACAGTAGACAAGAGAGGAAATTACTCATGATCTCTGTGAAGATAGAGATGCTATCAACAGAAATGTATAGCAGTTGTTTATCTTAGCAATACCTGCTAAAACAACAGCGCCGGAGGATACGCGTATCCTATCATTCCGTCCTATAGATCAATAGAGCGTTAAGAATATTAGCTCAGAGATCTGGACAAGCCAACACATACGTCTGCAATTGATTAGCAAGCTGTGTCATAAATAAATCATCATTGGGCGCTCCCATAGATAGCAAATCTGATTGAATACTTGTTTGTTGAGAGTCCATTCTGACAGCAACAAGCGACCCGTAAGAGAACGGGAGTCCGATAAAACAATCAGACGACCCGGAATATGACGGACCAAAACTGAACTTGGTGTACTATAACCAACAGACAGATTCTTTCCATTAAATTGAATAACGGAAACGAAAGAGTGCCTCCCTGGTTCCGGAGATACGCCACTACTGTCGAATTAAAGGACAGGAATTTGGGCATGCGTTTCTGAATAATGTTCATGCAATGACATAAAGCAAGCCTAAAAAACATTATTCCGCGGAAGAAAACTGATTGCTAAAAGACTGCGGAACCCAAAGACCCTGGCACTTCGAATCCGTAGGGATCAGTATATATCCCAATCTATTTGACTGGCAACCGTCATAACAGCCACACTCGGGTCCGGCAACTGCGGCGGCACTCTCTGAGTCAACCACCGAATGTTTGCCCCAGTCTGAATCTCTTGTAACACTAGATAGACAAGAGAACGTGTAAATCGAGCAATTCATGGATTGCCGAAAAGTTGCCGTCGAAGAGAAGCTCCTCCGAGAACGAAGCGACTCTGAGAGAGTTCTTAACCTTACTATCCACGCGAGTGGATGTAGCTAGGGCTGCGTCACGTCAAACTAACTCCAATCAGCCACTGAAGGGCGGAGTTATACGTGAACAAACTACTGCCCTCAAAAGAAATTACATTGAGAATAATATCCCGTAAATCTTTTCTTGAAGACGTAATGATAACGCCTCAGTAAGGCGGATTACGTATAATAAAGCGTCTAAGTTAAGTCTACTATACATAATGTCGTTCCCAACATTGAAATTGGAAAAGACATAAACGGCGAAAAAGAATATATGCAGTTTTTAATCACACCGTTTAGACGCATATGAACTCTCGGTATGCCCTGCTCTGCCAAAATAAACTATTTGTATAAATGATAAAATGGCAGAAATGAGCAACGCGGACAAGAAACTAAACTATCATGCTTAGTAGCAGGCTTGTATATATATATATAGCGTCGAAAAATAAAACACATGTTGTAATGACAATATTGGACTGCGTCGGTAAGTCAGGGACAATGTCCCCGAACCGATCGAAAAATCCGAGTCCAATGACGCTATAAGTCTCTTATCCAAGATCGCAGCAATGAAGTCCGAAATAATAATCACTGGAAGATAATGCCAGAAGATATGAAAGGCATCTTCCGATACTACTAAAGGGAAAAACTCGAAAACTTTCGAATCCCTTTCGCCATCCTGTCGGACCCTATAAAGCGTTCGGTCGTCCGTACCTGATGCAACCGCGGACCGCACCGACCCAGCGCCATTGGATAATTCCTGATTCGACCGAGAAACTGTCAATTGCTGGGATGCTGCGAAACAACTGTGCTAACTCGGATAGCACGTCCGTCACTGAGGCCTGAGGAGAAGCGGTCTTACGATGCATTGCCGCTGGAAGCTCCGTGATCGTTACCCCGTGCATACTACCAATATGCGAGCGAACGGAGTGTATAGGCCTCGTGTCCCTTGGCTACCGGATGGCGCGACCTATTCGCCGTGGAATCACTGAATGCCGAAACTGATCGGATACTCGAGGTCACGTAGCCAATGTGCGGTCGTGTGCCCTGCTGTGAGGATGAGGAAGCATTAAAGACAGTCTCTCGGACTGTCAATATAACGGAGCGTCCCGACCAACGGACATATGCTCCGAATGTAAAATATCTGAACCACAACATGCGGTCCCCTCTCGCTCACAGCCCGGACGGACCTGGACCAGCCAGGAACCGGACTAACAGGCTTCCTCCGATCTGTCCTCAATCTGCTGTCCTCTGTCCTCAATCTGCCGTCACTGGGTGAGTACTAAAGTAATTAAAGTGCTCGCATCACCCAAATCTCCTTCCTAGACCGCAACGGACGAACCCGGCAGCCGAACCATTCGATGAATGTACGCTACACCGGGTGAGCTAGCGAATGTCACTCCGTAGGCGATAGACATATTCCATGAGCACTTATTGCCGCTAACTCTTCATTAACTATGACGACAGAGGCACACTTTTGAAAGACATCTCCATAACTCTTCGAACAAGAAACCAGAAATGCTTGGTTAGCAAGCATAAAATAATAATATATATAGCGTCGTTCAATAATTCAAAAGTTGTGTGACATTATTGGACTATGTCGGAACTGAGGGACGATGTCCCTGAACCGAACCAAAAATTTCTAAGTCCACCGACGCTATCAGTTTCTTATCCGGCATCGCAGCATTCTGGTCTGACGAAAGAAGCTGTAGAAGACCAAGTCAGATGACATACACAACAGCATATGTTGTTCCGAAAGGGAAAGCTCGAAATCCTCCGAATCCCTTTCGGTATCCCGTCGGACCGGATGAAACTTTCGGACGTCCGTACCCGCTTCCGCGGAGCGTCCCGACCCAGCATCGTCGGATAAAATATATATGCGACAGATTCAGTTGATGCTGGGATGCTGCGATAAACTGTGCTATTAAGGAAAGCACGTCCGTTCCCGAGGCCTGTGCAGTAGCGGTCTTACGATGCATTGCCGCCGGAAGCTCTGTGTACGTTGACTCCCGCACACTTCCTATGCGAACGTCCGGAGTCTGCAGGCCTCGTGTCCCTGGCTACCGGATGGTGTGACCTGGTCGCCGAAGAATCCTTGATCGGCGAAGCTGGTAATATATCGGCGGTCATGCAGCCAAGGTGCGGTCGTGTGCGCTGACGAGAAGAGGAAGCCTTAGCAGTCTCAGCGGACTGCCTATACAACGGAGCGTCCCGAGCGACGAACGTATGCTCCGCTTACGACACATTTTGTACCACAACATCTGGGGCCAGATGTTGTTGAACGAGAGAGGGGCCTCTCTCGCTTGCCGTCCGGATGGACCGGAACGAGCTATGAACCGGACTAAAAGGCTTCCTGCGTTCTCCCTCCGATCCGCCGTCACTGGGTGTGCATTAGGTTAGTTTATAGTGCTCGCATCACCCCAAAATTCCTTCTAGACCGCAACGGACGAACCCGGCTGCCGAACCATTCGGTGAATGGACGCTACACCGGGCGAGCTAGCGGACGTCAAAGGCCGTCGAACCTACTAGGGTCCTCTTAGGCAATTGGCGTATTTACATGAGCACTTTTCCGCTAGCCCTTCATTAATTGTGACGACGGAGACACACTGTTGGAAGACATCACAGATACATCACCCTAATCTTGATCGTCTGAAATAGAAATTGATAAAGTAGAGTGACCCTGCGGGGAAAGGACCGGAGTGTCCAAATCCCCAACAACATACCGTGACATACGCTTCCCATATTGTCATCGAAATCATACGATACAGAACCGGAGTTAATGCGAGTACACTGACCACATATAGAATGATAATAAAGTCAGAGGAAGACTTCCTCTTAAAACAATTGATCAATATCCTTTCAATGTGAAAAGAAAACAAGTCCTGGTACTCGCACTAACCCCTGGCAATCAAAATACATAATAATAATATGATCCATTCATATAGAAAAAATAATTGAAATCAAAATATTTTGAAAAAATATTTTTTCAGAACAGCCCAAGTTTCTGAAAAGTAACGTTGAGCCCCAATGGATCCCAAGCCTAAGTGTGGACAAAAATTTTAAAAATATTTTAAACAATTTATTCAACACTTACGAACAATAATAATGTATCTAGTTATGATTAAAATAACATCAAGATATTATTTTTTAGAAATCCCCCCCTCACACAGAGGGCTGTTGTAATGTAAACAATGAGTGTAAAAACACTAAAATAAGACTCCAGGCACCCAGGCCCGAAATCAGTTACCAAAAATACACTATCTGATGCAAAACAGAGACTTCCAGGGAAGAAACTGCAGAACATCAGATGGTAGATGCAGAACACAACGCCTAACCACCCCTTGGTGAAGACGTAAACATGGGGAAAGAACAGAATTCATTCTGTTATTCAGCTAAAACTCCCAAGAAAATTTAGTAATAATAATTACAAAAACTATGCCAAAAGCATGGGAGAATAGCAAGGGGGAACTTAAAGGACAGGGAGAGAGGAAAACACTTAAAAAAACAGTGTAACTAAATAATCAGAATGACAACAAAATGGCTGCTGCCTTGAAAATAGGTAACTTAACATAATTTCATTAAAAAATTTTAAGTTACAGCCCTGATAATATTCTGTCACACATTCTTTTCCTCTCCTCCTTCTCTATCCTCCTTAGAATCACCAATTCACTAATAATTATGTGTCTGGCATCATTTAAACTGAGATTTATAAGCACAAAGATCAGTCAGATGTTAACTGATGAAGGGCCAAACTTAGAATGATTAATGGCGCCAATTTCGGAACGTCCTTGACACTGCGCATGCGCAGTAGGGGCGAAGTGTGGAGGGCCTTTCAGGACATGTTTTCTTTAGTTTTAGATGCAAATTTTGGGGATTGGGGGGCAAAATTTGTGTTTGGCCCTATATTTTAAGAGTTAGCACCAGCTATGTCTGGGTCATTGGTACAGTATAAAAATATGTATTTGATGTCATCATGTTAGGTAAAGTCTTAATGTGGGATCACATCACAATTACATTTCAGTGTAAATTTTTTTCTAGGGCTATGAAAATAAATTCTTGGTTCTCAGGCACCTCCCTTGTCATAGAAAATCTATCTCATCAACTTTTTTTCACCTGGAAATCTCTTCTACGGCACAATTTTTCACTTGTAGGACAAATATTTAACTAACTTTACCTTGTTTGACAGAGCTCACAGAGCTCTGTCAAACAAGATATAGTTGGTTAAATTTTCCAATTACATTATGGGAAATTTTCCCTGCTGAAAACATTGGTTTGCCACATAATATTGTAAGTAGTTAAATTTCTGATTCCAACTAGTTAAAAAAAAAGCCTCCCACCCTCATCATAAAATTGAGGAAAAATTGCTTGAGAAACAAGAAATTTTTTTATACGCCTAATTTATCTTAAATTCTCTAAGTGATAAGCATCAACTGTTATCTGTTTCCTTGCGTTGGCTGTGACCTGTCTGACTCAAATGTTTTACAACATCTACCCAATTCCAGCCCCTAGGTAGTTCCCCCTTGTCTGTCAGTCTGTTGTACAACTTTCGTTTTTGTGCTTTACTTAACTGTTCTTTCTTCTCCTTTTCTTTCTTTTTGCCTTGGTCTTGGGCCAATGCATCTGACTTGCCCTCGACCTGAAATGGAAAAAAAAAACATTTCTTCATCTCTTTCTGGAAGAGCCGTCCAGTTGTGTGGCCACATTTAACATCACTCCAGTTTTCTTTTTTTACATAGAAATCTTTGTGAGAATTCTAGTAAGGTTAAATAAACAACATTAATGAAAGTGTCAATGACACTGCAGCTCAACTTGTCAAGAAGGGACTGAACTCAATAGAAAGATCCAGTAATGCCAGGTCAGTCACTCCAAGTTTTTATAGAAAAGACATCACACCAAAGCTACAAATGAAATCTGAAGAAAATCGGGTGAGGGATGGGGCCTGCTGCGTGTACTAATGGAATTGCTGAAAATTTATATGTCAAATCCAACAAGATGACCAGTAGCGGCTATCTTTTTCAATGGAATGCAGAAAAATGTGCTAACTTCCATCTGGACTTCATACCAAAGTTACATATAAAATTTGAAAAATGCTGATTGTAACAGCACAAAAGTGGGTTTAACCATTATCAACTTATCGTCCAGAAACCAATTGTTTACAATTTACTATGTGAAGGGTCACTGTGACCTTGATCTTTGACCTAGTGATTCCAAAATAAATAGGGCTCTTTGCCAACCAACCTATGAAGTTTCATGAACGTGGGTGGAACCATTGTCAAATTATCATCTGAAAACCAATTGTTTATGATTTATTATGTTCAAGGTCACTGTTATGAAGTTTCATAAATGTGGGTTGAAGCATAGTCAAGTTATCATTCGGAAACCAACTGCTTACGATTCACTGTAATCTTGACCTTTGACCTAGCAAGTCCAAAATAGTGTTCTTCCCCTCACCGATGCCAACCTACCTATGAAGTTTCACGAACGAGGGTCGAACTATTATCAAGTTATCGTCCAGAAACCAATTGTTTACGCCCACTCAACCACCTGCCGTTCATCAAACTATAAGTGGGGGTGCGGTTGCGTTGCGGTAACTGGTTCTCGTCAGATCACCGAAGTTAAGCAACGTCGAGCCCAGTTAATCCTCGGATGGGTGAACATCTGAGCGATCGATTCGGACTCCCACGTTGTGTCCTTGGGCAAGGCACTTAACCCCGATTGTTCATATGGGGAAACGATGACGCCGTGTACTAAAGCGTACTGCACGTTGATGGTGCGCATGTCTTCAACTAATCTCACCCTGCCTGTGCTGCAGTGCGGAGTTACGATGTTGGGGAGCTGGCAGCTGCTCGTTGTTGCTCGGTGGTTCTCTCCGGGTACTCCGGCTTCCTCCACCCGTAAAACTGTCACTGTCATGATTAGCCATTGTGCATAAGTATGTGACCTTAAACACCAATAAATAAATAAATATCAAACTATAAGTAGAGTTTGACTTTTGTCACAACTTGACTAAAAAGATCGGGTGAGAGGAGTGGCCATTAGGGTCTGCAAATGGAATTGTAGACAATTTATATCCCAAATCCAAGATGGCCACTGCCAGCCATGTTTTTCAACAAATTTCAGAAAAATTTGAAAGCTACCATCTAGACATCACACACCAAACTACATATGAAATTTGAAAAAGATTGGGTAAGAGATGCGGCCTGAAGGGTGTGCTAATGGAACAGTTGACAATTCAAATGCCAATCCAAGACAGCTGCTGACAGCCATATTTTTTAATGAAATTCAGAAAAATTTAATAGCTCCCATCTTGACATCACACCAAAGCTATATATGAAATTCAAAAAAAGATCAGGTGAGAGATGCGACCGGTAGGGTGTGCTAATGAAATTGCTGACAATTTATATCCAAATCCAAGATGGCGGAAGGCTACCATGTTTTTCTACAAAATTCAGAAATATTTGATAGCACCCATCTAGACATCAAACCAAAACTACATATGAAATTTGAAAAAGATCAGCCTGTAGGGTGTGCTAATAGAATTGTTGATGATTTATATGCCAAATCTAAGATGACTACTGGCAGTCATGTTTTTCAATGAAAGTTGGTAGCTCCCATGCAGACATTACCCCAAAGCCACATATGAAATTTGGGACTGATCAGGTGAGAGCCGCTGCCTGTAGGGTGTGCTAAAGGAATTGTTGTACAATTTATATCCAAATCCAAGATGACTGTTGGCAGCGATGTTTTTCAACAAAATTCAGAAAAATTCAATAGCTCCCATCTAGACATCACACCAAATTTGAAAAAGATTGGGTGAGAGATGCAGTTTGTACGGTGTGCTAATGGAATTGTTTTTATATATTATGTTTGATGTATTCCATGTTACTAAACATTCCTACAAAAATTTATTCAAATCAGAACTTTCATAAAGAAGTTCTGTACAAAAAACTGATCGCACTAATTTTGGTACAAAAAGGCTGCTGGTAGCCATTTTGAATTTTGGACACTCGTTCGCATCCCACGGTGATAACAAAGGTACCCAAGAAGTTTCGTAAAGATCGGTTCATAAATATGGCCTCTAGTCTGAGCCGTATAGAAGTTGTGTACAAAAAACTGATTGGACCAAGTTTCGGTACAAAATGGCCACTGACAGCCATTCTGTATTTTGGACCACGCCCAGAAACACTTGTTCTCATCCCAAGGTGATAACAAAGGTACCCAAAAAGTTTTGTGAAGATCGGTTCATAAATACAGCCTCTAGCCAGAGCCGTATTGACACATCCACTTACTGTGTATAAATAGCACTGAATAAATCAAAGTTCATCTAATTTGCATATATTCTGCTCGAAAAAAAACCCCGTATTATATGTGATGTATTCCATGTTACTAAACATTCATACAGAAATTTATTCAAATCAGAACTTTCATACAGAAGTTCTGTACAAAAAACTGATTGCACTAATTTTGGTACAAAATGGCTGCTGGTGGCCATCTTGAATTTTGGACTGCACCCAATTTTGGACTGCACCCACGGTGATAACAAAAGTACCCAAGAAGTTTTGTAAAGATTGGTTCATAAATACAGCCTCTACCCCGAGCCGTATAGAAGTTGTGTACAAAAAACTGATTAGACCTAATTTCTGTACAAAATGGCCACTGGCAGCCATCTCGAATTTTGGACCGCACCCAGAAAACCTTGTTCTCGTCCCAAGGTGATAACAAAGGTACCCAAGAAGTTTTGTGAAGATCGGTTCATAAGTACGGCATCCAGCCCGAACCGTATTGGCATTTGCAGTTACAGTGCTGAAAGTAACATTAAATAGATCAAAGTTAGTCTAATTGGCATAATTTATGCACGAGAAAAAAACCTGTATTATATGTGATGTATCCCATAGTACTAAACATTCACACAAAAAATTATTCAAATCAGCTGTTTCATATGGAAGTTCTGCGCAAAAATCTGATTGCACCTAATTTTGTACAAAATGGCTGCCAGTGGCCATCTTGAATTTCAGACCGGACCCCAAAACACTCGTTCTCGTCCCACGGTGATAACAAGGGTACCCAAGAAGTTTTGTAAAGATCGGTTCATAAATACGGCCTCTAGCCCGAGCCGTATTGGCATTTGCACTTACAGTGCTGAAAGTAACACTAAATAAATCAAAGTTAGTTTAATTTGCATAATTTACGCACGAGAAAAAAACCTGCATTATATGTGATGTATCCCATGGTACTAAACATTCATACAAAAAATTATTCAAATCAGAGCTTTCATATGGAAGTTCGGCACAAAAATCTGATTGCACCTAATTTTGTACAAAATGGCTGCCAGCGGCCGTCTTGAATTTTGGACCGGACCCCAAAACCCTCGTTCTTGTCTCACGGTGAGAACAAAGGTACCAAAGAAGTTTCGTAAAGATCAGTTCATAACTACTGCCTCTAGCCTGAGCCATGTGTACGGCGCGACAGACGGATGACAGGCCATAGCAATATCTCAAATTTGGCTTCGCCAAAGTTGAGCTAATAATAATAAGAAGGAATGGGGCTGGGAAAGATCAATGTTTGAGACTTCTCACTGTAAAATGAAAGTGTCAATGATACTGTAGCTTAACTTGTCTGTCTGTTGTGTTTGATGAAAAGGATAATGTTCAATGTTTAAGAAAGGATTATGAAATAAAAGAATTGTGATAATTGGGAATATGTTCATTTCTGGTCCCTGTATGCTATGTTTTTGATAAAAATAATATGAGGTGTACACTGTACTAAAGAGCTGAGGGGTGGGTTAATATGACCTCACAGTTAATGTATGTGGCCCTCACAGTTAACGTATATCAATAAAAATTACCAAATTACAGTGAAATTATTCCACAATGGGTCATCCTATCAAGTTACATTGAAATCCCTTCATAAATATGGCCTGTAGACTGTGCTAAAGGTTTTCGGTCTTCAGGCCTGTGTAGCCATGACGGTAGACCGATTGCAACTTGAAGAGGACGTCCTCATCTCGACGTTATACTGAATGATTCTACTAAGTTACAATGAAATCCCTTCACAAATATGACCTGTAGTCTGTACTAAAGTGTTTTGGGCTCGGGAAGCCATCATGGTTGAATGATCATGACCAAAAGGGGGCATTGTCATCTGGGCATAATCTGGAGTGATCCTACAAAGTTACAATGAAATCCCTTCATACATATGACCTGTAGACTGTGTGCAAGGTTTTCGGGCCCCTGAAGCCATCACAGTTGACCAAACACGACCAAAAGGGGATGTCGTCATCTAGGCATTATATGGAGTCAACCTAACAAGTTACAATGAAATCCTTCATTAAATTCGACCTATAGCCTATGTTAAAAGTTTTGGGGTCGGGCAGCCATCAAGGCTGAATGATCGTGACCAAAGGGGGATGTTCTCATCTAGACATTATTTGGAGTCATCCTACCAAGTTACAATGAAATCCCTTCATAAATACGACATATAGACCATGCTAAAGGTTTTCGGGCCCCTGTAGCCGTCACAGTTGCCCAATTGCGTCCAAAAGGAGACATTTTCATCTAGACATTATATGAAGTCAACCTACCAAGTTACAATGAAATCCCTTCATAAATATGACCTGTAGACTGTGCCATAGGTTTTCGGGCTTTAGGTTCAGGCAGCCATCATGGCTGAATGAGCACAACCAAAAGGAGACATTCTCATCTGGGCATCATCTGGAGTAATCCTATGTAGCTGCAATGAAATCCCTTCATAAATATGACCTGTAGACTGTGCTCAAGGTTTTCGGGCTTCGGGCACCTGTAGCCATCACAGGTGACCAATCATGACCAAAAGGAGACGTCATCATCTAGGCATTATATGGAGTCAACCTAACAAGTTACAATGAAATTCTTCCATAAATATGACCTATAGACTATGCTAAATGTTTTTGGGCTCGGGCAGCCATTAAGGCTGAATGATCGCGATCAAAAGGGACGTTCTCATCTAGACATTATTTGGAGTCATCCTACCAAGTTACAATGAAATCCCTTCATAAATATGACCTGTAGACTGTGCTAAAGGTTTTTGGGCTTCGGACCCCTGTAGTCATCACAGTTGCCCAATCACGTCCAAAATTGTAGACTGTGTGCAAGGTTTTCGGGCCCCTGAAGCCATCACAGTTGACCAAACACGACCAAAAGGGGATGTCGTCATCTAGGCATTATATGGAGTCAACCTAACAAGTTACAATGAAATTCTTCCATAAATATGACCTATAGACTATGCTAAATGTTTTTGGGCTCGGGCAGCCATTAAGGCTGAATGATCGCGATCAAAAGGGACGTTCTCATCTAGACATTATTTGGAGTCATCCTACCAAGTTACAATGAAATCCCTTCATAAATATGACCTGTAGACTGTGCTAAAGGTTTTTGGGCTTCGGACCCCTGTAGTCATCACAGTTGCCCAATCACGTCCAAAATTGTAGACTGTGTGCAAGGTTTTCGGGCCCCTGAAGCCATCACAGTTGACCAAACACGACCAAAAGGGGATGTCGTCATCTAGGCATTATATGGAGTCAACCTAACAAGTTACAATGAAATTCTTCCATAAATATGACCTATAGACTATGCTAAAAGTTTTTGGGCTCGGGCAGCCATTAAGGCTGAATGATCGCGATCAAAAGGGACGTTCTCATCTAGACATTATTTGGAGTCATCCTACCAAGTTACAATGAAATCCCTTCATAAATATGACCTGTAGACTGTGCTAAAGGTTTTTGGGCTTCGGACCCCTGTAGTCATCACAGTTGCCCAATCACGTCCAAAAGGGGACTTTCTCATCTAGACATTATATGAAGTCAACCCACCAAGTTACAATGAAATCCCTCCATAAATATGACCTGTAGACTGTGCTAAAGGTTTTCGGGTTTTGGGCTCGGGCAGTCGTCACGGTTGGCAGATCATGCCCAAATGGAGAAATTCTCATCTAGACATCATAAGGAGTCATCCTACCAAGTTACAATGAAATCCCTCCATATTAAACATGACCTGCAGACTGTGCTAAAAGTTTTTGGGTGTGGGGCTTGGGCAGCCATCACGGTTGATAGATCATGCCCAAAAGGGGACGTTCTCATCTAGGCATTATACAGAGGCATCCTACCAAGCTACAATGAAATCCCTTCATAAATACGACCTGTAGACTGTGTTAATGGTTTTCGGCTCGGGCAGCCATAATGGTTGCCCGATCGCAACCAAAGGGGGACGTTCTCATCTAGACATGACCCCAAACCTGCATATGAAATTTCGTGATGATCAGACAAGAACAGCGGGGTGTAGCCCGTGCTAAAGGAAAATGTGAACAGATGTCACTGACTAACAGACTTCTGCACGCGTGATGACAATAGCTTATCTTGATTACGTCAAGTTAAGCTAAAAACAGTGTTCTTAAAAACAGCGAGTGTACTCAGTATGTGGGATAGGAGGAAGATGAATGGAATCATTTGAAAGCTATAATTCCACTTGTAATACATGTAGGTATTTAAACAAGGCAAGATCCCTTATAGTATTACAGGTGGAGTAAACACTTGCATTAAACCAATCGTAGGCACACTCGATATTAGCGAGAGATGAAAGGATTCGTTCTTAAGAAACAAATTGAATTATTCTGCAGGATACATTTCTACACCTGTACTACTATCTTGTAGGGTATCAATGCATATTACTTAACAAGAGGTGTACATCGGAGATGCACGCGTCGAGTTGCAGCTACTTTCTTCATGCACGGAAATGTCATCACATTGAGCTCAAAATTCGTAAAAATTGACAAGCTCAAAATTTGTAAAAATGGACTAATTATGGCCCATAACTCTGTAATGAGAAATCAGACTGGGCCAGTTTTTGAACTCGTCCGAGATAATAATGCAAAAGAATTGTATGGCAAAAATTAGTCAAATAGGTGAATATTTGTTCAAGTTAGTGCGCTAATGAGCTCAAAATTCATAAAAACTGACAAATTAAGGCCCATAATTCTGTAACGAAAAATCGGACCGGGACAGCTTTCAAACTCGCTTAAGGTAATATTTCAAGAGATCTATCTAGCAAATATTAGTCAAAACAGAGAATGTTTGTTCAAGTTATTGCACTAATGAACTCAAAATTAGTAAAAATTTACAAATTAAGGCACATAACCCTGTGATGAAAAAATGGACCGGGCCAGTTTTTGAACTCGCCTGAGATAATATAGCAAAAGACCTGTATGGCAAATATTAGTCAAATTGGAGAACATTTTTTCATGTTATTGCGCAAAGAAGCTGTAAACATTTACGAACTAAGGACCATAACTCTGTAAAGAAAAATCAGATTGGGCCAGTTGTCGAACTTGTTAAGAGATATTATTGCAAAGGACCTGTATGAAAAATAGTAGTCAAATCGAAGAACATTTGTTCAAGTTATTGCACTAACAAGCTCAAAATTTATAAAATTGATTAGGGGCCATAACTTTGTAACGAAAAATCTGGCCGGGACAGTTTTTGAACTTGTTCGAGATATTGTTGCAAAAAGACCTGTATGGAAAATATTAGTCAAAATGGAGAACGTTTGTTCAAGTTATTTCGTTAAGAGTGCGAGGATGCACACCGACCATTGGCAAACCATAGGTCTCGGTTGTTAACACAACTCGACCAATAAAGCAGAATATCTCTTGGAAGATCTACAATTTCATTTGAGTATTCCTCCAGAGAAGAAAAGAATGTCTCCAATTTAAGCTTGAAAAATGGAAATTAAATTTCAATAATTCCACCGTAGCCCTATGGGACTATTCCAACTCTGGACACTTTTTTATTGCAACAGAACAGGAGCCCCTGCATGGAGTCTCTGGGTAAACTCATTAAGTTAAACCATAAGAACATTTGCAGTTGTTTCTAGGTAAGTCTTGGCTGCCTATATAGACAGCCATTACTTGCCTAGAACTGTAAAGCCACAGGATGTTGACTACAACTGAGCAGCCAAAACAAAGTCCAGGATAAATAACTTCAGCAAAAATGGAAAGAAAGCATAAACTAGAGGGGGTATCAGTACCCCGTGGCTCACCAACAGGTGGCCAATTTAAAGGGTTGGGTGGAGTACAAAAAAAGAAGTCCAAAACCTGCACGCAAAAGTCCAAAATTAAAGTAAATAAGCAGCTAAAGGGTTTAATAATATAATACTAGCCACAAGAAGCATCCTAACATAAAATAGGAACCATGGCAATATGCTACAAGGTAAGTTGCCACTTGGAAGAAAAGGAAGAGAAACCTCAAAACCTGCACACAAAAGTAAAAAAAAGTATCACATTTGTTTCAAAGGGTTAAAATTGAGAAAAATACCCTGGAAATGTCACAGTAACCACAATGGCAATATGCCAGTAAGGTGAAACTCTACTTGAAAAATATCCACTTGGAAGAAAAGAAAGACAAACCTCAAAACCTGCACACACAAGTCAAAATGAAAGAGTCAATGACACTGTAGCTCAACTTGTTAAGACATGTACATGTACAGTATGTGACACAGCAATGACAAACATCTAGGTAATGACCTGATAACAAAGGTACATATAAAGTATATATAATATAAATATTGACCGTAGCCTGTAACAAATGTATAGGTAAAGTATTGTAAAGGTTGGTGACAGTCAGATGATAAACTAGAAAAGAAATCTTCCAGTCCCAGAGTGGGTCTGACTGAACCCCAAAATATTTGTTGTCATAGCACAGTGATAACAAAGGCATCCCAAAACACACTCGTTCCTGTCCCAAGGTGAAAACAAAGGTACCCAAGAAGTTTTGTGAAGATCAGTTCATAAATACGAGCCGTATAGAAGTTGTGACAAAAAACTGATTGGACCTAATTTCGGTACAAAATGGCCACTGGCAGCCATCTTGAAATCTGGACCGCACCCAGAAACACTCGTTCTCGTCCCAAGGTGATAACAAAGATACCCAAGAAGTTTACACTTACTGTGTACAAGCTGCACTGAATAAATCAAAGTTCATCTAATTTGCATAATTCCAGCACAAGAAAAAAACCCGTACTATATGTGATGTATTCCATGTTACTAAACATTCATACAAAAAATTATTCAAATCCGAACTTTCATACAGAAGTTCTGTACAAAAAACTGATTGCACTAATTTTGGTACAAAATGGCTGCTGGTGGCCATCTTGAATTTCGGACCACACCCAAAAACTTGTTCTCATCCCACGGTGATAACAAAGGTACCCAAGAAGTTTCGTAAAAATCGGTTCATAAATACGGCCTCTAGCCTGAGCCATATAGAAGTTGTGTACAAAAAACTGATTAGACCTAATTTCGGTACAAAATGGCCACTGGCAGCCATCTTGAATTTTGGACCGCCCCCAGTAACACTCGTTCTCGTCCCAAGGTGATAACAAAGGTACCCACGACGTTTCATGAAGATCGGTTCATAAATACAGACTCTAGCCAGAGCCGTATTGACATGTGTACTTACTGTGTGTAAGTAGCACTGAAAAAATCAAAGTTCATCTAATTTGCTTAATTTCTGCACGAGAAAAAAACCCGTATTATATGTGATGTATCCCATGGTACTAAACATTCACACACAAAATTATTAAAATCAGCGCTTTCATATGGAAGTTCTGCGCAAAAATCTGATTGCACCTAAATTTGTACAAAATGGCTGCCATCGGCTAACGTGAATTTCGGGCCGGACCCAAAAACACTCATTCTCGTCTAACGGTGATACCAAAGGTACCCAAGAAGTTTTGTAAAGATCGGTTCATAAATATGGCCTCTAGCCCGAGCTGTATTGGCATTTGCACTTACAGTGCTGAAAGTAACACTAAATACATCAAAGTTAGTCTAATTTGCATAATTTACGCACAAGAAAAAAACCCGTATTACATGTGATGTATCCCATGGTACTAAATATTCATACAAAAAATTATTCAAATCAGCACTTTCATATGGATGTTCTGCGCAAAAATCTGATTGCACCTAATTTTGTACAAAATGGCTGCCAGCAGCCAACTTGAATTTCGGATCGGACCCAAAAACACTCATTCTCGTCCCACGGTCATAACAAAGGTACCCAAGAAGTTTCGTAAAGATCGGTTCATAAATATGGCCTCTAGCCTGAGCCGTACTGAATTGTTGACGGACAGATGACCAGACGGACGACTGGCCATGGCATAAGCTCAAATTTGGCTTCGCCAAAGTTGAGCTAAAAATTATTCAACTCAGCACTTTCATATGGAAGTTCTGCGCAAAAATCTGATTGCACCTAATATTGTACAAAATGGCTGCCAGCGGCCAACTTGAATTTCGGATTGGACCCCAAAACACTGGTTCTTGTCCCACGGTCATAACAAAGATACCCAAGAAGTTTCGTAAAGATCGGTTCATAAATACGGCCTCTAGCCCGAGTCATATTGAATTGCTGATGGCCAGATGGACGACTGGCCATAGCATAAGCTCAAATTTGACTTATGGCAAAGTTGAGCTAAAAAGTATCACATTTGTTTCAAAGGGTTAAAATTGAGAAAAATACCCTGCAAATGTCACAGTAACCACAATGGCAATATACCAGTAAGGTGAAACTCGACTTGAAAAATATCCACTTGGAAGAAAAGAAAGACAAACCTCAAAACCTGCACATAAAAGTCAAAAAAGTATCACATTTGTTTCAAAGGGTTAAAATTGAGAAAAATACCCTGAAATGTTAAGGTAACCACCATGGCAATATGCCAGTAAGTTAAAACTCCACTTGAAGACAAAATTTCAAAACCTGTACACAAAAGGCAAAAAACCTGCACAGAAAAGTCAAAAAACCTGTACACAAAAGTCCAAAATTCAAGTAACTAAGCATGGAAAGGGTTGAATAAAATATTTCTATCCCTGAAAAGCATGCCGACATAAAAAAAAAGCAAAATAAAAAAAAAAAAATCAAAACCTGCACACAAAAGTTCAAAATGTATGAATCCGGACGTCGACGCCACCGACATGATGGCAATGCCATAGGCTCACACAAATATCATTGGTGAGCCAATAAAAACCATACTACACTACTCAAAGTTTGCTAAGCACCAAATATTTGACACATCATTGTGAAATTTGCTTGTGACATATTTGCGATATTTTGGGTGGATATTAGCTCTCTTGACAGGCAGACTTTTCGTGACAGTCATGGAAAGCATTTACCCCTTGATTTCCATGATGCTTTCGAGTACTGTCTACATGTACATGAGATGTGTAGGGTATTCAATCTTCATTTCAACACAAACCCTTGTGATTTAATGATTGAATATGGCAAATGTAAGAAGACATTTGTCTGAAGCAGAAATGTGGCGGGCTGCAGGATGGTAGAGCAAGGGGCTACCCATCGTTAGGTTATATACGGTGATCACCAGAGCTTAGCCAAGATTTCAGCAGTATGGCACACCAGTAAGACGTCATGGTGGTGGCATAGACAGGGCAACATCTCCAACTGAAGACTGGGTTTTGATCATTCAGGCCCGTAGGAACCACTTTGCCACAGCAACCCAGCTTCACAGTGACCTTCAGAGTGCATCCGGGGTGAATTTTTCGATGCAGACTATCCGGGCAAGGTTGCACGAAGGTGGTCTCCGATCTAGAAAACCATGCATTCGCATTCCGCTGTTTCAGAACCACCACCAGGCATGGTATGAATGGACCATGGACCATGTTGGATGGACCAGAGAAGATTGGCGACCTGTCCTGTTTTTACAGATGAGTCAAGGTACTGCCTAGACCACACATATAGGCATTCTAGGGTATGGAGAAGACCAGGAGAGCGATTCTATGCAGCCAACATTGCTGAGCATGACCACTATGGCCACTATGGTGGAGGGTCAATCATGGTCAGGGGCGGCATCAGCTGGGATGGACATACAGAGCTCTGTGTTCTTGAACGTAGTACATTGACTGCACAACGGTATATTGATGAGATCCTGGATGTCCATGACAGATTGTATGCAGGTGAAGTGGGCGATAGATTCATTCTGATGGATGATAATGCCCGTCCTCATGTTACCTATGCTGTCCAGGAGTACTGACAGAGGGAACATGTCTGGAATGAGTTGCAGCTTGCAATTTCAGCCCGTCCAGTCCCGCTAAGAAGTGTCCAGGAACTTGGTGCCATGCTGGTTTAAGAATGGAACAACATACCACAAAGGACCACCAGGAACATGATTGGGAGCATGAGAAGGCATTGTCAAGCTGTAATTAACAGTAATGGGTTTCATACTTGATATTGAAGGCATACCAGTTCACTCCGTCAACTTTTTGGCACATTGAAAAATTTCCTCTTTTACCAAAAAAACATCCATTTTCCATGGTTATCGTATTCAAAAACTAAAAAATAATGTTAAACACAAATAAAATCTTAATTTCTATACTTAAATCATTAAAGATATAATTAAATAAAAAAAATATATACACTTTTCATTACCATATTTCAACCAAAACGTAAAACAGGTAGTTGGATGTACTTGGTGCTTAGCAAACTTTGAGTAGTATATGTATACAGTTGAGAACATTCCTGTAATTTGGGAACACCAGTTACCAGTATGAGTTTGGTGGAAAGTGAAGGCTGAAGTCCTGACAACAGACAGATATAGGGACTAAAACAGGAGGCCCCAAGGGACCTTAATCGCTCACCTGATAAAGTGGTTCAAAGAAGTATTTTGGGTCACATTCAGTTAGTCATGTTTCATCAACAGAGAGGAATGAAGTCATGAATTTATTCTTAACTCTAGTGTTCATGTCGGATAATTATTATCACAGGTCTTCCTGACTGCTTCTAATTCTATCAGCTGTAGACAAGCACTGCCAAACTTCCAAGGATTGTTATATCACTGCACCCCCCCCCCCCACACCCCCATAGAGAACCCAAATATTAACCCGATTTGAACAACCCTGAATCTAACCTCCCTAGAGATGTTGTATACCAAATATGAAAGGATTTTGGCTAGTGGATCTGAAGAAGATTTTTAAAGAAATTTTCTCCAATGGAGAGCCCAAATATTAACCCAGGGATCAAATTTGAACAAAATTGAATCCCCCCCCCCCCCCCTCCCCACAGAAATACGAAAGCATTCTGACTGGTGGATATGAAGAAGAAGATTTTTAAAGAAAATTCCTCATATTGTACTTAGGTAAAATTTGGGTTTCAATAGGGAGCCCAAATATTAACCTAAGGACCAAATTTGAACAAACTTGAATTTGACCACCTAGAGATATTGTACACCAAATATGAAAGACTTCTGACTAGTGAATCTAAGAAGATTTTGTCATATTGCATGAGGTTAAACTTTGGGCTCCAATAGAGCCCAAATATTAACCAAGGGTTTCATTTTGAACAAATTTGAATCTGACACCCTAGAGATGTTGGATACCAAATATCAAAAGATTCTAATTGATGGTTCTGGAGAAGATTTTTAAAAAAAAATCCCTCATATTGCACTAAGATAAAATTTGGGCGCCCATTTGAAACCCAAATATTAACTCAGGGACTCGATTTGAACATTCTGATTGGTGGATCTGAATAAGATTTTTATAGAAATATCCTAACATTGCGCCAAGTTAAAATTTGGGAGCCCAAATATTAACCCAGGGACTTCATTTGAACAAACTTGAATCTGACCCCCAAGAGATGTTATATACCAAATATCAAAAGATTCTAATTGATGGTTCTGGAGAAAAAGATTTTTTTAAGTTTGGAAAACAATTTATGGGTGTTATCAGAGTAATGGTCCAGTATGGTGCCCCCTGATTCAATTCGGTGCAGTGGTTTATGAGAAGTCAATAATGTAAACTTCACCCCGGACAGATGACAGATGATGGACAGAAAGTGATCACTTAAGCTCACCATGACTTTCAGTCAGGCGAGCTAAAAATGGGGATGAGGGTTGCAACCAGGGCTATCTGCCCACAAACTCTTGTGAAAAGCAGAACCTAGAGAAAGCTTGGATGAGAAAGCCATAAGTCAATGTTGGTTGTGGTACATTCTTACAAAGGATGCACCCCACAAAATATCAAGTTACAACCTTACTCCTCAAGTATGGACTGAGCAAAAGCCAACACTGCGAGTATTAAAGGCCCAAAACTTTATAATTCATTTTGCTACCAATGGCAAACAGCCTCTTCATAAAACTCCTATCAGGCCCTGTAACGACCCCACCCTCCCACACACACACCCACATTCATTCACACATGTTTAAGGCCACATATTTTTACACAATGGCTAATTGTGACCGCAACATGAACATAAAACCAAGTTAAGCCAATGCTTCACTTAGCAGGGTTTAAACAGGGAAACAGAAATATAAATGTAACACTTATTTTTCCCCATCTATTTATTTATTTATTTATTGGGGTTTAATAACACTTTCGACAGCCAGGATCACCATGTGTTGAACAGTTTTATGGTGGTGGAAGCCGGAGTACCCGGAGAGAACCACTGAGCAACTCCACACAAGCAGGGTTAGCACTGGCTGAAGACAAATGCACCATTAATGTGCAGTATGTCTTAGTACACATCACCGTGCCCCATGTGGGCAATGGGGTGAAGTGTCTTGCCCAAGGACACAATGCAGGTGCCTTTTTCTCAATCAGTCTCGTTAACTAATATCACTTTTAGGCATCAACTTATGAAAAAATATAAAACTATTCATGCTGACCCAATTCCATATTTATTTCTCACCTGGTAGGTAGGAGGTGCATCTGGTTGGTCAGTCAATAAAAGCTCGGTATTTTCTTTAGCCCATTCAAAAAGTGTGTACGTCATGGCGGTACCAAGCAAATCCTCAACCTAGTGAATGAAAAATCAGATAAATGGATTACTTTAACCCTTTACCTAAAGTAACGGCCAAAAACGGCCAGCGCTATTCTAAAAAATCTTCAATTTATTTTCATTATTTTCTCGTCTCAAAAACATAGGTTATGACCCCTCACTGGAACGAGCTCATCGAGCTCGTTCCAATGAGGGGTCACAACCTAGGGTACGTTTCTGAGACAAAAAATAAAAAAAGTTAAAAAATTTATAGTAATTTATATATTTTTTATACTTACCAATGACCCAGACATAGCTGGTGCTAACTCTTAAAATATAGGGCCAAACACAAATTTTGCCCCCCAATCCCCAAAATTTGCATCTAAAACTAAAGAAAACATGTCCTGAAAGGCCCTCCACACTTCGCCCCTACTGCGCATGCGCAGTGTCAAGGACGTTCCGAAATTGGCGCCATTTATCATTCTAATAACCAGTGCCTGGTAAGCGCTATGTACTCAGCGGGGAGGCAAGAGTTCCCAACTCCTGGGAGGGCCATCCCCGTCTGGGTCATTGGTAAGTATAAAAAATATATAAATTACTATAAATTTTTTAACATTTTTATACTGTACCAATGACCCAGACATAGCTGAATAGTAAAAAGGCTGGAGGGCCAAGGACATAGAGCAAAATGGAATACGCTCAATAAAATAAAATAGAGTCATCCCCTGTAGGGAAAAGAAGTAATAGGCCTTACATGTATCTTTCTTATTTATGATAAATTAGAAAGATACAACACCTTCCAAAATTGAGCTTCATATATCCATGTACTCTATTAATATCCAATATAATCCTTATACTAATAATTTTTAAAGTAAGCCAATAATAAAGTAAGTCTAGAGAATAGAGACTCTTATACTCCTAAAAGTGTGTGAGAATTGCATAATCATGTCCGTTGACATATGCAATATTCAAAAGCTATACTTTAAAAACTAAGACTTGAATGAATTTTAAAAACTTAAACTTCTCACTAAACAACCATCCCAATAACAGCTCAGAATTACTAACTCCGGAGGAGGTATCCCCTTGTTTTCATAGTAAAACAGGTGACCCAAGGGAACACCCTCCCCCCCCCACCTTTTTCTTGCCCTGGGTCAAATAGCCCAGAGCGAAGAGGGCAGCCGAACGGAGACACTGCCGAAACAGACAGCCTACCTAGCTATAGTAGCAACTGTTAAGTGAAAGACATTCTGAGCAGTAGATAATAGACCTAACAAAAGAGGCCTCAAGAAATTGACTCGATATTTCTAAGATAAAATTCATGAATGTGGATGGCTGAGCGCAATGAGCGGCCTTCAAAAATCTATAATAGCGACACTATTAATGTAAGCCCAAGAAGTAGAAGAACTCTTACTTCATGAGCCGAAATCTTAAGCACAACTGCTAAGTCAATGATATACCATAAGCAGTACCGATAGTTAATACAATCCATTAACAATAAAATGGAGCGTAACGTCCTTCTACTAGACATCAAAGACAGAAGAAGCTTACGCCCTTGTAATAAACAGATATCTGTTTATAAATACATAAACTGTACCCGGAAAGAGTAAAGGCCTATGCCCATACGAAGACGGAAGGACCTTAAAAAAATAGGTTCCGGATAATAGGAGCCTAACTCTTATGCAACAATCCAACTTAAATAGTAACGGAAGTATTGATTCCGAAACTATGAAAGTGAAAATCATCCATCGATAGTGCATGAAACTCACTGACTCTACAGTAAGAGAAACCAACCGAATTACTGTCTAAAAGGTCAGAATTTGAAAACTACTGTTTCCAGAGGCTCAAATGATTACTTAGCTAAATAAGAACCGAAGTTAAAATCCGTATAGGAATTTAATCTAAAGATTCTAAGTCTATTTATCAAAAAGTTACTAACTGACTTAGATAAAGAGACAAAAGACTCAATTGTAAACTATCGTAGAGTGCATAGGTATGAGGTAACATAAACCTATAACCTAAATAATAACAGGCTGCAGTAGATCTTGTGAAACAAGTATACTAAAACATAGCAATGAGTAGTATGGAGGGATCAACAATATGAACATAATGATCCCTACACCACGACAGAAGAGCCTCCACTTTAGTCGCATAGAATAGCGAAGAAGAGGATCTCCTATAGTAAGAAATCGCGTCCAAAGCTCGTCCAGTACAGTGCTTACAATGCAATACGGACCACACAACGGAATACATGAAGGTTGCGACCTTGCTGGTTGTGATAAAGATGACACGATTTACCCAGTGAAAAAAGATCCTCACATAGAGGAAGATTTCACGTTAAGACCCACAGTAGACAAGAGAGTAAATTACTCATGATCTCTGTGAAGATAGAGATGCTATCAACAGAAATGTATTGTGGTTGTTTATCTTAGCAATACCTGCTAAAACAACAGCGCCGGAGGATACGCATATCCTATCATTCCGTCCTATAGATCAATAGAGCGTTAACACTATTAGCTCAGAGATCTGGACAAGCCAACACATACGTCTGCAATTGATTAGCAAGCTGTGTCATAAATAAATCATCATTGGGCGCTCCCATAGATAGCAAATCTGATTGAATACTTGTTTGTTGAGAGTCCATTCTGACAGCAACAAGCGACCCGTAAGAGAACGGGAGTCCGATAAAACAATCAGACGACCCGGAATATGACGGACCAAAACTGAACTTGGTGTACTATAACCAACAGACGGATTCTTTCCATTAAATTGAATAACGGAAACGAAAGAGTGCCTCCCTGGTTCCGGAGATACGCCACTACTGTCGAATTAAAGGACAGGAATTTGGGCATGCGTTTCTGAATAATGTTCATGCAATGACATAAAGCAAGCCTAAAAAACATTATTCCGCGGAAGTTAAACTGATAGCTAAAAGACTGCGGAACCCAAAGACCCTGGCACTTCGAATCCGTAGGGATCAGTATATATCCCAATCTGTTTGACTGGCAACCGTCATAACAGCCACAATCGGGTCCGGCAACTGCGGCAGCACTCTCTGAGTCAACCACCGAATGTTTGCCCCAGTCTGAATCTCTTGTAACACTAGATAGACAAGAGAACGTATAAATCGAGCAATTCATGGATTGCCGGAAAGTTGCCGTCGAAGAGAAGCTCCTCCGAGAACGAAGCGACTCTGAGAGAGTTCTTAACCTTACTATCCACGCGTGTGGATGTAGCTAGGGCTGCGTCACGTCTAACCAACTCCAATCAGCCACTGAAGGGCGGAGTTATACGTGAACAAACTACTGCCCTCAAAAGAAATTACATAGAGAATAATATCCCGTAAATCTTTTCTTGAAGACGTAATGATAACGCCTCAGTAAGGCGGATTACGTATAATAAAGCGTCTAAGTTAAGTCTACTATACATAATGTCGTTCCCAACATTGAAACTGGAAAAGACATAAACGGCGAAAAAGAATATATGCAGTCTTTAATCACACCGTCTAGACGCATATGAACTCTCGGTATGCCCTGCTCTGCCAAAATAAACTATTTGTAAAAATGATAAAATGGCAGGAATGAGCAACGCGGACAAGAAACTAAACTATCTTGCTTAGTAGCAGGCTTGTATATATATATATATATAGCGTCGAAAAATAAAACACATGTTGTAATGACAATATTGGACTGCGTCGGTAAGTCAGGGACAATGTCCCTGTACCGATCGAAAAATCCGAGTCCAATGACGCTATAAGTCTCTTATCCAAGATCGCAGCAATGAAGTCCGAAATAATAATCACTGGAAGAAATGCCAGAAGATATGAAAGGCATCTTCCGATACTACTAAAGGGAAAACTCGAAATCTTTCGAATCCCTTTCGCCATCCTGTCGGACACTATAAAGCGTTCGGTCGTCCGTAGCTGATGCAACCGCGGACCGCACCGACCCAGCGCCGTCGGATAATTCCTGATTCGACCGAGAAACTGTCAATTGCTGGGATGCTGCGAAACAACTGTGCTAACTCGGATAGCACGTCCGTCACTGAGGCCTGAGGAGAAGCGGACTTACGATGCATTGCCGCTGGAAGCTCCGTGATCGTTACCCCGTGCATACTTCCAATATGCGAGCGAACGGAGTGTATAGGCCTCGTGTCCCTTGGCTACCAGATGGCGCGACCTATTCGCCGTGGAATCACTGAATGCCGAAACTGATCGGATACTCGAGGTCACGTAGCCAATGTGCGGTCGTGTGCCCTGCTGTGAGGATGAGGAAGCATTAAAGACAGTCTCTCGGACTGTCAATATAACGGAGCGTCCCAAGCAACGGACATATGCTCCGAATGTAAAATATCTGAACCACAACATGCGGTCCCCTATGTTGTTGGGCGAGAGAGGAACCTCTCTCGCTCACAGCCCGGACGGACCTGGACAAGCCAGGAACCGGACTAACAGGCTTCCTCCGATCTGTCCTCAATCTGCCGTCACTGGGTGAGTACTAAAGTAATTAAAGTGCTCGCATCACCCAAACCTCCTTCCTAGACCGCAACGGACGAACCCGGCAGCCGAACCATTCGATGAATGTACGCTACACCGGGTGAGCTAGCGAATGTCACTCCGTAAGCGATAGACATATTCCATGAGCACTTATGGCCGCTAACTCTTCATTAACTATGACGACAGAGGCACACTTTTGAAAGACATCTCCATAACTCTTCGAACAAGAAACCAGAAATGCTTGGATAGCAAGCATAAAATAATAATATATATAGCGTCGTTCAATAATTCGAAAGTTTGTGTGACATTATTGGACTATGTCGGAACTGAGGGACGATGTCCCTGAACCGAACCAAAAATTTCTAAGTCCACCGACGCTATCAGTTTCTTATCCGCATCGCAGCATATGTTGTTCCGAAAGGGAAAGCTTGAAATCCTCCGAATCCCTTTCGGTATCCCGTCGGACCGGATGAAACTTTCGGACGTCCGTACCCGCTTCCGCGGAGCGTCCCGACCCAGCATCGTCGGATAAAATATATGCGACAGATTCAGTTGATGCTGGGATGCTGCGATAAACTGTGCTATTAAGGAAAGCACGTCCGTTCCCGAGGCCTGTGCAGTAGCGGACTTACGATGCATTGCCGCCGGAAGCTCCGTGTACGTTGACTCCCGCACACTTCCTATGCGAACGTCCGGAGTCTGCAGGCCTCGTGTCCCCGGCTACCGACCCAGCGCCGTCGGATAATTCTCGATCCGACACCGTTTCTGTCGGCTGCTGGGATGCTGCGATAAGCTGTGCTATGTGCACAAGAATGTCCGGCGTCGAGACCTGCGGAGGCGCAGTCTATCGCTGCTTCGCCGAGGGCAGCTCCGCATCAGATGGCTCCCGCATACTTTTCCTATGCGAACGTCTGGAGTCCATCGGTCTCGAATCCCTGGCTGCCGGATGGTGTGACCTGGTCGCTGAAGAATCCTTGATCGGCGAAGCTGGTAATATATCGGCGGTCACGCAGCCAAGGTGCGGTCGTGTGCGCTGACGAGAAGAGGAAGCCTTAGCAGTCTCAGCGGACTGCCTATACAACGGAACGTCCCGAGCGACGGACGTATGCTCCGCTAGCGACACATTTTGTACCACAACATCTGGGGCCAGATGTTGTTGAACAAGAGAGGGGCCTCTCTCGCTTGCCGTCCGGATGGACCGGAACGAGCTATGAACCGGACTAAAAGGCTTCCTCCGTTCTCCCTCCGATCCGCCGTCACTGGGTGTGCATTAAGTTAATTTTATAGTGCTCGCATCACCCCAAAATTCCTTCTAGACCGCAACGGACGAACCCGGCTGCCGAACCATTCGGTGAATGGACGCTACACCGGGCGAGCTAGCGGACGTCAAAGGCCGTCGAACCTACTAGGGTCCTCTTAGGCAATTGGCGTATTACATGAGCACTTTTACGCTAGCCCTTCATTAATTGTGACGACGGAGGCACACTGTTGGAAGACATCACAGATACATCACCCTAATCTTGATCGTCTGAAATAGAAATTGATAAAGTAGAGTGACCCTGCGGGGAAAGGACCGGAGTGTCCAAATCCCCAACAACATACCGTGACATACGCTTCCCATATTGTCATCGAAATCATACGATACAGAACAGGAGTTAATGCGAGTACACTGACCACATATAAAAAGTCAGAGGAAGACTTCCTCTTAAAACAATTGATCAATATCCTTTCAAAGTGAAAAGAAAACAAGTCCTGGTACTCGCACTAACCCCTGGCAATCAAAATACATAATAATAATATGATCCATTAATATAGAAAAAATAATTGAAATCAAAATATTTTGAAAAAATATTTTTTCAGAACAGCCCAAGTTTCTGAAAAGTAACGTTGAGCCCCAATGGATCCCAAGCCTAAGTGTGGACAAAAATTTTAAAAATATTTTAAACAATTTATTCAACACTTACGAACAATAATAATGTATCTAGTTATGATTAAAATAACATAAAGATATTATTTTTTAGAAATCCCCCCCTCACACAGAGGGCTGTTGTAAATGTAAACAACGAGTGTAAAAACACTAAAATAAGACTCCAGGCACCCAGGCCCGAAATCAGTTACCAAAAATACACTATCTGATGCAAAACAGAGACTTCCAGGGAAGAAACTGCAGAACATCAGATGGTAGATGCAGAACACAACGCCTAACCACCCGTAGGTGAAGACGTAAACATGGGGAAAGAACAGAATTCATTCTGTTATTCAGCTAAAACTCCCAAGAAATTTTAGTAATAATAATTACAGAAACTATGCCAAAAGCATGGGAGAATAGCAAGGGGGAACTTAAAGGACAGGGAGAGAGGAAAACACTTGAAAAAACAGTGTAACTAAATAATCAGAATGACAACAAAATGGCTGCTGCCTTGAAAATAGGTAACTTAACATAATTTCATTAAAAAATTTTAAGTTACAGCCCTGATAATATTCTGTCACACATTCTTTTCCTCTCCTCCTTCTCTATCCTCCTTAGAATCACCATTTCACTAATATTTATGTGTCTGGCATCATTTAAACTGAGATTTAAAAGCACAAAGATCAGTCAGATGTTAACTGATGAAGGGCCAAACTTAGAATGATAAATGGCGCCAATTTCGGAACGTCCTTGACACTGCGCATGCGCAGTAGGGGCGAAGTGTGGAGGGCCTTTCAGGACATGTTTTCTTTAGTTTTAGATGCAAATTTTGGGGATTGGGGGGCAAAATTTGTGTTTGGCCCTATATTTTAAGAGTTAGCACCAGCTATGTCTGGGTCATTGGTACAGTATAAAAATTTAGTTTTTTGGAAAGTGTCGTCTGCTTTTCATGTTAGGTAAAGGGTTAATTCATAAAGCAGTGTACACCTCAATGCCCAAAATGCTATCCTTCTGCCATTATCTCTACAATCTGTTAAAAACTAGAGGTACTGTGAGCAAGGTCACAAAGTGATACCCTCCGCGCCTGTCAGAACAGAATTATATTGCTTCATGCACATCTTCATATGGAGTTCTTCCATTGTGTAAAGTTTCATGAAAATTCCTCCAACGGTTTAGGAGGAGTTGCGCTTATATGGATGGACAGGCAGACAGACGGACAGGGTGAATCCTATATACCCTCCCAAACTTTGTTTGCGGGGGGTATAAAAAATCTCCACAAATAATTCAGTATGATAAGTTAAACTGTAAACATCAATGAAAACAATGCCACTGTTTTGTTCTGTGCTAAACTTTGGTCTACACATTTCAGGTAAATATATTATTCTTGCACAAGAGCACTGGAAAAGGGGACAGGCTCATAGCCAGGATATCAAAGTTAGGGGGGGGGGGTGAAGGTACTATCTAGGGGGGCTAGTTCAGTGATCTGAACGTAGCGGCTACCCCCTAGATTGCTGAACTACTAGCAGGCATACAAAATAGGATGCCCAGCATCATCCGAGCCACATAGCGGTGAGCACAAGGGAGGAAACCCTCTTGCTGGAGGGGCGGCTACCTCGGAAAAAATTGTGAAATTCGAGACAAAAAAATGCTATTTCCTTGACTCTGAGTCTGTTTTTGTCCATAAGTTATAAGTTGTGAAAGGCATCAATAATTAGGCCATATCAACCCCCCCCCCTCCCCCTCCCAATGGCTATGCCACTACAAGGAGAGCAGGGATGTGGATATGTGTATATATATGTAATAAATGCCTGGTAGAATTCCTGCTTGATGTAGGTAATATAAATTAATTTAAAGCAGTTGCATATTCACAGATCTTCCATTAATTGAGATTCCTGTGTTTAAAAGCTGGGACCATAGACCATTATAACAGTAACCTGCTCCAGTTGCATTGGATGCAAGGCAAACGATCCACGGGTAAATCTCACAATAAAATACAGGCTACTTGTAGACAATTACGAATCAACACAGAAAACAATTCCAACAATTCGGTAATTTTCATTCTCGAATATCGGTCTCTAGGTGAGTTGTAAATGTGAAGTAACAGTAGGCTGAGTCAATTGCAACCTTTTTTGTTGGCTCAATTGGTATGGTGGCAGAACATTTATGGCCAAGCGATTGGGTGTCGTACACCCGGGATCGTTTCCCGTCAAGTCCACCTTCCAAAAAACTTTGCAGTTTTCAATCCAGTGACGTGGGGCTAGGAAGATGCCTGGTGGAATTCCTGCTTGATATAGGTGTTATGTAATAAATATGTGTATATATATATATGTGTGGAGGAGTTAACCCTTTACCTAACCTGAAAAGCAGACGACGCTTGCAAAAATAACTGTTGAATAACTAATTTTTTTCATTTTTTGTCTCAAAAACATAGGTTATGACCCCTTGTTGGAATGAGCTCGTTCCAACGAGAGGTCATAACCTATGTTTTTGAGACAAAAAATGAAAAAAATAATGAAAATTAATTGGCGATTTTTTTTGGCGCTGGCCAGTTTTGGCCGTTATGTTAGGTAAAGTGTTAATGGCTGAAAAAAAACTGCCATATATTTTTTCAATGTTGTCTGCCTTAACCGCTCTGTCTATATGTTTTTATACACTAGTCAGATCCTATAATTATACATGCATCGCACCATGACCGCTCGAAGCAATAGTATATCATTAGTGTCTTATATATATCTTATCCCAAAAAATGTTACTCCTATTTTCATATCTACATTTAACCACCTTTTCACTTTTCTTATTGTTTTTTTTTTTGTTTCTGGGAAGCAACTGCAAACGGCCAAATAGGCCATGTTGCCTCCTGAAGATGCTAATAACTATCTGTATCCTACTGTATTCATTGTATTCATTAAACTTGTACATAACTGCATTCTTCGAATAAAATTCTGTTCTGTATGAAAAAGGGCACTTGACTGTTAAGACTGCGAGTTTGTAATGTATCATAAACTGTAATGTGAAATAGTATTGACATCATATATGTACAAGTCTGGAAGTATAAATTTTATAGTAAATTTCCTTTCTTATTATACCTACCGAAATTGTTTACTACAGGCTTGCACTACAGTGGAAGAACCTAACTTGGATAAAATACTCTCTATTTTGTAAAAACACCACAAAAAAATAAGCCAAAACTGGGTCGAGTGCCATCGGTGCACACCCAGTATGGGACGCTCTTCCATAGTACAAATCCACGACTACCGTAAAACAGTGTGCAATGCGTCAATTCATCATTCTTTTGATTCCGAACAACACAGGAGTTATGTGATCAGCGGGAAGGAAGGATTCTTACCCGAATAAGAAGATGGGAGGGCCTCCATGTAAACAATTTCGGTAGGTATAATAAGAAAGGAAATTTACTATAAAATTTATACTTCTTATCAACCTACCTCAATTGTTTATTACAGGCTGAATAGACAAAAGGATGGAGGGAATCACATAACCAACCCACACATAACTCAACAGCACTGGGACCGTGGACAGAGGAAGAGATCCCTAGGCCTATCAAACCATAGCATCACAAACATTAGAAAAGACAATGAAAGATGAGGCGTATGGTGAAGTGCGATGCACAGACAGAAAGGGCAATAACAGCACAAAGCTGGAACTGACCCTGAAAAAAGCTGAAAGGCTGGGATAGACAACAGCCTGAGCTGAAAGAAAGAGGGCCCCAAGGTTCTCTGTCGGCTCCTGCAACTGTCGCAAATAAAAGGAGAATGTAGCATTTCTCCAGAAGGCTACCAATATAACATCCGTCATCTGACAACACGACAGAGTTATTAAAAGAGGAAGACAATGCACGCACCTCGTGGCAGAAAAAACAATTGGTAATACAATCACCAGAGGCTAGACGAGCGGAAGCTGCACAAATAGCAAGACAAATCCATCAAGAAATGGATGCAGGAGAGATCTGGCATGTGAGAAAACGCATATTCATCCAGGATAAAGCCGCGAACGCCACACCCCACCCCCAAGCAGAGCAGCGCCCAAGTAAGTGACCATCTTAGAGTAAACTGCAAAGTCCTAGGCCTTTTCAAGAAAAAGAGCTGAACAAGCTTGGAGAGGCAAAGATGAGTGTCAAAACAATGCGGTATCACACATGAAAAAATGTCTCCGAAGCATGGACATGTACCCATTGCTGGAGACCCCCAGAAACAAACATATACCAGAAACTCCGCAAGCGGTGTGATCGAAGGAGTGACAGAAGTAACAGAGTGATCGCACACCATCGACAGAAGAACCTTCCACTTAGCCACAGAGGCTAAACCAGTGGAGTGAGTGCCTCCTTGAAGAAGAAAAGCAACTCCACTGAAGAGAGTTGCAGTTAACCGAAAAAACAACTCGGTCTCGGTTGTATAAGAAAACTGGAAATCGCCACCGTGCATGGGCGCACACAACCGTACTTTCGGTTTCTGTAAAAACAAATGATAACAACATGGCGGATGTCGCGGATGCAGACGATAAAATGTATACTCCAAGCCCTGTCAGCAGTCCTTCGCGTGAGACGGGCGCTAATACTCGCAAGCGCCCGTAATTTAAAAAAGACGAGCGCAAAAAATTGCGCCCGTCATCAAACAGTCCAACTTCACTTAAATTGCACTCAACTCACAAGCATTGCCACGCTTCAAGTCAGAATGGACATTTATTTTGTTATTGACCATTGGTTAATGGTAAAACAAAAACAAAATTAAAACTGCCATTATATGCCCCTCCCCCCCCCCCCCCCCCCTCCATCTTCATATGAATCATATCACCATCCGCTCCGCAAGAGGTCCGAATCGATATTGCCAGTGAAAACTGGAACATTTCCCGTTTCCTTTATTCACTGCGCATGTCATTATACATCCCCATTCATCCAGGAAACGAAACCGAAAGTACATAGCTAATTTAATCAGAATTTGCTTTAAAAATTCTCATAATTATCTTGTACATACGTTTCATTTTCAGATTTCGGGTCTTAATTCTCAATTTAATGAATAAAACAAACAGAAAACCATGCGGTGTGGTTTTCATTTTCTGTACAGGACGTAAGTTAAGTATGTCAATCAACACTGCAAACCACCCCCTTGAAAACAGACAAACATAGTCTGTTTAAAAATGGCTGTTTTTTTTTTAAATATGTACATTTATTACGAATAAACAAAATATAGCTTCACACAAAATCAAAAAAAAAAAAATCATAATATGAAGACCAAATAAAATTTACACAGCGGAATATGAATAACAAAATAGTTGCCTCCCTTGGCGACATTCAAAAAAATGATTTTACACTGAAAGTCATAACTTCACATGTTGCAGAGCATGATGAAATGATAAATGAGCATGTTTTATTAAACCAATAAGTCATACATCATATCGCTGGTTAAATTGTTATATAATTCTCAAATACCAGAGTTGTAATTATTTTTTATTTTTAATTACCACTTTCTCATTAATTTCTGAACACCCATTTTCACAGTGAGTTGTGCACGCTCGAAAGTGGCAGTGTTCTTTCACAATGAGTTGTGCACCGCTCGAAAGTGGCAGTGTTCAATCAGTATCTTTGTGATGATGTTCAACCACCATGAAACTATATGTTATGGACGTGTTTCAGACAACTATTGACAGCAGTCTGCACACTTATTTGAAACAAGTCACAGCTTCCAAAACGAGGTCGACAAAAAAAATAAACAAGTCAATTTTGATTGGAATATATAATTTTTTAATAAAGACTTATTACACTGAACACAGACATAATGTATTACACAAAAACCTCAACTCCCCAAAAATTTCATAATACAGTATTACAGTTCTATTTGATACCAGGGTAAGTACAGTGTTGCAACAAGTCACCTGTTTTTCCAGTTGATGCCTGTAAATTTGACGTCTCGAACTTTCGTTACTGTCTTTTAATTGACCCGTTTCCCGAATTTATGTGCCCATGATCAGCAGTAGAGGACGGGAACGGGACAACCCGCCCCAGAGACAACCCATCCCAAATGAGGTGGGTCGACCCGCCCCGGGACAACCCGCCCCGGGACAACCTGCCACAACAGTTATCCGGGGACAACCCGTCCCTGAGTTCTTATACATGTAATTGTAAGTCAACCTTTATATGCTATACATAATACAAATGCATTATCTAGTCATAATAGTTCATGATATTCTGAAAAATGCTAGTAAGACACAAAAAGTAAAAAACAACCGAACAACCGAACCGAATCCTTTCAGTCCAAAATAACCGAAACCGAAGGGGCAAAAATGACAACCGCAACTCTCTACTCCACTGCGTGTCTCGAAAAACCACTACGGAGGAGACAGGACTCGATAAAAGACATATGCGAAGGCACAATGAAGTCGGGTCAACGTGAAACCTCCTCGGGCGACTTTGGCAAAGAAAGTCGCGACGCAGAGGGAGACATGCCGGAACCGCCGCTAACAGAGCGGAGCAGATTGATCCACACCCACCGAGGCGACGGGTGTGATCGAAAGGATTCGACGACTGCAGGTTCATATCTGGGCGAGAACCTGAGGCGGAATCGGAACTGGTAGGAAGGCGTAGCCGACAAGACCATCCCAAAGGAGGGCCAGAGCGTCCACGGCGAAAGCCAGAGCATCTGGACACGGGGACACGAAAGTGTCTACCGGATGGTTCCAACGAGTCACAAGAGATCGATGGAACCCGCCATGTGGAGCATCCACCTGGTGGAAATAACCCTGCCCCGACGGGACAGGGAGTCAGCTAGGACGTTCAGACGACCGGGAATGTGACGAACAGCCACCCCGGCGTGGACATCCTGAGCGAGCAGTAGAAGATCCCAAGCCAATTCGTACATTGGAACAGAGTGCGTACCGCCCTGGTTCCGAATGTAAGCAACCACCGTCGAATGGTCGGACAACAGAAGGACCTGGCAATTCGACAGCTGAGGGATCCACTGCCTGAAACTCAGAAGAAGAGCAAGAAGCTCCTTCTGGTTGATGTGTAGAGCTGCATGATCCTGGTCCCACATCCAGTGAATGGAAAGACCTAGAGGATCCAACGTCGCACCCCATCCGAGATCGCTGGCATCTGCCATCAGAACGCAATCGGACGTGGGTAAGTCCAACGGAACACCCTGCGAAAGCCACTGGACATCCGCCTAGAGGAGAAGGTGAGGATAAAGATATTCTGGAAACTGAAGCACCAGATCCAGAAAATCTACATTCAGCCTCCAACGACTGAGCAGAAAGTGTTGGAGAGGTCTGACACGCACCCAACCTAGAGGAATGAGATCCGTCACCGAACAGCAGAGACCGATTAGCCGGAGAATACTCCGAGCAGTCGCGGATGTGGACTGGGACAGAGTCAGAGCAAAAGCTGAGAGAATCACAGCCTTGGCCTGGGGAACTGCCACCAAATTGAATTGTGTGCGGAAAGCCATCCCCAGATGATAAAACGACTGAGAAGGGACCAGGTCCGACTTCTCCTCGTTGACTCTGAAACCTAGCGACATGAGCAAGCTCAACAGAGTGGCGACATCCGACTCCAGTAAGGCAGCATTGGAATGCCCCTGGAGGGTATCGTCCAGATATGCCGAAGTAGTCACCCTGGACTGTGTGCGATGGAAAGCTATCGCATGCGACGTCAGGCGGTGAAGGCCCAAGGAGCCAGGTTGAGGCCGAAAGGCATGGCCTTGAACTGGTAAACTCGCCCCAGAAAAACGAACGTGAGATACTTCCTTAACGCCAAGTGAATCGGAACGTGAAAGTAAGCGTCTCGCAGGTCGAAGCTGGAAGCGAAATCTCCCTGGTGAATTGAATGGAGGACCGACCTGAAGGTCTCCATGCTGAACTTGGGAGCAATGATAGACTGGTTCAGGAAATTCAGATCGATAACCGGTCGGAGTCGGCCGTCCTTCTTCGGCACCAAGAACAGGCGGGAATAGAAACCCACTGACCTAATGTTCTTGATGACCTCAATCGCCCCCTTTGTCAGGAGATTGTCTATCTCTGTGGACAAAAGTTCCCGACGTGAAATGTCTGAAGGAACTGTGGTTGGAAGAGGCACCCTGGACAAAGTGGGGTGCCTTCGAAAGAATATTCGCAACCCGGACCGAACAACATCTAACACCCAAGGATCAGATGTGATGGTGGCCCAACGGTCTGCGAACTCTGCTATCCTTCCTCCAACCTGGGACGAGTCGAGGTGAGGACCTTCATTTCGAACCCCGACGAGGCTCGCGAGAGGAGAAAACACCTCCTCTACTGAATGAAGAATCCTGGGACTTCCCTCAAGACTGCCGACGCTTACCCTTACACCTTGAGTAAGAAGTAGAAGCGGTGGCAGAAGGATCAGCCCCTTTGCTTCGCAGAGGAAGCAGAGGATACTTGTTAGGCTTGGAACAGCCCCTGCCTACCCTAGAAGGCTGATCAAGCTGAAGAAACAGCAGCTGATCTTTGGAATGACCTAGGACGTCATCCCGGACCGTCAACACAGAACCATGCAAAAGTTGCGGACCTGCCAAAGAAGCAGATCGAAGAGTAGCACACTGCTCCTCAGGAAGGGATCGGTCTGTGTCCAGCACAGAGTCCCTTCGAACTAATTCCAGATTAGCCGTGTTACAGGCATGTGTGTGAGTAAGATGCATGAGCGCCTTGGACAGCACACGCAAAGGAGCCTGTACCTCTTCAAACTTATCTGGAGGCAGATAAGCAGCTAAAGCTGAAACGACGTGATCGGAGAGAGAAAGCATACCAAGCATCTCTCTCGATAAGCCCAATGTGGACTCCAGAGTTGTCATCGGAATGACGGCAGACTTGGACTTGGAAAGCCCGAGGGAATTGGAGTCCTGATCCAAAACCGTCAAAGTCTGGTAGACTGACGGATTGGCGGAATCGTAGGAACGATAACGCACCGGAGGCAAAAAGGTGTCAACCCTGGTGAAGAACGGAGCCTTCATAGCCTTGGAACTTAGCTTAGAGTCCAAGGCTGAAAATGCTTCAACCAACTGTACCGACTGGCACGGTCGAAGACGCCCAGAAGCGGGTTGCTCCATAGGCTGTTGGCACGCGACCGATGATCGCAGCCTGGCTGACACTGTCAACTGGTTAGATGGTTTGAGATCTGGAAGGAACCCAAACACGAAATCAAGAGCTTCCCCCAAGTCCGAAGACTGCTGGCTCTCGACATCAAGCATGTCTGACTCTTCCCCTGAGTCGGAAGACACATAGCCCATCGTGGGCAAACCAGCCAACACCTCCCATGGAGTCGGAACACCAGGGGGATCATCGCTGCCTCGCTGGAACAACGGGAAGGCTCTTTGACAGAACCTGAGTGAGTAAGGAGAGGGCCTCTCTAAGCTCACTGCCCGTACTGGCCCGTTTGACAGGGGAATGAACCGGCAAAGTGGCTTCACCTCTGACCCTCTTAACCAGCGAAGGGTCACGGTCCTCCAAAACACCCGATGTGGGACGACGGGCAGCAGCCGAAACGTCTGAAGGCAGACGTGTAGAGGGGTGTGACACACCTCGAGGATCAACATAGCAGAAACTCATGAGAGTCACCGTGGACCTCTGCAGGGCAGAAGGTCCTGGCTGCACAAAAGACTGTCCCCCAAAACTGGTCGTGTGGCCATTGTGTGGCCAGAATGAGTGGACGAAAACACCATGGAGTTCATAGTGTCCCACTAAGAACATCCGAAACCAATGACAACCGTGGTGCTCGACGGCGCAGAGACCACAGTAGAGGGTCCAGCCAGCAGCCACCTCCAACTTCGCCGAGTTGAAGTCAGGGAAGGCTGAGGCCGATATCCCCACGTCTACACAACCAGACACCGCAGCAGACCACTGCAGGTATAAAACTACTGTGCTCAACGGCTGAGAGGACACAGTAGGGGGTTCAGTCGGCACCCTCATCTGACTTTGCCGAGTGGAAGTCGAGGAAGGCTGAGGCCGATACCCCACAACCACACTACAGAAATCCCTGCAGACCCCTGCAGGGATAAGCCATGGCCAGCTAAAAACGGTGCCCAATGACATTGTAGACGGAACAGCAGTAGCAGCAGATACGACGGGAGCTGTTGGAACTGGCGGAAAACCGGAGAGAGCCACCAAGCTCGGCCTCCAAAGAAGGAGTCACAACCCCAGTGACAGCCTCAGATGTCGACTGGAGAGGGTGCATAGTCCCGGAACCAGGCATCTCTTCACCAGAAATCCAACAGCTCCCGCAGTATCCACCATGGTAAAAAACTGCACATTCCCCACCGAAGGGGAATAACTCTCACCAGACATGGTCGAGTCGGGAAGCCCCGAAACGACAGCGTTCCCCACCCCCCACTGGTGTGAGAGGAGCTGCACATCCCCCACGGAGGGGGACCAATTCTCACCAGACGTGGTCGAATCGGGCGACCCCGAAACGATAGCGTTCCCCACCCCCTGCATGAGCGGGAGGAGCTGCACATCCCCCATGAAGGGGGTCAAACTCACACCAGACGTGGTCGAGTCGGGGGCACCGAAATGACAGTGTTCCACACCACCCGCGGGTGCGGAAGAAACGGCCACGAGAACGCACCAAGGCGAGGGCAAAAGGAATTGCCCTAAAGGAACCGAACTGGAAATAACAGAGGTGAGAGCAGTAGAAGAAAAAGGTGAACTCAACAGAAACAGAAAGTAGAAGAACACCCTCAACTACGAGAGAAGGTAGCAGAAGAAAAACGGTGGGTACATGACAGAACCCAGACGGTCGACAGGGACCGAAAAAACAGAAATTCAGCTCTCAACAGAGTGAAGAAATCCTGTCCAGACAGTCTCAGATTGACACCTAACTCCAAAAACAATTAATTCATCAACCAAAAAATTCATTGTCGAATCGCGTGATGTCGAAAACAAAACATTCGCGAAAACGGAATAGTAAATAATATACAATGAGAATGTGGTTGAAAGTTAAAAAATTTATAGTAATTTATATATTTTTTATACTTACCAATGACCCAGACATAGCTGGTGCTAACTCTTAAAATATAGGGCCAAACACAAATTTTGCCCCCCAATCCTCAAAATTTGCATCTAAAACCAAAGAAAACATGTCCTGAAAGGCCCTCCACACTTCGCCCCTACTGCGCATGCGCAGTGTCAAGGACGTTCCGAAATTGGCGCCATTAATCATTCTAATAACCAGTGCCTGGTAAGCGCTATGTACTCAGCGGGGAGGCAAGAGTTCCCAACTCCTGGGAGGGCCATCCCCGTCTGGGTCATTAGTAAGTATAAAAAATATATAAATTACTATAAATTTTTTAACATTTTTATACTGTACCAATGACCCAGACATAGCTGAATAGTAAAAAGGCTGGAGGGCCAAGGACATAGAGCAAAATGGAATACGCTCAATAAAATAAAATAGAGTCATCCCCTATAGGGAAAAAGAAGTAATAGGCCTTACATGTATCTTTCTTATTTATGATAAATTAGAAAGATACAACACCTTCCAAAATTGAGCTTCATACATCCATGTACTCTATTAATATCCAATATAATCCTTATACTAATAATTTTTAAAGTAAGCCAATAAATAAAGTAAGTCTAGAGAATAGAGACTCTTATACTCCTAAAAGTGTCTGAGGATTGCATAATCATGTCCGTTGACATATGCAATATTCAAAAGCTATACTTTAAAAACTAAGACTTGAATGAATTTTAAAAACCTAAACTTCTCACTAAACAACCATCCCAATAACAGCTCAGAATTACTAACTCCGGAGGAGGTATCCCCTTGTTTTCATAGTAAAACAGGTGACCCAAGGGAACACCCTCCCCCCCCCCCCCCCCTTTTTCTTGCCCTGAGTCAAATAGCCCAGAGCGAAGAGGGCAGCCGAACGGAGACACTGCCGAAACAGACAGCCTACCTAGCTATAGTAGCAACTGTTAAGTGAATGACATTCTGAGCAGTAGATAATAGACCTAACAATAGAGGCCTCCAGAAATGGACTCGATATTTCTGAGATAAAATTCATGAATGTGGATGGCTGAGCGCAATGAGCGGCCTTCAAAAATCTATAATAGCGACACTATTAATGTAAGCCCAAGAAGTAGAAGAACTCTTACTTCATGAGCCGAAATCTAAGCACAACTGCTAAGTCAATGATATACCATAAGCAGTACCAATAGTTAATAGAATCCATTAACAATAAAATGGAGCGTAACGTCCTTCTACTAGACATCAAAGACAGAAGAAGCTTACGCCCATAGAAATAAACAGATATCTGTTTATAAATACATAAACTGTACCCGGAAAGAGTAAAGGCCTATGCCCATACGAAGACGGAAGGACCTTAAAATAATAGGTTCCGGATAATAGGAGCCTAACTCTTATGCAACAATCCAACCTAAATAGTAACGGAAGTAGTGATTCCGAAACTACGAAAGTGAAAATCATCCATCGATAGTGCATGAAACTCACTGACTCTACAGTAAAAGAGAAATCAACAGAATTACTGTCTAAAAGGTCAGAATTTGAAAACTACTGTTTCCAGAGGCTCAAATGATTACTTAGCTAAATAAGAACCGAAGTTAAAATCCATATAGGAATTTAATCTAAAGATTCTAAGTCTATTTATCAAAAAGTTACTAACTGACTTAGATAAAGAGACAAAAGACTCAATTGTAAACTATCGTAGAGTGCATAGGTATGAGGTAACATAAACCTATAACCTAAATAATAACAGACTGCAGTAGATCTTGTGAAACAAGAATACTAAAAAATAGCAATGAGTAGTATGGAGGGATCAACAATATGAACATAATGATCCCTACACCACGACGGAAGAGCCTCCACTTTAGCCGCATAGAATAGAGAAGAAGAGGATCTCCTATAGTAAGAAATCGCGTCCAAAGCTCGTCCAGTACAGTGCTTACAATGCAATACGGACCACACAACGGAATACATGAAGGTTGCGACCTTGCGGGTTGTGATAAAGATGACACGATTTACCCAGTGAAAAAAGATCCTCACATAGAGGAAGATTTCACGTTAAAACGCACAGTAGACAAGAGAGTAAATTACCCATGATCTCTGTGAAGATAGAGATGCTATCAACAGAAATGTATTGTGGTTGTTTATCTTAGCAATACCTGCTAAAACAACAGCGCCGGAGGATACGCGTATCCTATCATTCCGTCCTATAGATCAATAGAGCGTTAACAACATTAGCTCAGAGATCTGGACAAGCCAACACATACGTCTGCAATTGATTAGCAAGCTGTGTCATAAATAAATCATCATTGGGCGCTCCCATAGATAGCAAATCTGATTGAATACTTGTTTGTTGAGAGTCCATTCTGACAGCAACAAGCGACCCGTAAGAGAACGGGAGTCCGATAAAACAATCAGACGACCCGGAATATGACGGACCAAAACTGAACTTGGTGTACTATAACCAACAGACGGATTCTTTCCATTAAATTGAATAACGGAAACGAAAGAGTGCCTCCCTGGTTCCGGAGATACGCCACTACTGTCGAATTAAAGGACAGAAATTTGGACATGCGTTTCTGAATAATGTTCATGCAATGACATAAAGAAAGCCTAAAAAACATTATTCCGCGGAAGAAAACTGATTGTTAAGAGACTGCGGAACCCAAAGACCCTGGCACTTCGAATCCGTAGGGATCAGTATTATATCCCAATCTGTTTGACTGGCAACCGTCATAACAGCCACACTCGGGTCCGGCAACTGCGGTGGCACTCTCTGAGTCAACCACCGAATGTTTGCCCCAGTCTGAATCTCTTGTAACACTAGATAGACAAGAGAACGTGTAAATCGAGCAATTCATGGATTGCCGAAAAGTTGCCGTCGAAGAGAAGCTCCTCCGAGAACGAAGCGACTCTGAGAGAGTTCTTAACCTTACTATCCACGTGTGTGGATGTAGCTAGGGCTGCGTCACGTCTAACCAACTCCAATCAGCCACTGAAGGGCGGAGTTATACGTGAACAAACTACTGCCCTCAAAAGAAATTACATTGAGAATAATATCCCGTAAATCTTTTCTTGAAGACGTAATGATAACGCCTCAGTAAGGCGGATTACGTATGATAAAGCGTCTAAGTTAGGTCTACTATACATCATGTCGTTCCCAACATTGAAATTGGAAAAGACATAAACGGCGAAAAAGAATATATGCAGTCTTTAATCACACCGTCTAGACGCATATGAACTCTCGGTATGCCCTGCTCTGCCAAAATAAACTATTCGTATAAATGATAAAATGGCAGAAATGAGCAACGCGGACAAGAAACTAAACTATCATGCTTGGTAGCAGGCTTGTATATATATATATATAGCGTCGAAAAATAAAACACATGTTGTAATGACAATATTGGACTGCGTCGGTAAGTCAGGGACAATGTCCCTGAACCGATCGAAAAATCCGAGTCCAATGACGCTATAAGTCTCTTATCCAAGATCGCAGCAATGAAGTCCGAAATAACAATCACTGGAAGATAATGCCAGAAGATATGAAAGGCATCTTCCGATACTACTAAAGGGAAAACTCGAAATCTTTCGAATCCCTTTCGCCATCCTGTCGGACCCTATAAAGCGTTCGGTCGTCCGTACCTGATGCAAACGCGGACCGCACCGACCCAGCGCCGTCGGATAATTCCTGATTCGACCGAGAAACTGTCAATTGCTGGGATGCTGCGAAACAACTGTGCTAACTCGGATAGCACGTCTGTCACTGAGGCCTGAGGAGAAGCGGTCTTATGATGCATTGCCGCTGGAAGCTCCGTGATCGTTACCCCGTGCATACTACCAATATGCGAGCGAACGGAGTGTATAGGCCTCGTGTCCCTTGGCTACCGGATGGCGCGACCTATTCGCCGTGGAATCACTGAATGCCGAAACTGATCGGATACTCGAGGTCACGTAGCCAATGTGCGGTCGTGTGCCCTGCTGTGAGGATGAGGAAGCATTAAGGACAGTCTCTCGGACTGTCAATATAACGGAGCGTCCCGACCGACGGACATATGCTCCGAATGTAAAATATCTGAACCACAACATGCGGTCCCCTATGTTGTTGGACGAGAGAGGGACCTCTCTCGCTCACAGCCCGGACGGACCTGGACAAGCCAGGAACCGGACTAACAGGCTTCCTCCGATCTGTCCTCAATCTGCCGTCACTGGGTGAGTACTAAAGTAATTAAAGTGCTCGCATCACCCAAATCTCCTTCCTAGACCACAACGGACGAACCCGGCAGCCGAACCATTCGATGAATGTACGCTACACCGGGTGAGCTAGCGAATGTCACTCCGTAGGCGATAGACATATTCCATGAGCACTTATTGCCGCTAGCTCTTCATTAACTATGACGACAGAGGCACACTTTGAAAGACATCTCCATAACTCTTCGAACAAGAAACCACAAATGCTTGGTTAGCAAGCATAAAATAATAATATATATATATAGCGTCGTTCAATAATTCGAAAGTTTGTGTGACATTATTGGACTATGTCGGAACTGAGGGACGATGTCCCTGAACCGAACCAAAAATTTCTAAGTCCACCGACGCTATCACTTTCTTATCCGGCATCGCAGCATTCTGGTCCGACGAAAGAAGCTGTAGAAGACCAAGTCAGATGACATACACAACAGCATATGTTGTTCCGAAAGGGAAAGCTCGAAATCCTCCGAATCCCTTTCGGTATCCCGTCGGACCGGATGAAACTTTCGGACGTCCGTACCCGCTTCCGCGGAGCGTCCCGACCCAGCATCGTCGGATAAAATATGTGCGACAGATTCAGTTGATGTTGGGATGCTGCGATAAACTGTGCTATTAAGGAAAGCACATCCGTTCCCGAGGCCTGTGCAGTAGCGGTCTTACGATGCATTGCCGCCGGAAGCTCCGTGTACGTTGACTCCCGCACACTTCCTATGCGAACGTCCGGAGTCTGCAGGCCTCGTGTCCCTGGCTACCGGATGGTGTGACCTGGTCGCCGAAGAATCCTTGATCGGCGAAGCTGGTAATATATCGGCGGTCACGCAGCCAAGGTGCGGTCGTGTGCGCTGACGAGAAGAGGAAGCCTTAGCAGTCTCCGCGGACTGCCTATACAACGGAGCGTCCCGAACGACGGACATATGCTCCGCTTGCGACACATTTTGTACCACAACATCTGGGGCCAGATGTTGTTGAACGAGAGAGGGGCCTCTCTCGCTTGCCATCCGGATGGACCGGAACGAGCTATGAACCGGACTAAAAGACTTCCTCCGTTCTCCCTCCGATCCGCCGTCACTGGGTGTGCATTAGGTTAATTTATAGTGCTCGCATCACCCCAAAATTCCTTCTAGACCGCAACGGACGAACCCGGTTGCCGAACCATTCGGTGAATGGACGCTACACCGGGCGAGCTAGCGGACGTCAAAGGCCGTCGAACCTACTAGGGTCCTCTTAGGCAATTGGCGTATTTACATGAGCACTTTTCCGCTAGCCCTTCATTAATTGTGACGACGGAGGCACACTGTTGGAAGACATCACAGATACATCACCCTAATCTTGATCGTCTGAAATAGAAATTGATAAAGTAGAGTGACCCTGCGGGGAAAGGACCGGAGTGTCCAAATCCCCAATAACATACCGTGACATACGCTTCCCATATTGTCATCGAAATCATACGATACAGAACAGGAGTTAATGCGAGTACACTGACCACATATAGAATGATAATAAAGTCAGAGGAAGACTTCCTCTTCAAACAATTGATCAATATCCTTTCAATGTGAAAAGAAAACAAGTCCTGGTACTCGCACTAACCCCTGACAATCAAAATACATAATAATAATATGATCCATTAATATAGAAAAAATAATTGAAATCAAAATATTTTGAAAAAATATTTTTTCAGAACAGCCCAAGTTCCTGAAAAGTAACGTTGAGCCCCAATGGATCCCAAGCCTAAGTGTGGACAAAAATTTTAAAAATATTTTAAACAATTTATTCAACACTTACGAACAATAATAATGTATCTAGTTATGATTAAAATAACATCAAGATATTATTTTTTAGAAATCCCCCCCTCACACAGAGGGCTGTTGTAAATGTAAACAATGAGTGTAAAAACACTAAAATAAGACTCCAGGCACCCAGGCCCGAAATCAGTTACCAAAAATACACTATCTGATGCAAAACAGAGACTTCCAGGGAAGAAACTGCAGAACATCAGATGGTAGATGCAGAACACAACGCCTAACCACCCGTAGGTGAAGACGTAAACATGGGGAAAGAACAGAATTCATTCTGTTATTCAGCTAAAACTCCCAAGAAAATTTAGTAATAATAATTACAAAAACTATGCCAAAAGCATGGGAGAATAGCAAGGGGGGACTTAAAGGACAGGGAGAGAGGAAAACACTTAAAAAACAGTGTAACTAAACAATCAGAATGACAACAAAATGGCTGCTGCCTCGAAAATAGGTAACTTAACATAATTTCATTAAAAAATTTTAAGTTACAGCCCTGATAATATTCTGTCACACATTTTTTTCCTCTCCTCCTTCTCTATCCTCCTTAGAATCACCATTTCACTAATATTTATGTGTCTGGCATCATTTAAACTGAGATTTATAAGCACAAAGATCAGTCAGATGTTAACTGATGAAGGGCCAAACTTAGAATGATTAATGGCGCCAATTTCGGAACGTCCTTGACACTGCGCATGCGCAGTAGGGGCGAAGTGTGGAGGGCCTTTCAGGACATGTTTTCTTTGGTTTTAGATGCAAATTTTGGGGATTGGGGGGCAAAATTTGTGTTTGGCCCTATATTTTAAGAGTTAGCACCAGCTATGTCTGGGTCATTGGTACAGTATAAAAATATATAAACGAGAATATATAAAACACAGTCCTGTTATTATACGATCTTCAGATCCATAATTCCAGTCACAGGAAAACCATTATCGACGAGTTAAAATATCACTGTTACTGAGCAAAGATGGCACACATCCACGTGTGTGGATAATCAAAAGAATGACGAATTTACGCATTGCGCACTGTTTTACGGTAGTCGTGGATTTGTACTATGGAAGAGCTTCCCATACTGGGCGTGCGCCCATGGCGCTCGACCCAGTTTTGGCTTATTTTTTCGTGGTGTTTTTACACCACTTTTCTTTCCCAAATCTTGAGAAAGATTAAAATAGAGAGTGTTTTATCCGAGTTAGGTTCTTCCACTGTAGTGCAAGCCTGTAGTAAACAATTGAGGCAGGTTGATAAGAAATAAGCAGACTATCGACAAAAGAATGAAGTCCCCAGTGGGTTAATTTGGCGACTAAATTTACCCTTTGTGAACCTCAATATGTATCAAGGTCTCAGACCTAAACAGAAAGAAGTACCCATGGGATAAACTGGCTCTCTGTATGGGATAACATTAGCATATTCACTCTCTGGGAACCTCATTCTGCAAATGGCAGATTGCTTATTTCCAGGCTGGTATATGTATCATCCCTGAAGAGGAACAAGGTGCCATCTGCAATGCTAAAGCACTGCAGATGGCATCTTGTTCCATTTCAAGGGATGATATAAAGCTTTATGAATCACCTCGCCGATTGTCTAGTTTCTTTATTTGGTGAACATCAACCAAACTCCGTCATTAAACCTGATACACTCCTCCCACTGGCACTGGCAAATGCAAAATACATTAGGAACGAATACACGAGAGCCTCACAGTTACAGTTCTCAGAATGTAAAATCTTCTCCACAAGTGAACTTCTGGCGAAAAAGGGTACACGCTGCCCTCAACTTCTGGCCCTGTATCTTGCATATCTGTAAAATAATTGTTTGCAGGTGTCATTTTCTCGGTATGTTAGGTAAAGGCATAACCTGCAGGTCCATGAGTGGTCACAGTGCTGACACTTATCATATCCAATAGAACTCTAACATGGTATGTTTAGTTCTGTTTGCAGGGCAAAATGCAATTCATGACTTGTCAGGTGCAACTCAATATTATAACACTGATTTGCATATTACAATGCAAGTTCGATACCCCCATCTCAAGATTTTGTCAAGGTGCATGCCTGAAAATATCAAGTCAGGAAACAAACAAGACTACCAGTATATACATATGTTGAGTAATATTCTGGATATCCTTGGGAAAGTTGAATGACATAATAACTTTCTGGAAAGTATTGCCTATGATAACAAGCAAAAGGAGAAAAAAAGGCACGTTCTCAGGCATTTTTGCTCTGAAAAACAGACGAGGGAGGGAGGCTTTTGTTATTTTGGAGGTTTTCTTCTCAATTCTATGAATTTAAAATCATAAGTTAATTCTTATATTCCTAAGTCTTTTTGCCTGTTGTACACACTCATATGGCTCTTCGAAAGTGAGCATTTCACAAGACTATGAAGTTACAAATCAAACAAAATCAAGTTAGGCCTATTAAAAATATTTCTTGTTTCTCATGCAATTTTCTATCAATTTCATGATGAGGGCGAGAGGCTTTTTATTTCTTTTTAGCTTAACTTTGACATAGTCAAATTTGAGGTTATGCCATGACCCGTTGTCCATCTGTACGGTGTCAACAATTCAATGCGGCTCGGGCTAGAAGCCGTATTTTTGAACCGATCTTTACAAAACTTCTTGGGTACCTTTGTTATCACCGCGGGTCGAGAATGAGAATGAGTGTTTTTGGGTGCGGTCCAAAATTAGTGCAATCAGTTTTTTGTACAGAACTTCTGTATGAAAGTTCTGATTTGAATAAATTTTTGTATGAATTTTTAGTAACATGGAATACATCACATAAAATACGTGTTTTTTTCTCGTGCTGAAATTATGCAAATTGAGATGAACTTTGATTTATTCAGTGCTACTTATACACAGTAAGTGCACATGTCAATACAGCTCGGGCTAGGGGCTGTACTTATGAACCGATCTTCACAAAACTTCTTAGGTACCTTTGTTATCACCTTTTGAAGAGAACGAGTGTTTTTGGGTGCGGTCCAAAATTAAAGATGGCTGCCGTGGCCATTTTGTACCAAAATTAGGTACAATCAGTTTTTTGTACAGAAGTTCTAGGACTATGTTTGTTATCATCATGGGATGGTAACGAGTGCTTTTGGGCTCGGCTGTGTTAATATTTGGTGTTGTTTGGGGAGGGTAAACATTATTAGCACAACCCAGTTTTCTATTTCCAATGAGAAAAATAAAACCTCCTTGACCGTGGGAACCCTATGAGCTTAAGATAAACAATTCAAATACCTATATTTTAAGAATGACTGGACAAATATTGATTAATTAATAGGAATCAACCATAGAAGGGTTTGAATCAAGCAGGCCAAAACAATTGCTAACATTTGGCTTATGATGCACCATACAAGGATCCCCATTGTAATATTAACCCCATGGAGATTTTTTTCTAGTTTAGCATCCAACTGTCCCCCACCTTTACAATACTTCACCTGTACATTTGTTACAGGCTATGGTCAGTATTTAGGTACAGACCTTTTACAATACATTAAATGTACCTTTGTTATCAGGTCATTACCTAGATGTGTTTCATTGCTGTGTCACATACTATACATGTACATGTCTTACACAAGTTGAGCTACAGTGTATTTGACAGTTTCATTTATTTTTGTTAATGCTAGCTCTGTTAAGCAAGATATATTTGGTCAAATCTGCAAAGACATAAGCCTGTTACAGGTATTTTCAAGTTGGGAATTTTGAGTTGTTGCACTCTCCCTCCCCACCCCACCCCGCCCTCACCCCACCACCACCTCACCCACCCACCCCCCCCCCCCCACCCCATAAAATACATAAAAACAGTCAGGCAAGTTCTTGTCATGACTGAGCAAAGACATATTTTTTCAAAGGGTCGACAACCAAATAATGTCCTTGCATACATATAGTTTAGTGTTGAATTATTTTTGCTCGTTAAAATTTGCTCATTTGCTTTTGACTTGTTACATTATATGGTAGAGTACCTCTCCCATAAATTGTGACAAGAAAACTCCACATAGACTTAATAATTTCACTTCAAAGATAATATGAAGCAAAGCCACAGAATATGAAGCCTTTAAGTTAGGGCACCTGCACTTCATAAAGACCAAATATGGGCTTCCAGCACTCTACCAGTTAAACGGCAGGATTAATAAACTCAGTATATTGAGTTTAAATCCTATTTTTGCTATCCAGTGCAACCCATCCTGACACCATGTCATTTGTAATCTTTGTACAGATCCATGTTTCAAGATTAGGCAAACTAACCTGAAGGTTCAGCTCCTCCACTATTTTTCTTTTGACATTTTCCAAACTGAAATAAAAAACAAGTTCAGATATTAAGTCTAAACAAGTTCAGATATTAAGTCTTAAGTTTTTCTACTCTAATATTATTATAGCTGAACGATTTCCAAACTACATATGCATTCTGGACACACCCACGACCATAACCTTACTTTTTCAACACTATGTTCTTGAAGGAACTGTATCACTGTAAGGTTTCTGCTGCTAGGGTGGATTCAGGTCTGTTGACCCAATGCAATTTGCTCACTGATCATACTCCACAGCTGATCCTTTCAATATATTTAATTATTGGAGTTAACAACACTTTTGACTGCCAAGGTCACCTTGTGTCAGACAGTTTTATGGGTGGAGGAAGCTGGAGTACCCAGAGAGAACCACCAAGAAAAAGGTGCAGCAATGACAGGCAGTATGACCTTAGTACACAATGCCACTATGCCCCCACATGGGTAATCGGGATTAAGTGCCTTGCCCAAGGACAAAATGCAGTTATCCCCAGGTAGGGGGCAAACCGTGAACCTCTTGGTTTGAAGTTCAATGCCATAACCACTGAGGCACCAGGTTCCCCCTTCAATAGATGAGGGAGTCAATATTTTATGATCACGGTCAATATTTTGTAGACTTCTTATCAGCAAAGCCTATAATGTAAGCATATTTTTTTAAGCCAATGCATCTAGTTGGAGCTGTTAAGTAAAAATAGCACACTTCTGATAAACCTGCTCACAACACATTCACACAATACTTGCTGTGTAGTATTTTATATATGCAGAGACTAATTTCTGTTGCATTACTTCTCTAGATGAAAGTGTCAATGACACTGTAGCTCAACAAGACAAACTTGAACTTGGTAAGTTATACATGAAATGGCAAAATTGAAGATCATTGGTACCAATGTTATTTGATGAAATTTCAACATAACAGCATTGTGTGTGTACAACGTCAGAGTAATCCATGCATTTTTAAATGTAAACTGTAAGACTGGCTAAAGGAAGAATGTTGATACACAAATGCAGTTTGTTCAGAGGTTACTGTAAATGGCAACTTTTTTTCACAGAAATGAATGCTAATCAATAACTCTTATCTAAAGGTCTTGCCAAATGGGCACACCCAGTTCAAAAACAATCCTATGATAAATGTGGCCTGTAGGCCATGTCAAAGAATGTTGATGCACAAATGCAATAAATTCAAAGATTGTTGCTAACAGCAACATTTTTGATTGAAATGAAAAGAAAATCAATAGCTCCTATCTTTGTCACCCTGCATAAGCATACAATGTTTCAAAACAACCTGATAATGAATGTGCCCTCTGAGGCATGCCAAAGGAAGATATTAAAGCATAAATGCACTAAGTAGAAGGTCATTGCTTGTGGCAATGGGTTTTTTTAGGGGTTTTTTTATGGAAATTCATAAATATACCCTGCAGAGAGTGCAAAAGTGATAAGTTGATACACAAATTCAGAAAGTTCAAAGGCTAGTGATAACAACAATAATTTTTATGGAAATGAAAAAAAGCAATAGCTCACATCTAGAGGTCACCCCGAACACACATACCAAGTTTCAAAGTGATCTGATCATAAATGTGCCCTGAAGGGTGTGCCAAAGGGAAATATTGAGGTCTGACTAAACCAAGTTCAAAGGTCAGCGGCAACATTTTTTGACAGAAATGGAAGAAAATCGACGGCTCCCATATAGATGTCACCCCACACAAGCACACCAAGTTTGCAAGCGATCCAATCAAAAATGTGCCCAGCAGGGTGTGTCAAAGGGAAATATTGATGCTTAACTGCACTAAGTTTTTACTAAGTTCATTGAAGGTCATTGCCAGTGGCAACATTTTTTGACGGAAATCGAAGAAAATCGAAAGCTCCCATCTAGAGTAACCCCAAACAAGCATACAAAGTTTCAAACCGATCTGATCATAAATGTGCCATGTAGGGCATGCCAAACAAATATATTGATGCCTGTCTGAACTAAGTTCAAAGATCGTTGCCAGCGGCAACATTTTTTGATGGACGGAAATGGAAGAAAATCAATAGCTCTCATCTAGAGGTCACCCCAAACAAGCATGACAGGTTTCAAAGCAATCTGATTATAAATGTGCCCCGTAGGGTGTGCCAAAGAGAAATATTGAGGTCTGACTAAACTAAGTTCTAAGAACATTGGCGGAAATGGAAGAAAATCGATAGCTCCCATCTGGAGGTCACCCCAAAGAAGCATGCCAGGTTTCACAGCAATCCGATCATAAATGCGACCTGTCAGGTGTGCCAGGGAAATATTGAGGTCTGACTAAACTAAGTTCTAAGAACGTTGGCCACAGGCAACATTTTTCGACGGAAATTGAAAAAAATCGATAGCTCCCATCTAGAGGTCACTCCAAACAAGCATACCAAGTTTCATGCGATCTGATCATAAATGCGACCTGTGTTATTTATTTATTTATTGATGTTTAAGGTCACATATTTATGCAGAATGGCTAATCACGACCGTGACAGTTTTACGGGTGGAGGAAGGCGGAGTACCCGGAGAGAACCACCGAGCAACGACGAGCAGCTGCCAGCTCCCCAACATCGTAACTCCGCACTGTAGCACAGGCAAGGTTAGATTGGTTGAAGACATGCGTACCATCGACGTGCAGTACGCCTTAGTACACGGCGTCATTGTGCCCCCACATGGGCAATGGGGGTGAAGTGTCTTGCCCAAGGACACAACGCGGTTGCAGCAGGTGGGATTCGAACTGAGGACCTCTCGGCTTGCAGCCTGCACCTCTACCTACTGGGCCACCGTGCCCCCATGCGACCTGTGAGGTGTGCCAAAGGAAATTGTGCACGTACGTATGTACTAACGTACGTACATACGTACATACACCAAAGGAAGAGAAGTGATGGGAATAGCTCAGCTTGACTATGTCAAGTTGAGCTAAAAAAACATAATTGATTTTATTACGAGCCTATTACTTTTCCTCCAGTTCCATATTTACAAATCTGTAGGGAACATGTGTTCCATACTGATTTCAGTTTACAGACTATTTTTGTACCCGACGTCATGGACCCATTTTTGTAATCAGACACTCAAAATATTGCATTCTGATCTAGATCAGTTCAGAAGCAGCCGTGATAGCCTATAATTAGAATGTTAACTAAAAAATATTTTTGTACAAATCCACCAAAATTAACGAAATTAAACTTACTCAATAATTTGACAATAAATGGAGACTGATTTTGAAGTGAATATCTCTCAGATAACGGCAGCTAATTTCTTAAAAATACTACTAAATAACCTATTTGGACATAATTTCCATTTCCATTTCTCTGTTTATGTATAAATCTGTCATACGTGTTTGCCAAAATTTGTTTTTGTTTTTATTTCAGGCAGACATCAGAACTCTCAAATTCTACAAAAAAGACTGAATTTTTAAATTAATGGATTCTATGTCACAGAGGCATGTAATAAACAAAGAATGCCATGATGTGTGAATGCCTTCATCAATATGGCACTCATGACATCACAGAAGGATACAACTCGAGGCTGTGCCTCTCGTTCTTTCCTTCCACACTGGCACTCATGCCGTGCTCATGAATACATTCACACATCTTGACGTTCTGTGTATATCTTAGGTGCAAGGAAATGGGGGTTTCTGGGAAACAAACTTCAAGATATTCTTTTAACCCTTTACGCAATGCACATGACCTCAAAATTTATTATTTCACATAGCATTTTTTCCAATTTTTTAAACAAGTTCAACAAAACCATATCATGTGACTCCTTGTCAAGCTCATTCCAATGAGGCCACATGATAAAGTTTGGGTGAAATTTAAAAAAGAAAAAAAATTTTCATCTCAATTTGTATATTACGCAAGTGGATGTAGGCTATCCATTAGGTAGGCTAACAGGACATTTATTTTGTCCCCTCTACCCTGATCCCAAAATACATGGTATTGTGTCTGAGCTGGAATATTTTTCCAAAACCTACATGTACTTTCCTCGTATGGCCAGAGACTCTAAAATCATACTCATTCTACAAGACTGCTGACTTGTCCATCAAAAAAATATTATTTTTCTATACTAGAATAAACTCCGTGCAAGTGTGGAATTTAGAAGAAACCAGTGATAATGAAGAAATATGTACATTCTGATGTACAGCATCCTGCGTTATTAAGCGGGATCGCCTGAATTCCACAAAAGAGCTATCGCTTATCCATGTTAAGTTTATCCGGGGTTCCTTATGCATTATATTTTAAAAAGAAAACTTAATCAGAGGTTAACTTTGAAACAATGTCCGAGAAATTAAATCTTCTGCTTATTGATTGTAAGTCACCTGAAAGCCTCTGTTCATTCTTTTTAACACCTTTTGGCTTTATTTAGTACACAGGAAACATTTTGAATTTAAAATTATTGAATACACCAAGCTTCAGATGGATTGAGAGAAGTAACAATTTTGCAAAAATAATACACAGCAATTCCCTCAGTTTACATCAGCATTCCCTCAGTTTTTTTCATTTCACAAAAATAAAGAACTTCAGCGTCTGATACTAGCGGGGGAGGAATTCGCTAGAATTGTGCACTTGGTGATACCTTCCTGAAATTTGGCATGATGTAAGGGTAGGCATCAGAGATTTCAAAATCGATCGGCTACAAGTTGGCACCATCCTCTAGCCACCACTAGCAGCGAAATCCAAAATGGCCGCCAAGCGGATCGAAAAAAAGCTATTTTCGCCGATCGCACAACTGAAGCTCCAAACCTAACACCATACATGTGCTGTAATTGATGTGAATGATGGAGTGAAGCCCTTGGAACAAGTTGGGGGGAAGATTAATGGATAATGGGATCAGAATTTCCGTCGATGTGTGCGTCTGTGTGTCTGACTGTCAGTATGATCGTCCGTCCGTAGATAAATTAGTGTTGAATGTTTCTCGGGAATGCAATGGTCAAATGAACATGGTATGAGAGATTCCTGTCAACACATGAACAAGGGTACTCGATAGTATGCAGCAGTGGGGATACTTGGACATTTGATAATCCAATTAAAGTGACAGTCTATTCTCAACTTCCGGCATTTTCGATAGATTTATTTTCTAAGAAAATAAAACTATCAAATTTCTAGAGGAGTTCTGGTTCAATCTCAACACCATAGCGACACGTCTGCCAGCAAGGGCAGTGCTGGAATGAACTCGGGATGCATTAGTTCCCGTTGTTAATTATACAATGTTATCTTGCCAGTATAGAACATTGGCAAAATGGGACTAGAAGGGGTGAGTGTATGTTTGCAGTCATTCGAGGTACAGGAATATTTTTTGACTACAAGTAGTATTCTTCATTTTCGGCCAGTTAAGATGTGGTGTGTTCCAAGTCAGGATTAATGTTGCCGACACTTAATGCCCATCCCTCATGGTATGCTACTTTACCAGGGATATAGAGATATAGCCACCACTGGGAGCCAAAACATGACCTTTGATGTCGATGAGTGGTCGAAATGTTTTAGCGAATAACTTATCGAAATATGATCCGGTATGGCAATTTGATACCTTACGTTAGATTTATTAGATCAACTCAGGTATGGATTCATTGAGACATGAGTGCGCTACAAGATGAAGGATTTCCAAGTTGATTTGCTATGGAGTAGGAACTGACTAGTCACATGTGGCCTATGGCCAGAGAAAGACAAGGATACCATAGATGAACACACGGGTGAACGAAGGTATCAACTGTTGTACAGAGGCAAAATAGTTGGGGATATTGTATCATGCTATGCATGAATTAACACCGTCTTGTGCAGTAAATAACAGACTATTTTCCGAAATCTAAAACTGTATTCCTATACCCCGGACAATGTAGCAAGCCACATGGGATGAACATTTGTTAGCAAAATCAACTCAACTAGAAACATGACATGTGTTAACTGGCCGAAAATGGAAAAAAAAATACCAGAATAGGAGATGACTGGTCCTAACATGACAGTATACTACTCAATATTGTTACAACAGCCACCTTCACACTTACACAAAGGTGTGCACCTTAATCCAGCTTTCAAGCATTTGCAATTGCCCTTGCAGGCCTTGGCACAACTACAGTGGAGCATCAGTGCACATGCAGCACTTGCGTCTCCTAGGTGAGTCCAAAATGGGACCAGAATATTGAGACGTGGATTCCACTCCCATCCGTACTGTGATGGGTCTGGCACACATAAGTGTTTCTGCAGAGCACGATGCCAAATGAAAGATGACACAAGAATTACCCTTTTTACATGTTGATACAGAGCTGCTTTGGTGGGCGGGATGTTTTCCATAGACTTAAGGCCATGTGTGAACATATGCCGTCTCGCATCATTGACACGTGTACTGACACAACTGTTACTGTACATCTGTATGGTGAGTTTTTCGATATGCTGCATATGAGGGGAATCCTCTGAAAAGACTTGCGGATTCTCAGTCAATTCTATCATCATTTCAGTTGATGCGGGAAAATTCATCCATGCATTCCATCCTGTCTTCTTCCCAATGCCGAGCATGCTGGATGTTACATCACAACCTGTGAAGGCGTGGAAGAAAGTCAGGGCCTTACAGTAATCAGGTCCAAGTTGTGAAGCTATCTCATGAATTGGCATATCTTTATATGCCTTTCCAATTCCAAACCCAATCCACAGCTCACTGAGTCCAAGGTCACGGAATGTTGCGAAATGGTGCAAAGACAGAATGACGACATCAGAATCAACCGTGCGAAGAAAAGCTATTTTGTGACCTTGTGAGACTGCATGGTTGAGATGAAGCATCATGCGCGTGTCTGCTTCCTCGTGGTTCGATGGAGATATGTCACATAAGCTAACATCCTTATTGCATAGTACATATTCTCCTGATGTCGTTAACAACTGGTACTCGGATGTTGATGTTAATTTCAGCAGTTCAGCAGACAGGAACTTGAAAAATTCGTCTTTATTCTCACTAACTTTCAAGAATGCCTGCCAATTCTTCCCTTTAGGTAAAGGGACGTTCTCGGACACCCGTATCAACCTAACTGCTGTCTCACCGAGGCGTTTTGCTCGCGTCTGATTCTTCAAACTGCCTTCGGGGTAACAGTCATAGATCGCATCAACCCTTGTGGTGTTCGTGTTAATCAGAGATTCGATGTATGGCAATAATTGCAATCGAGCATATTCTCCAAACAGATCCGCTTTCTGTGGTTTGATTACATGGACTACAGCAGGCATATCCAAGATGACAACTGAAGCTTGTCTAGCTGCTGAATTCTTCCCTTGTGCAGGAATAGCTGGTAAACAATTGAGAATTTGAGATTTTGTCCCACTCCGTAGCTTACCTCTATCGGATAATGCTGGCGGATCACGTGCATTCTCGTGCATGAAAAACTCATCCATGTTTGAATCAGGCCGGGCTTGCAGTGAAACGAACATCTGGGTAACTATTGCGGCAGTTGCTTTACTTGACATGAGTTTGTCTCGGCCTTTGTCCAGGTTGGCTGGGGGTGGGTTAAGGAAGGTATATATATTTGCCTTGGGAATAACATCATTCAGGGGTACGGTGCATTCCACAAGCCTTTCCTTCAAGAAAGTGGAATATAAATGCTTGCCCCTTTCGGGTAATGACCGTAAACTCTTACTAACTTCGGGGTCCATATATTCACCAGTATCTAATGTCACCAGCTGACCACTAGTTTCATCATAAGGGTTGATAATGAGTCCCTGATTCACCAGATCGAGGAGAGATTTCAATTGATTCAGAAATTTTTTCTGCTCTGATACCGAACTTTCCGGGTGTTCCGTGTTATCTGATGATGTTGTGTGGAAACTTGCATATTCATACTCATCTATAACACGCAGAACTTCTGACCTTGAAAGCTCAATAACGACTTTCTCTTCAGCCTGGCCATAGAGACCTTTTGGACCACTGTCTTCTTTGAGTAGTTGGATACTATGTTCTTGGCTCTGATCTAAACCCATCATACTGAACTTCCTCTCACTACGCTGGACCACAAAATGGCCTTCCATGAATTTGTTGTGGATTGAAGGATGCCGCCTGGGTAGCTGAGACATGTCTCTCAGAAATACGGGGACCCACCGACAATAATTTGTATGTCCTAGGGCAAAAAAGTAACTGCACAACTCATCGATAGAACACAGTGTACCAGGCCAGTTACCGATTCGTTGGTTCCGAACGAATTGACAGCTTGTCAAGAGAAAGTTCCGAACGATTTCACCCCAATAGCGCGCAGTTGGAGATTGTGAAAGAATCCTCTGTTCCCACATTTCAAATGACTCATGGGGCCCAGTCTGCTGACAGTAAATCTCATAAGCATTCTTTCTGAGGATCTCAAGCCAAGCTAGAGTGAGAAGATATGCCTGTCGCGTCCTCTTGACATGTTTCCCACCAAGTAGGGATGATGCTACACCGGGTGTGAATATCTTTGCGAGGTGAAACATTCGCTCCCAACCAGAACCACCCATAAGCTTACCACCAGCTTCTTGGGTGCACATTTCAAGATGCAGGAATCCAATCATACACACCATTCGATCCTCACCTATCTCCTCTGGGAACAGCCATTGACATTTTTTCTGCCTGGCATACAACGGACAGTCACCTTCAATGACAGGTATCTGGCCGGGGTTTACGAAAGCAGTAGCTTCCCTGACCACATACATAGCATGCTTCTGCATACTGAGTGAGTCCGCTTTCTGCTCACTGAAAACAGGGAATACCCCAATAACTGCACGAGGTTTGACATTGTCTTGATCTTCATGTTTTGAAAAGAAGCCTGAAAAGGTCACAGGGACTTCATCAAGCTGCCAGCTGCCATCAACCTTCCCTTTATTGCTGATCTGTGACACATGAGACAACCAGTCATTCTCTCCCACGTTCAAATCTGCATATTCATTGGGCCGTACATTACATTCATCTGGAGATTCAAGCCTGATGTCCCCACCAAAGTCTTCAACGAAAGGAACAAATGCATAGTCGTCTGGGAGTTCAATTTGTGTGTCTTCTGGAACATCTAAACTCAGTGGTGGGGGATCAGTACCCACATTGTCCCTGCTCAGTTGACCAATGAGTGTGATGGACGTACCATGCATATCAGATCTACCAGATACATCAATGTTATCAGTGGTTCCTATCGAGAAAACATTACGTTTGCAGTTAGCTGGGACTACAACACCTTCGTTCTTGAACCGCAGTGAAACAGCTCTCGCGAAACTCCTGCGAACATCCATTACGCGATCATAAGAGACAGAGAGTCCCATTTGATGAAAATCTCTGATAAGATTTTTCATACGATCATGGGCATGCAACTTCAAACCCACATAAAGAGGCATTGGAGTTTCTCTGTCACGTCTCTGGTGAACATTTTGTGCATGTTCGGAGCGTTTCGCTGAATTGCTGATCAACATCTGTGAAATAGTACAAGCCACTCGAGTCTTGGCATTAACAGTCTCATCATCGCCTAAGTTCTGTATACTACATGTGCCCTCAAGTAGAACTCTAAGAAGAGTCAGGAGTGAGTTGGGTACAGGCTCGCTCAAGCAATAAGATGAAAATGATCCCGTGAAAGGAGCTTGAGATATGAGTATGTGTTTACGCAGAAGAAGACCCACATCAACTATCTTTTTTGCCTCTTCCTCAGACACTATACGAGTTAAAGATTCGGACAACAAGGAGCCAACTCGAAACCTACTTGAAATAAACACATCTCTACCCTGTGTGAAGGCGTCCCAGCCATCGCCCAATTTCTGCAACAAATGTTCTTTGAATCGAGTGGAATGTATTTCTTCACTAAGCCAATCAGAACCGACTTGCTTCAACCTCCGACTGTACAGATTCTTGAGATCGACAAGCTTCATCGCGGAATCGTTGTGTTCAACAAATGTTATGAGCTCTGCCATAACGAGAGGGTCATAGGGCAGGCCTGACGCGGAATGTTCGGCGTTCTTCGACTTTTTAGATTTAGCCGCTCGTGCTTCATTGGCAAGCTTACAATAACAGGTTTTGTGATAGTAAAGATCACTAGCAGCGGAATCAAATGCTGCATTGACCCGAGAAAAAACAACCCAGTTCTCGGCTTCCTTTGCCATAATTTTGAGTTTATTGTTATCAGACATTGATCTGCAAATAGGCTCACTGCTGTCACCTTCGCGTTTGTGACAATAAACACACTGGGGCAGTTTCCTGTCACAGCCAGATTCAAAACTTGTCCGTGTTCTTTTAGGACTCAGCGTGGAGCAGGATGCCACTGCCTCATTTCGCTCTCGCTTGTGTAGCACGCGCTGTACGATGTGAGTCCGAATACTGTCACGGCATGTCTTATGATATATTGCCTTATTCGTCAACAGTGACATCGACATACACTCATCACTCTCTCTCATCAAACAATCAATGGTCAAATTATATGGAAGCTCAACGCCATTATCTAGGAAGCGCGTTATGTCTTCCTCAATAGCTTTATAGGCGTCATGAAAACGAGATTCTCTATACGGACGCATCAATTTCTTGGAACTGTCTTGCTGGCAAAAGCAACAACGTTCCCAGTCAGTACTAGTCCGTACACGAAGAGGATTCTCACTCATTCTGTGAATGATTTTTGTGAACAATCGCGTTCTCGAATTAATTTCGACAGACAAATCAGAATTGCTTGCGGAATTACGCCAAACAAGAGATTGTATGGCAAAGAGACTGCTTCATAAAGAGCGTTGTTTCTCCGGGATCAGCGTCATTCAGGTTTGCCTGAATGACGCTGATCCCGGAGAAACAACGCTCTTTTCAAGTTCCAAGAAATTGATGCGTCCGTATAGAGAATCTCGTTTTATTCTACATCATCTCCCACGTCTGTTTCCAACACGTGCGTGGATCAGAGTTCACTTTCGCGCCCTTACAATCGGATGTATAGTCGGTAGACCGTCGAAAAGGAGGTTCCCTTCAGCCGCTGGCGGCCATTTTGGATTGTGCCGCTACTGGTCGCCACCGGTCGGTGTCAACTTGTAGCCGATCGTTTTTGAGAACCTCATAGCCTACACTAACAGTGTGCCAAATTTCAAGAAGGTATCACCAAGTGCACAATTCACCTGTATGTGACGAATTCCTCCCCCGCTATACTTAAAAATTCGCGTCTACAAGTAGATGTGTTATAAGTTGGAAAAACACTTTCTGGTGTATATGTTCCCACAAAAGTAAAGAAGTTTCTAGAAGAACAAGAGGCCGCAAGGGGCCTTAATTGCTCACCGGGCAAAGTGATTCAAACAAAGTGGTTCAAAGAAGTATTTGGGGTCACATTCAGTTAGACATGGTTCATCAACACTACAAAGGAATGAAGTCATCAGAGACAAATTTTATGGAACTAGGGACATGGCTTGAATAAACTTGAATCTTACCCCCCTAAGGATGCTGCAAACCAAATATCAAAAGCATTCATCTGCTGGATCTGAAGAAGAAGATTTTTAAAGAAAATTCCTCATTTTGAACTAAGTTATCATTCGGGCTCCCACAGTGAGCCCAAATATGAACCCAGGCACTTGGCTTGAACAAACTTGAATCTCACTCCCTAAGGATGCTGCATGCCAAATATCAAAACATTCTGACTGCTGAATCTGAAGAAGATTTTTAAAGAAAACTTCCTCATATTGACTAAGTTATAATTCGGGCTCCCACAGGGAGCCCAAATATGGACTCAGGGACTTGGCTTTAACGAACTTGAATCTCACCCCCCTAAGCATGCTGCATACTCAATATCGAAAGATTCTGCCTGCTGGATCTTGAGAAGAAGATTTTTAAAGAAATTTGCCTGAAATACACTAAGTTCAAATTTGGGCTCCTATACTGAGCCCAAATATAAATCCAAGGGGCCGATTTGAACAAACTTGAATCAGAGCCACCCCACAAAGTTGCATACCAAATATCAAAAGATTCTGCCTGCTGGATCTGGAGAAGATTTTTTTTTAAAGAAATTTGCCTGAAATGCACTAAGTTCGAATTCGGGCTTCTATACTGAGCCCAAATATAAATCCAGGGGGCTGATTTGAACAAATTTGAATCAGATCCACCCTACAATGTTGCATACCAAATATCAAAAGATTCTGCCTGCTGGATCTGGAGATTTTTTTTTAAGAAATTTGCCTGAAATGCACTAAGTTCGAATTCGGGCTTCTATACTGAGCCCGAATATGAATCCAGGGGGCCGATTTGAACAAATTTGAATCAGATCCACCCTACAATGTTGCATACCAAATATCAAAAGATTCTGCCTGCTGGATCTGGAGAAGAAGATTTTTTAAGAAATTTTCCTGAAATGCACTAAGTTCGAATTTGGGCTTCTATAGTGAGCCCAAATATGAATCCAGGGGGCCGATTTGTACAAACTTGAATCAGACTCATACCAAGATGCTGCATACCAAGTATCAAAAGATTTTGCCCATTGGTTCTGGAGAAGGAGATTTTTTAATAATTTTTCTATAATTCATACTGTGCTATCAGAGTTATGCCCCATACAGAGCCTCCATGGGACGTGGCCATTTCATTTGAACAAACCTGAATTGCCATATAGTAATGGACATCCATACGAAGTTTCGTGAAAATCGGACCAGTGTTTTCAGAGGAGAAGTCGTTTGAAAAATGTTCACGACGCCGGATGACGGACGACAGACGCCGACCAGCCGGTGATAAGTTAAGCTCCCTTCGGTGAGCTAAAAAGGGTCAATTCTTTTAGTACATTGTTTTGCAGTTGGGGAGATCGTCAATGAGGGAAATTATAAAACAGTTTTCGTTGGAATTCTGGGAGATAATTGGGAGGAAGAGTGGGGAGGAAAGACCTGGTTGGATGTGGTGTTGATGTAGACCTCCTCTTTGGCGGATGGCAACAGTACTATCATGGGCATGGCTGGGAACAATGAAAGTGTCAATGACACTGTAGCTTAACATGTGTGTTGTGTTTGATGAAAAGGATAATGTTCAATATTTATGAAAGGATTATGAAATAAGACAAGAATTGTGATAATTGGGAATATGTTCAATTCTGTTCCCTGTATGCTATGTTTTTGATAAAAATAATATGAGGTGTACACTGTACTAAAGAGCTGAGGGGTGGGTTAATATGACCTCATAGTTAATGTATGGGCCCTCACAGTTAACGTGTGTCAACGAAAGTTACCAAGTTACAGTGAAATTATTCCAAAACAAGTCATCCTATCAAGTTACATTGAAATCACTTCATAAATATGGCCTGTAGACTGTGCTAAAGGTTTTTGGGCTTCAGGCCTGTGTAGCCATGACGGTAGACCGATTGCAACTAAAAGGGGGCGTCCTCATCTTGACATTATACCGAGTCATTCTACTAAGTTACAATGAAATCACTTCACAAATATGACCTGTAGTCTGTACTAAAGTTTTTCAGGTTTTTGGCTCGGGAAGCCATCATGGTTGAATGATCATGACCAATCTGGGCATTGATGTCATCTGGGCATAATCTGGAGTGATCCTACAAAGTTACAATGAAATCCCTTCATATAAATGACCTGTAGACTGTGCTCAAGGTTTTCAGGCTTCAGGCCCTGTAGCCGTCACAGTTGCCCAATTGTGTCCACAAGGGGCTGTTCTCATCTAGACATTATATAAAGTCAATCTACCAAGTTACAATGAAATCCCTTCATAAATATGACCTGTAGATTGTGCTAAAGGTTTTCGGGCTTCGGGCTCGGGCAGCCATCATGGTTGAATGATCACAACCAAAACAGGACATTCTCATCTGGGCATCATCTGGATTGATCCTAAGAAGTTACAATGAAATATAACCTACAGACTGCGCTCAAGGTTTTCAGGCTTCGGGCACCAGTAGCCATCACAGTTAACCAATCACGACCAAAAGGGGATGTCATCATCTTGGAAATATATGGAGTCAACCTAACAAGTTACAATGAAATCCTTCCATAAATATGACCTATAGACTATGCTGAAGGTTTTTGGGCTCGGGCAGCCATCAAGGCTGAATGATCGTGATCAAAAGGGGATGTTCTCATCTAGACATTATTTGGAGTCATCCTACCAAGTTACAATGAAATCCCTTCATAAATTTTATAAATATGACCTGTAGACTGTGCTAAAGGTTTTCGGGCTTCTGGCCCCTGTAGCCGTCACAGTTGCCCAAACACGTCCAAAAGGGGACTTTCTCATCTAGACATTATGTGAAGTCAACATACCAAGTTACAATAAAATCCCTCCATAAATATGACCTGTAGACTGTGCTAAAGGTTTTCGGGTTTTGGGCTCGGGCAGTCACGGTTGACAGATTGCACCCAAATGGGGAAATTCTCATCTAGACATCACACGAAGTCATCCTACCAAGTTACAATGAAATCCCTCCATATTAAACATAACCTACAGACTGTGCTAAAAGTTTTTTGGTTTCGGGCTTGGGCAGCCATCACGGTTGACAGATCATGACCAAAAGGGGACGTTCTCATCTAGGCATTATACAGAGGCATCCTATCAAGTTACAATGAAATCCCTTCATAAATACGACCTGTAGACTGTGCTAATGATTTTCGAGTTTTGGGCTCGGGCAGCCATACCGGTTGATCGATCATGACCAAAAGGGGACGTTCTCATCTAGACAAGACCCCAAAACTGCATATGAAATGACCCCAAAACTGCATATGAAATTTTGTGACGATCAGACAAGAACTACGGGGTGTAGCCCGTGCTAAAGGAAAATGTGAACAGACTCACAGACTAACAGACTTCCGCACACGTGATGGCAATAGCTTATCTTGACTTTGTCAAGTTAAGCTAAAAATGTTAGCTTTTGTGTGCACCCAACATAAGAAAACTTTTACTTCCAGAGAAAAAAGTAAACATCACAGGCACTGACACTGTAATTTTCTGCTTGTCTGTCTGGACAACCAAATGAGCTCTGTCAAACAAGACTCAACTGGTTCATTCTTTTTGGCATGCAATATTCTGAGATACAGAATTCTCAGTGCATATTATTTTTCAGGAATTTTACCAAAATATGGGTTATTACACCAAAGGGTTATAATTTTAAAACCACTCTGGGGATCTCATTGAAAGTTTTTTCTCAGAAGGGGATAATGACTTTTGCTATACTATGTAGCCATTCACAAGTGCAACTTCACAAACCCAAGGGAATATAGTTTGGGTCCATATCTTTCATTTATGTGGTGGAAATTGTCTGACTGGAGGTGTGGCATTTGACAGTAGTAAGAATCATTATCAGTGTTGCAACTGTATCTTGCAACTGCATGATGCAAATACAAGCACATCAGATTCTCACTCTTGTTTCTTACTTATTAATTGTTTACTGGGTTTAATGACACTGTCGACAGCCAGGGTCACCTCATGTCATGTTTTACGGGTGGAGGAAGCCAGATTACTAAGAAAGAACCACCAAGCAGCAGCAAGTAATTGCCAGACTCCCCAAAATACTAACTCTACACAAGCAGGGTCAGCACTGGTTGAAGGCAAGTGCACCATCAACATGCAGTACGCCTTGGTGCACAGCATCCCAACATGGGCAAGCAATCTTGTTTCCAAGTTTGTTGTTGTTTGTTGGTGGTTAACGTCACATATTTATGCACCATGGCTAATCGTGACACAACATGGAGATGAAGTCAAGTTTAGTCAATCGTTGATCAACATGTTGCCCATTTTAGAGGACTTTCACCCCAAGCATTGGTGACTGGGTCCTATTTTACTAGTAAAGCGGAACTGGTTTACCACAGTAAACAAGTGCTGCTTACTTCCCGGGGTTCCCACGGGGATTGTTTCCAAGGCAATATCTCGATGCCTCTTTGACACATCGAGATATAGCCTTAGAAACAAGAGTTTGACTCTGATACAACATTTATCTTGCTAATACTTACATGTGTTTATTATAAAATGTATTAACGTTGATTTCTGGAGCCTCTTCTGGGTAATTATCTCCCCATGATATTTCAATGTTATATGCTTTGTAGGATCCTTCTTCCCCATACTGAAATTAAAATGAAAGCATTAATCTGATTTGGGTTTTTTCACATCATCAGGCTATCTGACCAAATATGCACAGTGTAATAATAAAATTTATTTCAGAAATTTGTAGGTTTTTCAATCTACATTATCCAAAGCATAGCTCGTCTCTCATTGGAATTAGTGTTTAACCGATTACCAAAAATGGCCGCTGACTGATTCCTGGTTATTTGAGCTCACAATCGGCTGATTCCGATGCCGATTCTGATTATAATATCATGCACTACTGGACACGTCGAGGCTCAAAAGAACTGCCTTAAATTGAACATATTTTACAGTGTTTACAGTCGTTCACTACTAAATAAGTCGAGGCTCCAAAGAACTATATAAAATTGGAACAAAATTTTTCATTCCCACCAGGGGTCAGCACAGTGGGCAACTAGGACAAAGAAGTCACCTTGTCATTCATAAAGTTGCCTTGGCTTACGTAGGGGGCGAAATTCAAGTCGCCCTCCCAAAATTCCTTGGGAGACACTGCAGTTTTGGGCATTTCTAATGTTTTATTTCCAAATAGAAACACCTTCGCATTCTGACAGTCATGATAAAATAAACATGTTGCGGTTGCTGTTAAAATCCGTCATATGGCTCTGAAAATCTAAATTTTATAGTAATTTTCCTTTCTTATTATACCTACCACAATTGTTTACTATAGGCTTGCACCACAGTGGAAGTCCCTAACTCAGAGAAAATATACTCTCTATTTTGATTTTTCCCCAAGCAATTTGGGAAAGAAAAGTGGTGCAAAAGTCATGTAACTAATGAATTATTCTTTGGAATCTGCCAACATTGGAGTTATTTGATCAGCGGGGAAGAAGGATTATTGCCTGAATAAGAAGACGGGATGGCCTCCATGTAAACAATTGTGGTAGGTATAATAAGAAAGGAAATTTAGTATAAAATTTAGATTTCTTATCAACCTACCCTACAACTGTTTACTAAAATCTGAATAGACAATAGGAGGAGGGAATCACATAACCAACCCACATAACCCGACTGCACTGGAACCGTGGACAGAAGAGGTCCCAAGGCCTATCAAACCATAGCATCACAAACATTAGTAAAAAACAGTGAGAGATGAGGCGTATGGCTCTGTGTGACACACAGACAGAAAGGAGAGTAAAACGGCACAGGGCTGGAACTGACCTTGAAGCCTAATGGCTAGGGTAGACAACAGCCTGAGCAGAAGAAAAGAGGGTCCAAAGACAAAAAGGACCTCAGACTGCTCCTGCAACTGATGCAGATAAAAGGTGAAGAAAGTAGAAGCATTTCTCCAGAAGGCTGTCTGCATAACATCCGACAACTTGACAGAGTTAACATAAGCCCAGGAGGTAGACAACGCACACACCTCGTGGGCAGAAATACGATTGGTAACATACTACTCAAAGTTTGCTAAGCACCAAGTACATCCAACTACCTGTTTTACGTTTTAGTTGAAATATTGTAATGAAAAGTGTACATATTTTTTATTTAATTAAATCTTTAATGATTTAAGTACAGAAAATAAGATTTTAGTTGTGTTTCACATTATTTTTTAGCTTTTGAATACGATAACCATGGAAAATGGATATTATTGGTAAAAGAGGAAATTTTTCAATTTGCCAAAAAGTTAACGGAGCGAACTGGTATGGGTTCAATATCGGGTATGAGACCCATTACTGTTAATTACAGCTTGACAACGCCTTCTCATGCTCCCAATCAGGTTCCTGGTGGTCCTTTGTGGGATTTTGTTCCATTCATGGACCAGCATGGCATCAAGCTCCTGGACGCTTCTTGGCTGGACTGGATGGGCTGAAATTGCAAGCTGCAACTCATTCCAGACATGTTCGATTGGATTGAGGTCAGGGGATCTTGCTGGCCAGTCCATACGCTCAATCCCCTCCCTCTGTTGGTACTCCCCAACAGCATGGGCAACATGAGGACTGGCATTATCGTCCATCAAAATGAATCTATCACCCACTGCACCTGCATACAATCTGACATAGACCTCCAAGATCTCATCAATATACTGCTGTGTAGTCAATGTACCATGTTCAAGGACACAGAGCTCTGTATGTCCATCCCTGCTGATGCCGCCGCAGACCATGATTGACCCTCCACTATAGCAGTCATGCTTAGCAATGTTGGCTGCATGGAATCACTCGGATGTTCTTCTCCATACCCTAGAAGGCCTATGTGTGTGGTCTAGGTAGTACTTTGACTCATCTGTAAAAATAGGCCGATGAAATCGTCAGTAGTGTACCCATACGCGCAACTAGCAGAAAGCTGTATGACGGAGGGCCACCATGGATGCCGACATTATGTACACCATACATGGTATGGGTACATATAGAAATGGACTGGAGAAGTGTCTAATTTGATGGATAAAGGGTTAATATCTCCGGATCAAATTATCAGATTTACATAAAAAACTATACAGCACAGCACATCAGTAACCTGAATAAAAATATAAAGTAACATGACAATCGGATTGATATTTTTTGAGTTATCTCATGCCAAAGGGATTGGAGGAATTTTCAATTTGAAGGATAAAGGGTTAATATCTCAGGACCAAATTATCAGATTTACACAAAAAACTATACAGCTCGGCACATCAGTAACCTGAACACAAATATAAAGTAACTTGACAATCCAAGCAATATTTTTCAAGTTATCGAATGCCAAAGGGATTGGAGGAATTTTCAATTTGAAGGATAAAGGGTTAATATCTCAGGATTAAATTATCAGATTTACACCAAAAACTATACAGCTCGGCACATCAGTAACCTGAACACAAATTTAAAGTAACTTGACAATCCAAGCAATATTTTTCAAGTTATTGAATGCCAAAGGGATTGGAGGAATTTTCAATTTGAAGGATAAAGGGTTAATATCTCAGGATCAAAATAACAGATTTACACCAAAAAGTATACAGCTCGGCACATCAGTAAGCGGAACACAAATATAAAGGAACTTGACAATCCAAGCAATATTTTTTGAGTTATCAAATGCCAAAGAAATGGATACGGACGCCAGACAGACAGACAGACGGATGGACAGACAGATGGATGGACGGACAGACAGACGGATGGACAAAGGATTGACAAACGACGGATGGCCACCCCGGATGCCGGCATTATGTGTACCATACATAGTATGGGTACACATAAAAAGGACAGGTCGCCAATCTTCTCTGGTCCATCCAACGGAGTCCATGGCCTATTCACATCGTGCCTGGCAGTGGTTCTGGGACAGCGGAATGCGAATACATGGTCTTCTCGATCGGAGACCACCTTCATGCAACCTTGCCCGGATAGTCTGCATCAAAACATTTACCCCGGATGCATTATGAAGGTCACTGGGAAGCTGGGTTGCTGTGGCAAAGCGGTTCCTATGGGCCAGAATGATCAAAAACAGGTCTATAGCTGCAGATGTTGCTCTGTCTCTGCCACAACCATGCCATCTTACTGGGTTGCCATACTGCTGAAATCTTGCCCAGGTTCTGGTGATCACCATATGGTGCACACCAAGGGCTTCACCAACCTGACGATGGGTAGCCCCTTGCTCCACCATCCCTACAGCTCGCCACATTTCTGCTTCAGACAAATGTCTTCTTACATTTGCCATATTCAATCATTAAATCACAAGGGTTTGTGTTGAAATGAAGAAAGAATACCATGCACATGCCATGTACATGTAGACAGTACACGAAAACATCATGAAAGTTAAAAAATTTATAGTAATTTATATATTTTTTATACTTACCAATGACCCAGACTTAGCTGGTGCTAACTCCAACAAAACCAGGGCCAAACACAAATTTTGCCCCCCAATCCCCAAAATTTGCATCCAAAACAAAAAGAAATCATGTCCTAAAGGACCTCCATAGTACACCTCTACTGCGCATGCGCAGTGACGCAGTCGTCCCGAAATTGGCGCGAATTATCATTCTTACTGGCAGTGCCTGGTCAGCGCTATGTACTCAAGGGGGAGGCAAGAGTTCCCAACTCAGGGAGGGCCATCCCCGTCTGGGTCATTGGTAAGTATAAAAAATATATAAATTACTATAAATTTTTTAACATTTTTATACTGTACCAATGACCCAGACTTAGCTGAATAGTAAACAGGCTGGAGGGCCTAGGACATAGAGGAAAATCCAATAAGCTCAATTATAAATAAAGAGGTAACCCCTTAAGGAGAAAAGGAGTATTAGGCTTTACATGTATCTTTCTTATTTAATATTAAATTAGAAAGATACACTACCCTTAATAATTGAGCACAATAACATTCATGTTCTCTATTAACATCCAGTATAATCCTTATACTAATTATTTTTAAAGCAAGCCAATAAATAAAGTAGTCCAGAGAATTGAGACTCTTTATAATCATTTAAAAGTGTCCGAGTATTGTATATTAAAGCCCGTTTGACACTTGACATATACAAACGCTTCACACCGAGCTACACTTTAAAAATAAGACATGAATGAAATTAAACATTAATATTACACTTTAAAACCATCCCGGAAGCGACTCAGAAATACTATCTTGGAGGAGGCATTCCCTTGCTTTTCACTATAAAGCAGGTGACCTAAGGGAACACCCGCCCCCCCCCCCCCCCCCCCCCCTTCCCCTTGCCCTGGGTCAAATAGCCCAGAGCGAAGAGGGCAGCCGGACGGAGTCACTGCCGGAACAGAAAGCCTGCATAACTATAGTTGCAACTGTTTAGTGGACGACATTCTGAGCAACAGATAACGGACCTAAACAATGCAGGTCTCCAGAAATGGACTCAATATTTCTGAGATAAAAATTAGTAAATGTGGATGGCTGAGACCAATAAGCAGCCTTCATTAAATCTGTAATAGCAACACTATTAGCATAAGCCCAGGAAGTAGAAAGAGCTCTTACTTCATGAGCAGAAATCTTAAGCACAGACTGCTGAGAAGAAGATAAATCTTCATAAGCAGTACGGATAGTTAACTGAATCCATCTAGCAATAGAATGGACTGAAATGTCCTTTCTATTAGGCATCAAGACAGAAAGAAACGTTTCCGTCCCTTTCTGATGAACTGAGATCTCTGTTTATAGATACGTAGTGCTCTAACAGGACAGAGTAAAGGCCTACGCCCGTCTGAAGACGGAAGAGCCTTAATAACAATAGGTTCCGGATATTTATTAGGAGCCTGATTCTTAGCTAAAAAACCCACATTAGTAGTGAAGGTGATAGTGTTCCCAACACTACGATAATGAGAATCATCCACCGATAGTGCATGAAGCTCACTGACTCTTCTGGCAGAAGAGAAAGCTAAGAGAAAAGCTGTCTTATAAGATAAGAATTTGAAATCTACTGTCCCAAGAGGTTCAAATGGCTTTTCCTTCAATTTAAGGAGAACCCAAGCTAAATTCCACTTAGGAATTAATCTAAGAGTTCTAGGTCTATTTATCGAAAAGTTTCAAACCAATTTCGATAAAGAGACATTAGATCCAATTTGTAAACTATCATGATGTGCATAGGTATCAGATAACATAGATCTATAACCCTTTATAGTAACAGGCTGCAGTTTGATTTCGTCAAACAAGTATACTAGAAAGTTTGCAATGTCTGGTATAGAGGGATCAAATATATCTACAGAATGATCCCTACACCAACGACGGAAAACCTTCCACTTAGCTGCATAGTTTAGCGAAGAGGAGGTCCTCCTACAGTTAGAAATCGCATCCACTGCTCGTCCTGTAAAGTGCTTGCCATGCAAGAAGGACCGCACAACGGAAAAACGTGAAGGTTGAGACCTTGCGGGTTGTGATGGAGTTGGCGCGATTTCCCCTGCGAAAGAAGATCCTCTCGTGGAGGAAGCTTCCGCGGTAGGTCCCACAACAGACACCTGAGTAGATTTATCCACGGTCTCTGTGGCGACAGAGATGCTACCAACCGAATCTTGCATTGAGATTGTTTTATCTTTAGCAATACTTGTTGAATTAACGGCGCTGGAGGATACGCATATCCTATCATTCCGTCCCAAGGGATCGACAGAGCGTCTACTGCAAATGCTCTTGGATCCGGACACGGGGACACATACGTCTGCAACTGATTGTTGAGATGTGTCGCAAATAAGTCTATCATTGGCCGTTCCCATTGGTAGCAAATCTGATTGAATACTTGTTTGTTGAGAGTCCACTCCGACGGCAACAAGCGATCCTTTCGTGAAAGGGAGTCTGCTAGCACATTCAGACGACCCGGTATGTGACGGACCGAAAGAAGAATGTGATGTTCCAACGCAAACAGAAGGATTCTTTCCGTTAGATTGAACAACGGAACTGAATGAGTGCCTCCCTGATTCCGTATATACGCCACTACTGTCGTATTGTCGGATAGGATTTGGACATGAGCATCGTGAATAATGTCCATCCAGTGACGTAACGCAAGCCAAATTGACATCATTTCCTTGATGTTTATGTGCTTGCACAGGAATTGCGGATCCCAAAGACCCTGGCATCTCGAATCCGTTGGGATTAATGATGCACCCCAACCTGTTTGACTGGCATCCGTCATAATGGTAAAACTCGGATCCGGCAACTGCAGCGGAACTCCTTGAGTTAACCAGTGAATGTTTGCCCAAGTCTGAATCTCTTGTTTCACTTGATCTGACAAGAGAACGTCTACATCGAGCGAATGAATTTTCACACTCCAATTCTGAGTCAGGAAAATTTGAAGAGGACGTGTGCGTAGCCGCCCCATCGGAATGAGATCCGCGGCGGCTCCGCACAGACCTATCAGTCTCATAAATTCTCTCGCCGTGACTTTGTCTGCATGCAGACAATAGCGAGCGTAACAACTGACTAATTTCGCTCTGGTTAACGGCAGACGAACGAGATTGTTGTGCGTCTCGAAGCTCATTCCCAGATGAGTGAATGACTTGGACGGCACCAGATCCGACTTCTCCTCGTTTACTATGAAACCGAGACGTCGGAGCAATAGAAGAAGATTCTGAACATCGTTCTGAAGCGTTAACTCGTTGCCGTACCTCTGAAGAATGTCGTCCAGGTAGGCCGACGTTACCGCAGACGAATGAGCTCGGAAGTAGATCATTACCGAGTTCATTACCCGAGTGAAAGCCCAGGGTGCTAGATTCAATCCGAAGTACATGGCCCGGAACTGATACACCACTCCTAGGACTGCGAAGCGTAGATACTTTCGGAATGTCGGATGTCGGAGCGACGATCAGCTTGTTTATCCAGCTCAAATCTATGACTGGACGGAACGAGCCGTCTGGTTTCAGAACCAGAAACAGATGGCTGTAGAATCCCAGCGATTCCTGGTTTTCTACGACCTCTACCGCGTTCTTCATTAAAAAAGACTGCACCTCTGATAACAGAGCGTCTCTTTTCTGTGGATTTGACGGAAGATGAGTCCACTTTGGACTTCGAGTTAATGGAGGCTTTCGTTTGAAGGATATCTTTAGACCTTCCGAAGTCACTCCTCTCACCCACGGGTCGTCCGTAATCGACGCCCACTCTTGTGAAAAACTCGACAACCTTCCGCCAACCGGAACGCGATAGAGGTTTAAGCCATCACCTCCTGGACCTGCGAGGCCTGCAGTAGGAGAAACCACGTCTTCCACGACCCGCACCTCGCCTCGTCGACCTCGGGGCGTCCGACCGATTGTCCCGGCCTGAAGGACGTCCCGAACGAGACTCGCTATCCTGACGGTCTCTCGAATAAGACCAAGAGGACGCACCGGAACCTCTATAGGAACCTCTCTTGGGCGCATTATACCCAGAAGTGCCCGCCTTATTCGTGTCTGCTGTATCCGACCTTTTAGGAGCGGATCTGAACAACAGAGAATCATTAGCTTTCTTTTTAATATTATCATAAATAGCGGAAAGCTTGCCGTCAAAGAGAAGTTCTCCTGAGACCGAAGCGACTCTAAGAGAGTTCTTCACCTTAGAATCCACTAGTGTGGATGTAGCCAGGGCTGCGTCACGTCTAACCAACTCCAGATTAGCCACTGAAAGGGCGGAGTTACACGTGGAATAAGCTACTGCCCTTGAAAGAAGTCTTAAAGAGGATTGTATATCCTGAAACTCTTCCCCTTGAAGGCGCAGTGATAACGCCTTAGTAAGGTGATCTGCGTAAGATAAGGCATCTAAATTGGCTCTGTTAGACGCAATAGCTGTTTCCAACACCACGGTTGGAATAGAAGCTGACGACGGTAATGATAGCTCTAAGTCTTCCGCCTCGTCGTCCATACGCAGAGGAACTCTCGGTATACCCTGTCCTGCCGTGTCGAATTTATTCCTTGCATTAATGAAAGGCAGGTTGAGAGTATTTGCGGACAAGAAACCTGCTTTCCCCGTCCTGGAAGCAAGTTTAAATATAGCGTCGTTCAATAATTCAAATGTTCTTGCAACATTATTGGACTGCGACGGAAACTCGGGAGCGATGTCCCTGAACCGCTCAAAAAATTCAGAGTCCAATGACGCTATAATTCTCTTGTCCGGAAGCGCAGCAGTCTGGCCCGACGGAACAACTTGAGGGAGAAAGTGCCGGATGAAGTCCACGGCAGCTTTATGTTGTTCCGAAAGGGATAGCTCCAATTCATCCGTATCCCTTTCACCATCCGGTCGGACCTCCCGATGTTCCCGGTCGTCCACCCCCGATGCTTCGGCGGAGCGTACCGACCCAGCGCCATCGGATAATTCTCGATCCGACACCATTTCTGTCGGCTGCTGGGATGCTGCGATAAGCTGTGCTATCTGCACTAGAATGTCCGACGTCGAGACCTGCGGAGGCGCGGTCTTTCGCTGCTTCGCCGAGGGCAGCTCCGCATCAGATGGCTCCCGCATACTTTTCCTATGCGAACGTCCGGAGTCCATCGGTCTCGAATCCCTGGCTGCCGGATGGTGTGACCTGGTCGCCGAAGAATCCTTCACCGGCGAAGCTGGCAAAATATCGGAGGTCACGCAGCCAAGGTGCGGTCGTGTGCGCCGACGAGAAGAGGAAGCCTTAACAGTCTCTGCGGACTGCTTATACAACGGAGCGTCCCGAGCGACGGACGTATGCTCCGCTAAAGACACATTTTGTACCACAACATCTGGTCCCAGATGTTGTTGTACGAGAGAGGGGCCTCTCTCGCTCGCGGCCCGGCTGGACCTGGACGAGCTAGGAACCGGACTAAAAGGCTTCCTCCGTTCTCGTTTACTATCCGCCGTCACTGGGTGTGCATCTATTATGTTTATAGTGCTCGCATCACCCAAAATTTCCTCTTGGACCGCATCGGACGAACCCGGCTGCCGAACCATTCGGTGAATGGACGCTACACCGGGCGAGCTAGCGGACGACATTTGTCTAATCTCCATGAGCACTTTTGCCGCTAGCTCTGAATTTATTTGTGACGACGGACGCACACTTGAAGAAGATAACATGGAAACATCACCTTGTTCTGGTTCCTCTGAAATAGAAACTGAGAGAGTAGAGTGACCTTGTGGAGAAAGAGCCGGCATCGCTCTTTCTCCAGAAACAACATATCGTGACACACGTTTCCAATGTTTCTCATCCCAATGTTCACATATAGGACAGGGATTAATGCGAGAACACTGACTACAATTAATACAATGATCATGAAAGTCAGAGGAAGATTTCTTCCTATTACAATTTGAACAATGTCCCTTCATTGTGAAAGAACAACAATAAGTCCTAGTTACTCGCAAAAACCCCTGACACAAAGATACATAATAACATGATCCATTAATAAATGAAAAAACAATTGCAAAACAAAATAATTTTGAAAAAATATTTTTTCAGAGAAGCCCAAGTTGCTGAAAAGTAACGTTGAGCCCCGATGGATCCGATGGCAAAGTGTGGTCAAAAATTTTAAATTTATATAAAATAATTAATGAGACACTTTCGGATAATATAAATGTATCTTATAATGAGATAAACTACTACAAAGGCAAACAGCCCCCCTCAAAAAAGGCTGTTGCCAATGAAAACAAACAGTGTAAACACACTAGAAAACATGACTCCAGGCACTGAAAAAACTGGCCCGGAATCAGTCATCAATTACACTCTATCTGATGCAAAACAGAGACTCCCAGGGGAGAATCTGCAGAACATCAGATGGAAGATGCAGAACACAAACGTTATACACCCATGGGTGAAAACGTAACTATGGGGAAAATAACAGAAAACATTCTGTAACCAAGCAACTCTCCCAGGAAATTTTAGAAATGAAACTTCTCAAAAATATGCCAAAAGCATGGGAGAATTGCAAGGGGGGACTTTAGAAGGCTAGGGGAGAGGAAACACTGAATAAGCAGTGCAACAATTAGCAAGAATGACAACAAGAGGCTCTTGCCTCGAAAATAGGCAACTTAACATAATTTCAACAAAAAATTTTAAGTACAGCCCTGATTATTTTTTGCCACTTCTTTTTTCCTCTCCTCCTTCTATCCTCCTTAGAATCACATTTTCTCCAAAAATTACGTGTCTGGCATCCTTTAAACTGAGATTTACAAGCACATCAGTGAGATGTTGACTGATGAAGGGCCAAACAGAGAATGATAATTGGCGCCAATTTCGGGACGACTGCGTCACTGCGCATGCGCAGTAGAGGCGTACTATGGAGGTCCTTTAGGACATGATTTCTTTTTGTTTTGGATGCAAATTTTGGGGATTGGAGGGCAAAATTTGTGTTTGGCCCTGGTTTTGTTGGAGTTAGCACCAGCTAAGTCTGGGTCATTGGTACAGTATAAAAATATCAAGGGGTACATGCTTTCCATGACTGTCATGAAAAGTCTGCCTGTCAAGAGAGCTAATGGAAACACTGGGGACTATCTCAATACATTCCTCAATCATATCCACCAAATATATCGCAAATATGTCACAAGCAAATTTCACAATGATGGGTCAAATATTTGGTGCTTAGCAAACTTGAGTAGTATACAATCATCAGTCACTAGACAAGCATAAGCTGTGTGAATAGCAAGGCAAATCCATCAAGAAATGGACTGAGGAGAGATCTTCTGTCGACCAGGAATACAAGACAGAAAGAATCGTTTCCTGCCTTTCCTAATGAACTGTGCCCAGTTGAGATAAATGTGAAGTGCACAAACTGGACAGAGCAAAGGGCGATTACCCTCAGCCAAAGGAAGAGCCCTGATACAGATAGGAGGTGGAGTTGTTTCTGGTATCTGATTTTTGGCCAGAAAGGAGCAAACAGTGGTAAAAGTAACACTGTTGGTGGAGCTCCTGAAAAAGGCCAGATCAACCAAGAGGGCATGAAGCTCACAAACCCATCTGGCTGAGGCAAAAGCCATCTTGTATTTCAGAAAATGCATATCCATGTGGGATAAAGGTTCGAATGGCAGTGCCCCCCCCCCCCCCCCCCCCCCCAAGCAAAGCAGCACCCAAGAAAGATTCCATCTTGGGGTAAGCTGCAAAATCCTAGGACTTTTCAAAGAAAAGTGCCTTAGAAGCTTGGAGAGGTATTGACTAGTGCTGATACGACACTTTCCCACAAACGAAAAAGGTCTCCGAAAGCATGGACCTGTACCCGTTGATGGTAACAGGCTGGAGACCCTGAGAATCAAACAGATATACCAGAAACTCTGCAATCTGTATTATCGAAGGATTGGCATAATCAACAGAGTGATCAGCACACCATCGACAGAAGACTTTCCACTTAGCCGCATAGGCTGAACCAGTGGAGTGCCACTTTGAAGAAGAAATGCCCTCCACTGCTCGTCTCGAAAAACCTCTACGGCGGAAACAGGACCTGACAAAAGATATGCGTGAAGGCACAATGAAGTCAGGTAGACGTGAAACCTCTCCAGGTGACTTTGGTACAGGTCGCGACACAGAGGGGGATGTGCCAGAGCCGCCACCTACAGAGAGCGGAGCTGATTGATCCACACCCATTGAGGCAACGGGGAGCAATCAGAATGATTTGACAACTGCAGGTTCTGATCTTGGCCAGAACCTGAGGCAGAATCAGAACCGACGGGAAGGCGTAGCCGACTAGACCGTTCCAATCGAGTGACAGAGCGTCCACGGCAAAAGCCAGAGGATCTGGACATGGGGACACGAAAGTGTCCACCTGATGGTTGCAACAGGTCGCAAAGAAATTGATGTGGGGACGACCCCAGAGACTGCAAAGCGACTGGAACGCTGCCCTGTGAAGCATCAACTCGGTGGAAATGACACTGCCCCATCGGGACAGGGAGTCGGCTAGGACGTTCAGACAACCGGGAAGGTGACAAACAACCACTCTGGTGTTGACATCCTGAGCTAGCAGCAGAAGATCCCGAGCCAATTCGTACATGGGAACTGAGTGAGTGCCGCCCTGGTTCCGAATGTAACCGTCCACTGTCGAATTGTCAGACAACAGAAGGACCTGAAGATTCGAAAGGTGGGGATCCACTTTCCGTAACACAGAAGAAGGGCAAGAAGCTCCTTCTGGTTGATGTGAAGAGCTGCTTGATGCTGGTCCCATACATCTTGAAGGAAAAGACCTAGAGGATCCAACACTGAACTCCATCCAAGATTGCTGCCATCTGCCGTGAGAACATGATCGGATGGAACTCTGTGCATAATCCACTGAACATCCATCCAGGGAAGAAGGTGACGATGAAGAGAGTCTGGTAACTGAAGCACCAGATCCAGAGGACCGACATTCGGCCTCCAATGACTGAGCAGAATGTGTTGGAGAGGTCTGACATGCAGCCGACTGAGAGAAATGAGATCCGTCACCGAACAGCAGAGACCACACAGCCGGAGAATACTCCGAGCTGTCGCGGACGTGGACTGGGACAGAGTCAGGACGAAAGCTGAGAAAATCACAGCCCTTGCCTGGGGAACCGCCACTGTATTCAGCTAAGTACGGAAGTCCATCCCCAGATGACAAACCGACTGAGAAGGGACCAGGTCCACTTCTCCTTGTTGTCTCTGAACACTAGCGACGTGAACAAGCTCAACAATGTATCGACATCTGACTCCAGAAGAGCAGCATTGGAGTGCCTCTGGAGGATATCGCCCAGATATGCTGAAGTAGTCACCCTGGACTGTGTACGATGGGAGGCTATTACATGCGACATCAGTCGGGTGAAGGCCCAAGGAGCCAGGTTGAGGCCGAAAGGCATTGCTTTGAACTGGTAAACGCGCCCCAGAAAAGCAAAGCTGAGATACTTTCGCGACGTCCGATGAATCGGAATGTGAACGTAAGCATCTCGCAGGTCGATGCTGGAAGCAAAATCTCCCTGGTGAATGGAGCGGCGAACCGACCTGAAAGTCTCCATGCTGAACTTGGGAGCAATGATAGACTGGTTCAGAATACTCAGATCGATAACCGGTCGGAGTCGGCAATCCTTCTTCGGCACCAAGAACAGCCAGGAATAAAATCCCACTGAATGAATGTTCTTGACGACCTCGATCGCCCCCTTTGACAGGAGATTGTCTATCTCCGTGATCAAAAGCTCTCGGTGTGAAACATCTGGAAGAACTTGTGTTGGAAGAGGCACTCTTGACAGAGTGGGTTGCCTCCAGAAGGATAATCGCATCCCTGACCAAACAGCATCTAACACCCAAGGATCAGATGTGATTGTGGCCCAATGGTCTGCGAACTCCAATATCCTTCCTCCAACCTGGGACGAATCGAGGTGAGGATCTTCATCTCGAACGCCGGCGAGGACCACAAGAGAAGAAACCACCTCCTCTATTAGATGAATGATCCTGAGTCCTCCCTCTAGTCAGCTGACGCTTACCCTTACCACGTGAGTAAGAGGTAGAAGCGGCGGCAGGAGGATCAGCCCTTGGCTTCGCAGAGGAAGCAGAAGGGTGATTGTTAGGCTTAAAACGGCCCCTGCCTCCAACAGAAGGCTGATCAAGCTGGCAACGCAGCTGCTGATCTCTGGAATGATGCAGGATGTCATCCCGGACCGTCGCCACAGAACCATGGAAAAGTCGCAGATCGAACAGCAGTGCGCTGCCCCTCAGGAAGGGAACGGCTTGTGTCCAACACAGCATCACGGCAAACTAATTCCAAGTTAGCCGTGTTACAGGCATGTGTGTGAGTAAGATGCATGAGCGCCTTTGAAATCACACGCAAAGGAGCCTGTACGTCGTCAAACCTATCTGAAGGCAGATGAGCAGCCCAAGCAGAGACGACGTGATCTGAGAGAGAAAGCATGCCCAGCATCTCTCTCGATAAGCCCAACAGGGACTCCAGAGTCACCATAGGAATAATGGCAGACTTGGGCTTGGAAAGCCCGAGGGAGGTGGAGTCCTGGTCCAATTCCTTTAAAGTCTGGTAGACTGACGTAATTTGGTGGAATCGTAGGAAAGATAATGCACTGAAGGTAAAAAGGTGTCAGCCCTGGTGAAGAACGAAGTCGCCATAGCCTTTGGAACTCAGCTTAGAGTCCAAAGCTGCAAAAGCTTCAACCACTAGTGTTGGGAGGTTAAGCGAAAATACAATGATCGCGGCCTGGTTGACACCGTCAGCTGGTATGACGGTTTGAGATCCGGAAGGAACTCAAACACAAAGTCAAGAGCTGCCCCCAAGTCAGAAGACTGTTGGCCCTCAACGTCAGGTATGTCTGACCTATCCTCTGAGTCGGAAGACACATGGCCCATCACGGGCAAACCAGCTGATGCTTCCCATAGTGTAGGCACACCAGGGGGCGCCTGGAAACCACTAGTAGCCTCACTGGAGGTAACGGGAAGGCCCTTGGAAAGAACTTGAGTGAACAAGGAGCAAGCCTCCCTAAGCTCACGGCCCGTGGCAGCCGGTTTGACGTGGAAACGAACCGGCAAAGTGGCTTCACTCCTGACCCTCTTAACCAGCAAAGGGTCATGATCCTCCAGAACTACCGACGCGGGGCGACGGGTGGCAGCCGAAACATCTGCAGGCAAATGCTGTTAGGGGTATACCAGACCCCAAGGGTCAACAGTGTGGGAACTCAGGAGAGTCACCGTGGACCTCTGAAGGACAGAAGGTCCAGGCTGCACAAAAAGCGTCGGTCCTGCAAAATTGGCCATCGGACCAGAGTGTGTGGACGGAAATGCAAGGAACATCCAAATCCAAACAGAAGGCTGCTGGGCTCGATGACTAAGATACCACTGCAGAGGGTTTGGACGGCAGCCCCTTCCAACTTCACCGAGATGAAGTCAGGGAAGGCTGAGGCTGATATCCCACGTTTACACTACCAGACATCTCTGCAGACCCCTGCAGGGATAAGCAGAGGTCAGCTGAAACGGTGACCGATGACGTTGCAGACGGGACAGCAGTAGCAGCAGATATGACAGGAGCTGTTGAAACCGGTGGAAAAGTGGAGAGAGCAACCGAGCTGGGCTCCAAAGGAGGTGTCACTACCCTAGTGACATCACAGAGGCGGTATAACTCTCACCAAACGTGGTCGTGTCGGGAGGCCCCGAACGAGAATGTTCCCCCTCTACCGCGGGTGCGGGAGGAACAGCCACGCATCACACGGTTCACAGAAGCCTAAAAAATGGATGACAAAGACCCACAAGCTCACAGGGTCGATCTGAAGAACACCCATTACAAGTGGCACAAGAAGCATGGGAATCGTCCACATGCTTGGGCAACAGGTATTGCCCTCAAGGAACAGTCCTGGGCATAACAAAGGTGAGAGCAGTAGAAGAAAAGGTGAACTCAAAAGATGTAGAAAGTAGAAGAACACCCCCAACTACGAGAGAAAGGTGGCAGAAAATAAAGGACGGCGGGAACACAAATGAACTCAGACGGCCGACAGGGACACCAAACAAGAGGCCCCACGGGGCCTGAAGCGCTCATCTTGTACAGAACACAATTTAAACAGAGTCCAAGAATGAGTCTACATTAAGCAAGCCATCTCCATAGGTTACACTGTCAATCCTTGAGTCCCTCAGGAGTGACAAAAATAATCTGGGCATCATGCCTTTTCTTCAGTTGATCATAAGTAAAATGTAGAGCTCCCCTATGAAGTCCCTTGATACAACCTATGTGGATTAATCTTAGTACCTCTAGAGGGTACTGAATACAAAATTTTTAATTCTTCAGCAAAATGGCCAATTCCGGCTCCCATAGAGAGCCCAAATATTAACCCAGACTCTTGATTTGAACACAGTTAAATCTGACTTCCCTACAGATGTTGTGTACCAAATATGAAAGCATTCTGACTGTTGGATCTGAAGAAGAGAAATTGTAAAGAAATTTCTTCGAATTGCACAGAGTTCAAATTTGGGCTACCAAGGCGAGCCCAAATATTGATTTATGGATCCGATTTGAACAAACTTGAATCTGACCCCCCTAGAGATATTGTATACCAAATGTGAAAGCATTCTGACAAGTGAATCTGAAGAAGAAGATTTTTGAAGAAATTCCCTCATACTGTACTAAGTTAAATTTCATGTTCCCATATGGAGCCCAAATATAAACCTAGGCACTCGAATTGAACAACCTGGAATCTGACCCCCCTAGAGATGTTGTATACCAAATATAAAAGCATTCCGACTGGTGGATCTGAAGAAGAAGATTTTTAAAGAAATTTTCTCATATTGTGCTAAGTAAAAATTTGGGCTACCATAGTGAGCCCAAATATATACCTGGGGATTTGATTTGAACAAACTTGAATCTGACCCCCATAGAGATATTGCATACCAAATATCAAAGCATTCTGACTGATGGATCTGAAGAAGAAAATTTTTTTTAAATTACCCTTCATATTGAACAAAGATAAAATTTGGGCTTCCATAGGAAGCCCAAATATTAACCTAGGGACTTGGTTTGAACAATCTAGAATCTGACCCTCATAACAATGATGTATACCTGATATAAGATTCTGACTGGTGGTTCTGAAGAAGATTTTTGAAGAATATTCCCCATATTACCCTATGTTAAAACTTCGGGCTCCTGTACAGAGCCCAAATATGAACCAATGAGCTTTATTTCAACAAACTTTTATCTGACCCCACTATGAATGCTGTATACAAAATATCAAAAGATTCTGATGATTGGTTCTGGAGAAAAGATTTTTTAAAATTTTTGCAAATATGCTGAATCAGCATTTTTTCGATGCCCATTACAGAACACCCTAACATAACCGATGGCAATTTTTTTTTACCATTCAATTCTACTGGTCATAAGGATACTTCATACCAAATAAAAGCTCTCTGTTCCGTGGGGTTTGGGAAATATGGGCGTTTGAAAATATTTCTATTTTTAGCTCCCAGGGTTCCCATGAGGATGCGGGAATTTTTTTTTTTTGCATGGGTCAAGTACGTATGACCCAATACTACCACAAACCAAATTTGGTTCATACCGGACCATCGGTTCAGAAAACAGAAATTTTGGGCGGGGCCAAAAATCTTACCCCTCCTATTACAAAGCCAAATATTACTTTACGAACTTCGTTTGAACAAACTTGATTCTACACCTCATATGGAAGCTCCATAACAAATATCAAGTCATTGTACACACTGGTTCTTGAGAAGAAGATTTTTAAAATATTTTGGAGCATTTTCCCCCACTCCCTCCCTATGGGGCTGGGCATACTGAGTTGAACAAAAATGAAATGCCCCTTTGGGACCATCACTCACACAAACTTTCACTTGAATTGGCCCAGTGGCTTTGGAGGAGAAGACCAAAACATGGTGTTGACGGACGACGGACGGGAAGCGATTAGATTAGCTCAGCTTGACTTTGTCAAGATGAGCTAAAAACAGAAATTCTGCCCTCAACAGAGGAGAAATCCTGTTCGTGCAGTCCCCCACTGACACCTAACTCCAATAATAATAAATTCTAAAAGGATAACATAAATTTATCAACCAAAAAATTATATGTTCGAACCACATGGTACGCAAAAGTTGCCTGCGAAAACAGAGAATATACAAAATACAATGAAAATGTGGTTGAAATTAATAACGAGAATATATAAAACACAGTCCTGTTATTATAGGATACTCAGATCCATAATTCTAGTCACAGGTAACCATTATCAACGAGTTGAATTATCACTGTTTCGTAATGCAAATGTCTGCACGTCTTTCCAGGATGGCGGAAGAAAAAAGAATGATTCATTAGTTGCATGACTGCGCACTGGTACCAGAAGCCGTGGATCTGTACTAGGAGAAGAGCATCCCCTACTGGGTGTGTGCCAGTAGCACTCGACCCAGTTTGGGCTTATTTTTTCTTGGTGCTTTTGCACCACTATTCTTTCCCAAATCGCTTGGGAAAAATCAAAATAGAGAGTATATTTTCCGAGGTAGGAATTTCCACTATAGTGCAAGCCTGTAGTAAACAATTGTAGGGTAGGTTGATAAGAAACTAGCCCAGTTTAATATTTCTCAAAAGAGTTGAGAAATATTAAACTGGGCTAGTTTCTTATCACTACTAGACATCTCTGCTATTGAAATCCGTTAACTTTTGTTTAAGTTATGGCATAAACAAAGTTCAGACAGATGGACGGACGGACTGACAGATAGACGGACGGAGTGAGCTCTGTGCTATATCCCTTCCTTGTGAGAGGGGGTAAAAAGTAACAAAGTATGTGGTAGAAGCCTAATTTGAAATTTAGAGAAACTAAGTTCAAAAAGCGTTGTGAAAAGGGTTAAATTAATGCCAATAATATTTGAAATCACTGTGTACAGCTTCAGTAGACCTTGCCCGGAATGAAAAAAAGAAATGACATTGTACCAGAGTGTTCTGAGAATGAAAGGTAGAAACTTGAAAAGCAGATCTTTAATACGAAACTTTGATCTGGGAATACTAAGTAAAATTGATTGGCAAAAAAGGGTTAAATATTTCCTAAAACTGATAAAAGAAATCATTGATGTAAATGGAATCATTAAGTTGTATTGACCATGCAAGAATTAGAGTAAGAAAGTATGTGGCAAAGCCTAATTTCAAATACAAAGAAAGTAAGTCTGAAAACATGTTTAAAAGGAGTTAAAATCATGTCGATATTAATGAAAATCACTGTAGAAATGTTCAGTAGATAGTAGACATTGTCCCAAATAAGAAAAAGTGACATTCCACAAAACTGTTTGAAGAATTAAAGGTGTATTTTACCCCCCCCCCCCCCCACCACCAAAAAAAACCTTTAACCTAAAACTTTAACCTGGAAGTTGTAAGTTAAACTGCCATACAAAAAAGGGTTAAATATTTCCCAAAATAACATGAAACATGAAAAAAAAAAAAAAAAACACAATGAGAATGATACAATCAATAGTAATATTAATTTAAAAGAAATAAAAAAGAAAAACTTGAAGGTTGACTAAAAAACTTCAACCACAAACTTTAACCAAAAGTCCAAATGTTAACAGACGAAAGTCATGACTGAACAGGAAAAAAAAAAAAAAAAACACTTGAAACTTCAGTAAAAAACTTTAACCACAAACTTTAACCAAAACACTATCTGTTAACAGACGGACAGATGGACAAACGGACAGATGGACGAAAGTCATGAATATTGACCTTACTGTAAACAGTCGGGCTAAAAATGTTAATAACGCTTAATTAACAAAGGATATTGAAAACTTTTTCAACTGCACTTTTCAATTTAATTAAAACATTCAGAAACCATGGTAGACCCTGCTTCTTATATGAATTTAAAATTTATTTTGAATACTTTAAATATTTAAAAAAAAATACCTTCTGTGATGAACACTCTCAAAATATGTAGTGTTAAATTTCCCCTCACTGATCTAAGGCAAATTTAAAATCAATTTGAGTGCCTTTGAAGATTAAATGCATAGCTTTGTTTTTAGTTAACTGGTTGAGTGCTAGAAGCCACTAGCATGGCTCCATTGAAAAGAGCACAAAGCCATTTTAGTGGCTCAACACGGTGTACATTAACTTGATGTTTGCTCAGCAATAGAAGGAATTTTTTTTAAATAAAGCTGATTGGTTGCAATTTGTCATAATATATATGTCATGTCCGATTGAACACAATATGAATGACTCTTTCCCTATCGGTGATTAAAATAGTTACCATGCTTTGAATTACATATGGTCTCAAGTAATGTGAAGGGTTGAGAACTTTAAAATTTGAAATGTACTGCCTGGAGGCAGCAGATTTCAAATTTTCGATTGCTCATGTGACAGACAATCTACTAATCTACTTCATAGTGCCATTAAATGTAATGGCAAACATTTTTTTTTTTTTTATTTCTCCCTCACCGACTTTAAAATCTGGGCCAGACTGACCCCTATAGCCCACTTGTTGTTTTGACTCGTATTGCACAGTCATGTGTACCAACCAAGTGCGCGCGACTGGTAATTTTACTGTGAAGTCAACCTGTCAAGACTGCAAAAGTTGATGCCCTGTTGAACCGTGTTGTCTAGGCACCGATAAGTAGGTTTTGTTGCAGATCACATCAAAGAGAAAATTGAAAATAATACATACCACCATGTGAATTAGAAAATTTTTTACCCAATAATGAACTTTTTATAAAATACATATGCTGGTGTCATATCGTAAACAGAATGTCTCCAGGAATTGTGTAACATGACAGCCAAGGGAAACCAAAACCAGATTTTTAAAACAGACTATAATTCCAGGAATTCCTACAGTGATGACAGGAAACTAACTTGCCATGTGCTTTGTTGAAAACAAGCAAATTCAGTGAATTCATGTCTCCTGCTGGGCAGCAGTTTCAAGGGGAATTAATGCATCCAGTGGAATATAGTTGAGGTTGCAAGTGGAAGTTATTTAGAAGAGACAGAACCCACTGTGCAGCAGTTTCAAGGGGAATTAATGCATCCAGTGGAATATAGTTGAGTTACAAGTGGAAGTTATTTAGAAGATACAGAACAGACAGTGTTTCAGACAGTGGTTATCAGATTTATTTTCACAGAGGTCACTGTCAAAGCAAGTAAAGTGATGTGGAGTATAACCAGGGTTTCCGCTAGACCGGCAGCGGGTCTGTCGACCGGACCCATTCCCCCGCCGATCATACTATGATCAGTCAGAAAAGCTGGTGGTTAAAACGTCGAGTACAATGCTGTATCGTAACCACACTTGGGATCCTTTGTTTCCACGTAATATAGGCATGATTATGTTGTATACTATGCCTACTATTACTGACGACAACCTGATACCTTATAATCCCCAGACAAGAGGGGGAAACAAAGTTCAAATCCTAAACGTCGCCTATAAAATTTCGGACTCAAATTGTCGTGTTTGGTCCGAAATCACTGGCTTTTATTTTGAGCGAAAATTATGTACTTGTTTTGGAAGCTGTCACTTGTTTCAAATGAGTGTGCAGGCTGCTGTCAGTAGTTGTCTTAAACACGCCCACAACATATAGTTTTCACAGTGGTTCAATATCATCAGAAAGATACTGATTGAACACTGTCACTTTCGAGCAGTGCACAATTCATTGTGAAAGAACACTGCCACTTTCGAGCGTGCACAACTCATTGTGAAAAACGGGTGTCCAGAAATTAATGATAAAGTGGTAATTAAAAATAAAAAATAATTACAACTCTGGTATTTGAGAATTATATAACAATATAACCAGGGATATGATTTATGACTTATTGGTTCAATAAAACATGCTCATTTATCATTTCATCATGCCCGGCAACATGTGAAGTTATGACTTTCAGTGTAAAATCAATTTTTCGAATGTTGCCAAGGGAGGCAACTATTTTGTTATTCATATTTCGCTGTGTAAATTTTATCTGGTCTAGATATTATGAATTTTTTTATTGAGTTTGTGTGAAGCTATATTTTGTTTTATTCGTAAAAAATGTACATATTTAAAAAAAACAGCTATTTTTAAACAGACTATCTTTGTCTGTTTTCAAGGGGGTGGTTTGCAGTGCTGATTAACATACTTACAAAGCACCCCCTGGGCTTCTACACGAGTCAGTACGGTAATTGCACGTGTACGACGTCACACATCCACATCATGGTTCTTTTCGAATATTACCATGAGTGGTTGTAAACAAAGCTCAGTCACTGTTAGGATTCGTGGATTTTGTGTTGTTTTGGGTTTGTATTTTTATGAAACCTCCGACCAGATGTAGTATTGTGTGTCCCGTGGGAATTTAGAGAATTGTAGGAGGAAAAAATACATATTTTCCACATCAATTATTCAGCATTTTAGCGACCAGAATGCCCACAGAGGCCACCAGAGAGCACCTAAAAATCAAACCACCCTCTATCGGCACGTGCGGTAGACGCCTTCGGCGTCTGAGTTTCACTTTCTTTAAACTACCGGACCCACAAATTTTCCCCTAGCGGAAACCCTGGTATCACTGAGAAAATCACTAAAAATTCAGACTGAGACTGTATGATAAGACAAATTACATTAAACTGATGTGAAAAGTAATCCATATATGAAATTTCATTGAAATCGGTTGACTCTAAGGAAAGTTAGAGTCTGGAAACCATCAGCCAAACAAATTTAAGCAACATAATTAAATATGCGCGGAAAATGCCCATGTTCGAACTTGGACCCACAATTGATGAAAGTGATCAACTACCCAAAATTCATACAAAAATTTATTCAAATCCGAACTTTCATATAGAAGTTCTGTACAAAAAACTGATTACACCCAATTTTGGAACAAAATGGCCGCTGGCGGCCATCTTGAATTTTGGACCAAACCCCAAAATACATATTATGGTCTCACAATGATAACAAAGATACCCAAGAGGTTTTCTGAAGATCAGTTCATAAATACGGCTTTTAGTCCAAGGTGCATTGATGCACGGGGCAGATGGACAGATTTTCGGTACAAAATTCCCCACATTCGAACTTGACCTAGGTATTGATAAAAGTAATTCATACATGAAATTTCATCGAAATCGGTTGATTTTAAGGAAAGTTAGAGTCTGGAAACTGTCAACCAATCAAATTTCAGCAACCTTATTAAATATGCACGGAAAGTTAAAAAAAATTTATAGTAATTTATATATTTTTAATACTTACCAATGACCCAGACTAAGCTGGTGCTAACTCTAAAATATTTAGGGCCAAACGCAACTTTTACCCCTTAATCCCCAAAACTTGCATCTAAAACCAAAAAATATGTCCTATATGGTCCTCCATACTTATACTCCACTGCGCATGCGCAGTGTCAAGGAGGTCTCGAAACTGCCGCCAAAAGTCATTCTTACAACCAGTGCCTGGTAAGCGTTATGTACGCAGCGGGGAGGCAAGAGTTCCCAACTCCTGGGAGGGCCATCCCCATCTGGGTCATTGGTAAGTATAAAAAATATATAAACTAGAAACTGTTTTAGCACACTAAAACATATGTCTCCCCTTCCTTTCTATTTAATGCACTGCAAATTATATATACATGGATAATATTGACAACCATACCAAATATCTAAAGTCTAGCTCAAAAGAGAAACAAGTATGTCCCAACTTCCACTTTGGGGAGCGGGGTTATAAATATCTTTGATCTAGCTCAACATCCACATGTCAAAAAAAAAACAAATTCTGGTCTGAACAATTACTTCCTATTAAAGTACATAAATTTTACCTTGAGGTCAAGGTCACATGAAGGTCATGATGACATGTGGTCTCATTGTGATACATCCACATGTCCTAGGTCAAAAAAAAACAAAAAAGTTCTGATCTGGACAATTATTCCCTATTTGAAGTACATAAATTTTACCTTCAGGTCAGAGGTCAAGGTCACATGCAGTTCATCAAGGTAGCAGACATGCAGTTCCATGGTGACACATCCACATGTCCCCCCCCCCCCCCCCCCCCCCTAAAAATCTGGTCTGGACAATTACTCCCTATTAAAGTACATAAATTTGACCTTGAGGTCAAGGTCACATGAAGGTCTTGATTACATGTGACATGCGGTCTAATTGCGATACATCCACATGTCAAATATCGAAGTCCTAGGTCAAAAAACAAAAAAGTTCTGGTCCGGATAATTATTCCCTATTTGAAGTACATAAATTTGACCTTAAGGTCAGAGGTCAAGGTCACATGAAGGTCATCGAGGTAGACAACATGCGGTCTCATGGTGACACATCCACATGTCAAATAACTAAGTCCTAGGTCAAAAAACAAAAAAATTCTGGTCTGGACAATTACTCCCTATTTGAAGTACATAAATTTGACCTTGAGGTCAATGGCACATGAAGGTTGCAATGGTATGCGACACACCGGCTCATGGTGCCAAATATCTAAGGCCTGGCTCAAAAGACAAACAAGTTAGACAAACAAGTTTTGGTCCAGACAAAGTTTAACTGAAAAAGCACAAATCTGACCTTCAGATCAAAGGTCAAGGTCACATGAAGGTAACAATGGTATGCAACACACCGGCTCAAAGGTGATACATCCACATGCCAAATATCTAAAGCCTGACTCGAAATACAAAAAAGTTCTGGTCCAGACAGTTTCCCTTAAAAAGCGCATAAATCTGACCTTCAGGTCAAAGGTCAAGGTCACATGAAGGTCACTATGGTACACTGCACACCAGTTCATGGTGATACATCCACATCCACATGCCAAGTATCTAAGGTGTAGGTCAAAAGACAAAAAAGTTATAGAAAAGAAGAAGAAGAAGAAGAAGAAGAAGAAGAAGAAGAAGAAGAAGAAGAAGAAGAAGAAGAAAAGAAGAAGAAGAAGAAGATGCACTAAAACAGCAGAGGAAGAAGAAGAAGAAGAAGAAGACGAAGAAAATGCACTAAAACAATATGTCTCCCTTCTGGGAAGGGGAGACACAATTACTATACATTTTTTAACATTTTTATACTGTACCAATGACCCAGACTTAGCTGAATAGTAAAAAGGTTGGAGGGCCTAGGACATAAGGAAAATCCAATAGACTCAATTACCTATAACAGACCTATCCCCTCAATGAGAAAAGGACAGATAGGCTACATGTATCTTTCTTATTTGTATCAAAAAAGAAAGACACAACACCATTTTGCAATGATCTCTATAAACATCTAGTATAACCCTTTATACTAATATTTTTAAAAGGAAACCCAATAAATATGGGAGTCTAAAGAAATGAGACTATATACTTATTTAAAAGTGTTCGAGGATTGTATATTAACACTCAATTTATCACGTGATATATACAAATACTTCACACCAATGAACACTTTAAAAAATATTACACAGATGAGTAAACATAGGCTTTACCCTTAAAATCATCTCGGAACCGACTCGGAATTACTGACTCTAAGGGAGGTATTCCCTTGCTTTACACTATAAAGCAGGTGACCTAAGGGAACACCCCCCCCCTTCCCTTGCCCTTGATCAAATATTCCAGAGCAAAGAGGGGAGCAGGACAGAGTCACTGCCGGAACCGAATGCCTATACACATATAGTTGCCACTGTTTAGTAGACGACATTCTGAGTAAAAAATAATGGACCTAAACAATGTAGATCTGCAGAAAGGACTCAATATTCTCAGATACAAAATCGTGAAAATGGAAGGCTAATACCAATATGCAGCCCTCAATAGATCTGTAATAGCAACATTATTAGTCTAAGCCCATGATGAAGAACTCTTACTTCATGAGCTTAAATCTAAACCACAGACTCCTGAATGAAGATATAATCATAAGCAGAACTGATAGTAGATTGAATCCATCTGACCATAGAATGGACCGAAATGTGGAGGAAGCTTCCACTGCATGTCCCACAACAGACGCCTGAGTAAATTAATCCACAGTCTTTGTGGATCTAGAGAAGCTACCAACAGAATCTGCATTGAAATAATTACATTTGAGCAATATCTGTTGAATCAACGGCGCTGAAAGATACATATATCATATTATTCCATCTCACAAGAACGACAGAGCGTTTACTGTAAATGCTCGAAGATCGAAATGTTATGACACATACGTCTGCAACTGATTGTTGAGATGTGTCGCAAATAAGTCGATTATTGGCCGCTCTCCTTGGTAGCAATCTGATTGAATACTCGTTTGTTGAAAGTCCATTCTGGTGGCAACAAATGGCCTCTCGGTGAAGGGAGTCCGCTAATACGTTCAGACGACTCAGAATATGATGAACCAATAGAACTTGATGTTCTAGTACCAACCGAAAGATTCAATCCGTTAACATAACTAACAGGATGGAATGAGAGCCTCCATAATTCCGAAAATACGCTAATACCGTCGAGTTGTCGGACAGAATTAGCATATGAACATTCTGAATAACACTCCTCCAATAACGTAGCGCAAGCCAAAATGACATCAATCTTGATGTTTGTGTGCTTGATAAGGAACTACAGAAACAAAAGACTCTGACACTTTAATCTGTTGGGTTCAATGAAACTACCCAATCTGTTTGACTGGCATCAGTCAAAACTGAAAACTCGGATCTGGCAGTTGCAGTGGAATTACTTGAGTTAGGCACTGAAAATTTGCCCAAGTCTGAACCTCTTATTCACTTGATTTGACAAGATGTCCGTATCGAGCGAAAGAAACTTCACCCTCCAATTCTGAATTAAAAGAAATTTGGAGAGGACAAATGCGTAACGGCCTCTTTGGAATAAAATCACGGCAGATCCGCACAACGTATCAGTCACATGAGATCTCTCGCTGAGACCTGTCTGAGCGAAGACAATAGTGAGCATAATAACTGATTAATTTCGCTCTGGTTAACAGCAGACGAATGAGAATTTTATGCACCTCGAAGCTCATCCCCCGGTGGGTAAATGACTTGGACGAAACCAGATCCGACTTCTCGTTTACTTATGAAACCGAGTTGTCGGATCAAAAGAAGCAGAATCTGCACATCATTCTGAAGCGTTAACTCGTTGCCGTACCTCTGAAGAATGTCGTCCAGGAAGGCAGACGAATGAGCTCGGAAATGAGTCATTACCGAGTTCGTTATTCGAGTGAAAGCCCAGGAACTAGATTCAGACCGGAACACATTGGTCGGTGCTGAAACACAATTCCTATGATAAAGAAGCAAAGATACTTTCTGCACGCCTGATGTACCATGACGTGTAAGTATGAAACTAGAAATCTATGCATGTAGCATAGTCGTACACCCGAATACTCGCTCTGACCGATCGGATGGACTCCATATAGAAACTTTGAGCCACGATCAGCTTGTTATCCAGCTCAGATTATGAGCGGACGGAAAAAGCCATCTGGTTTTGGAACCAGAAAAGGATGGTTGTAGAAACCTTAAAATACTGGATTTCTACGATCTCTATCGTGATCATTCCAGAAGAGACTGGATTTCTGATGGAAGCGAGCCTCTATTCTACTGACTGACGGAAGCTGAGTCCATCTTGGACTCCGAGTTAACAGAGGATTTTGTTTGAGGAACAGTATAGTCCTTCCGAAAACACCCCTTGAATCCAAGGTACGGTCGTAATCTAATCTCAAGTAATTGAGAAACTCGATAGTCTTCCGCTCACTAATACATGATAGAGGATAAAACCATTACCTCCTGGTCCTGCGAGGCTTGTGGAAGGAGAAGCCATATCCTCTACGGCCCGCACCTCGCCTCGTCGACCTAGGGGCGTCTGACCGGAATTACGGCCCCTATCTGAGTCGCTACTCGGTCTCTATAATAACACCTAGAGGACACATGGGAACCTCTATAGGAACTTGGATTCGTCCCAGAAGTGCCTGTCCTACTCTTCTCTGCTGAATCCGACTATATGGAAGCAAATTTAAATAGCAGAGAGTCTAAAGCTTTCGTAGTTAATTGATGATAAACTGCGGAAAGCTTGCCGTTGAAGAAAACTCTCCGGAGACCGGAGCGACTCTGAGAGAGGTTTTCACCTTACTATCTACACGCGTGGATGTAGCCAGGGCGCCATCACGTCCAAACAACTCCATAATGCCACTAAAGGACAGAGTTTACTTGAGGCCCTTGAAAGAACTCTTAAGGAGGTTGTACATCCTAGAATTCTTTTTGCTTTGAGACGTAATGATAACGTTCTGGTAAGGTGATCTGCGTACGATAATGCGTCTAAGCTGTCCCTGCTAGACGATATTGTTATTTCCAACATCATGGTTGGAATTGACATAGACGACAGATAAACAATACTAGATCCTGACCTGGTCGTCTAGACGCAGAGAACTCTCAGAATGCTCTGTCCTGCCATTTCAAAATATTCGATGAATTGATGAAAGGCAGATGCAGAGCATACTGCCGATAAGAAACCTGACCTGCCCATTTAGGTAGCAATTTATATAAATATAGCGTCATTCAACAGATCAAATGTCCGTGAACATATCTGGACTATGTCGGAAACTGAGGGATGATGTCCCTAAACCGATTAAGAATTCTGTATCCAGTGGCGCTATCCGTCTCTTATCCGGCAATGCAGCATTTTGGTCCGGAGGAACGACGTCTGAGCGGTTGACGTATGCTCCGACTGAGGAACGTTTAGTACCACAACATCTGGTCCCAGATGTTGTAATACGAGAGAGGGACCTCTCTCGCTTGCAGCCCGGATGGACCTGGACGAGCTAGGAACCTGACTAATAGGCTTCCTCCGTACCATCCTCGTATCCATCGTCACTGTGTGTGCACATTGTATTTTATAGTGCTAGCATCACCCAAATCTCCTTCCTGGACCGCAACGGACGAACCCAGGTGCTGAGCCATTCGGTGAATGGTCGCAACACCAGGCGAGCTAGCGGACGCCAACGCCATCGATCTTACAAGGAAACTCCAGGCAATTGACGTTTCTACATGAGCACTTTGCCGCTAAGTCTTCATTTGACTGTGACAACAGAAGCACACTTACGAAGACATCATGGTAACAATACCTAGTTCATGTTACCCTATGAGACCTGTGGAGCCACGGTCCTACATGAATATCCGCTGGAAGCTCCCGGGACGTTCATTCCTGCGAACGTCCCAACTGGAAAGGTCTCGTATCCTTGGCTAGCAGATGGTGTGACCTGGTCGACATGTATTCCTTGGTCGGCAAAGCAGGAGCACCAGGGACGTTCAATCCTGCATTTATATAATATGTGAACGTCCCCTGGAAATCTGTGGTCACATAGCCAAGGTATGGTCGTGTGTATTGACGAGGATGAGGAAGCCAATATAACAGCTGCATAGGACTGTCATGCAACGGAGCGTCCCGAGCAGGAGGAGTGGACGTAAGCTCCAACTAAGCGAACAACATACAACATGGTGGCACAGATGTTGATTTAAGAGTGGGGGCATCTCTCGCTTGCAGTCCGGGGGACCTGGACGAGCTAGCTATCGGACTGACAGGCTTCCTCCGTACTATCCTCGGATCCGTCGTTGCTGGGTGTGCACGTCTGAAGTGTTATAGTGCTCGCATCACCCAATCTGCTTCCCTGGACCGCAATGGACTAACCCGTGTGCTGAGCCACTCTTTCCTGGTGAATGGTCGCGACACCGGGTGGACTAGTGGGCGACAATGCCTTCGATAGAACTAGCTAACTCCTAGCAATTGTCGTAATACCTTGAGCACTTCCCGCTAGCCCTAATATTGCAACGCCAAAGACACTTATTGAAGACATCATGGAAACATCACTGTGAGTTCTGAAAAAGAAACTGATAATATATAGTGACCCTACGGAGCGAGGACCGTAATGGACCTCTCACCGCAACAATATACCGTGACACACGTCTCCAACGTTGTCATATCAATCAACACACACAGAGCAAGAATTAATGCAACTACATTGACTATAAGAAACACAATGAACTTGTGAATTAGAGGAAGATATCCTCGCATTACGATTGAAGAATATTTTTTCAACCAGAAAAAATATACACCATCATATTACTCGCACTAACTCTTGAAATAAATATACATAATATAATTATAATTCATTATAACATTTCAAAAGAAAATAATTTTCAAAAAAAAAATTTTTTGAAAAAATTTTCAGAAGAGCCCAAGTTCCCAATGGGAATCCTGAGCCCAAAGGATCCCAAAAAAGCCTAAGTGTGGACAAATTTTTTTAATCATTTTGAAAAATTAATGTAACCCTTACGGACAATATTAATGTATCTTGCTATGAACTAAATTAAGAAGAAGACCAGTTATCATTGTCAGAAGTAACAGTTGTCAACATAAGCAAAAGTGTCAACAAACCGGAAACATGACTCCAGGCACTGAAACAAACATGGCCCAAAATCAGTTACCAATTTAAACATTATCTAATGCAAAACAGAGGCTTCCAGAGAAGAAACTGTAGAACATCAGACAGTAGATGCAGACCAAAATGCCTAAACACCCCTAGGGTGAGGACGTAAACATGGGGAAAAAACAGAAAATAATTCTGTTTCCAAGCCAAAACTCCCAAGAAATTTTAGTAATAAATATTACAAAAAATAAGCCAAAAGAATGGGAGAATAGCTAGGGGGGAATAAAGGAAAGGGAGAGAGGAAACACTGATCAAACAATGGAACATTCATAGCAAGAATGACCACAATAAGGTCATGCCACGAAAATAGGTAACATGTAACAATTTCATAAAATAATTACAAGTTACAGCCCTGAACATTTGTTTCCACTGTTTTCTCCTCTCCACCTTCTATTTCCACCATATATCCACCATTTCTCTCATAAATATGCGTCTGGCATCTTTAAAACTGAGATTTACAAGCACAAATAACAGTGAAGTGTAACTAGATTGAGGGCCAAACAAAGAATGACTTTTGGCGGCAGTTTCGAGACCTCCTTGACACTGCGCATGCGCAGTGGTGTATAAGTATGGAGGACCATATAGGACATGTATTTTTCAGTTTTAGATGCAAATTTTGGGAATTGGGGGGTAAAATTTGCGTTTGGCCCTAAATATTTTAGATTTAGCACCAGCTAAGTCTGGGTCATTGGTACAGCATAAAAATATGCCCATATTCGAACTTGGACCCACAATTGATGAAAGTGATCTACTACCCAAATTTCATCGAAATCTGGTCACTGTAAGGAAAGTTAAGAGTCTGGAAACGAAAAACACAGAAGGATGGAAGGACGGAAGGACACCCCGAATTTAATATTTCCCGTTTTTTTTTCAATATATATTAATGGAGTGACCAACATCTTGTTTACTGAGGTGAGCTTGAATTTGTGTCACTTTGTTTTGATATTGATTATCAATCAACCTTCTGACATTAATTCACTTGATGAAAAACTTACACCAGAGAATTAAAACATTATCCAGAATTTAATAAAAACAGAAGCAGCCTTTTTGGGGGAGGAGCAGAATGGGGGGCCACAGGCAAGTATAGCCACAGTGAACACAGGTGGGGTGAACAAGAGCAAGGGGGGCAGAATAAGTTTACCAAGGCTAGTGCCAGAAAACAATGGGGGCAGTAGGCGGAAGCCAATAAATCTCAGTACCCTGAAAGTGGGTTATAGCAACATCCAGTGTCTCCACCAGAAAGTAAGTGAAATTGCTACATTGATCGAGGCAGAGGACTTTGATGTCATGGGCTTAAGCAAGACATGGTTAAGACACGAGGAACGGGTAGACCAAGTAAGGAGGTGCGTGTATGGAAGGCCAGAAAAAGGGTGAAGGGGTAGACATGTTCATCAAAGATTTGAAACAGTAGCTGATCACCGACCTGGAAGATGTCAGCACCTCGGATGAGGTATCGAAAGAAATTGGATGGGTAAAGATCAATCTAAGAAACAAAGGTATTGCCCTTGGGATTGTGTAATGTGCAGTGTTCTATAGTAGGTTACCAAAAATGAAATCATTCTGTTGAAGCGTTTCCAAAAAAAGTTCGGAAAACTGATATTTTGGTGCTTTTCCATATTTCCAAGGGCCATAACTCACACAAGAATAATGCAATCAGCATGAAACTCAAACTTGATCTGTAAGTCATCGTTCTATAGTAGGCTACCAAAAATGAAATCATTCCGTTGAAGCGTTTCCAAAAAAAGTCTGGAAAACTGATATTTTGGTGCTTTTCCATATTTCCAAGGGCCATAACTCACACAAGAATAATGTACTCAGCATGAAACTCAAACTTGATCTGTAAGTCATCATTCTATAGTAGGTTACCAAAAATGAAATCATTCGGTTGAAGCATTTCCAAAAAAAGTCCGGAAAACTAAAATGTGACTGACAGATTGACGGATGGACAGAGTGCAAACCTACAGTCCCCTTCGGCGTTGCCGGTAGGGGACTAATTATTAAGCATTAAAAAGTGACTAGAAGTCCTTTTTGTTCAAGCCGAGTGGTATGACCGTTTTCAGTGTGTGTATCCATTCTATTTCGCGTTTACGCCTTTGTTTCACTGTATTGGGTGCTTCCGGGTCAGAGTTAAGTACCTCTATAATGCGGAAACCGAGATCCCCAATGGTGTGGTGGTGTTTGTCAAAGTGGAACGCTATTGGCGTGTCCCTTATGTGTTGGATATCGGCTAAATGTTCGCATAAACAGACATAAAAATTTCTTTTGGTTTCTCCAACATACTGTTCTTCATTGAGTTTCTAGTGCACAACGTAGATGCAAACGCATCACAATTAAGACTACGTAACAATGACTCTGACCGAGAGAGAGTCAATTACAAGTCATATCATCCACCATAGTTGAAACCTGTACTATCTGCAGTACAATTTATGCGACTGAAGAGGGACTGCGTCGACACAAGAGAGTCAAACATTTAAGAATTGGGTTCTACTCTTGCAATGACTGTAACTTAACGAAAATGCTCATACCACTCGGCTTGAACAGAAAGGACTTCGAGTCACTTTTTAATACATCAAGAAATAGGTAAACAGTCATATAGACCTAACAGTAATTCAAGGATCCTACTTGATCAGATGCTATAAGCTTGTGAACTGTTGAAACCATTTCCTGAGAATGAAACCATAAGTGACTAGTTTTCAAAATATTTTTGAGATCCGCTCTCTCCTCCAATAAAAAGGTTGCGATTTCTGCCAGAGGCTTCTTCGAGGGTACATCAGAAATTCTCCACTTATCACGTCATAATTCACGCTTGTTAGCTTGCTTGACTGTTCATGTATCAAGCCATTGGGCTCATTTGGAAATGTTTCTTGTATGAGCAAATTAGACAGTGCAGTATCAACAAGATGTGCGCACGGATAACTCTCGAATAGGCTTTGCCGGTAAGTATGTGTGTTACTGTGTTTTCTGCATATATGTGTTCCAGACAGAATTTTGCAGAGACCCAATCCATTCATGAGAGTTCCAATTCATAATAGTGTAGTGTGGGGGCACGGTGGCATTGTGGTAACCGGTTCTTGTCAGAATGTCACTGAAGTTAAGCAATGTCGAGCCCGGTTAGTCCTTGGATGTGTGACCATCTGAGCGATCGATTCGGACTCCCGCGTTGTGTCCCTAGGCAAGGCACTTAATCCCGATTGTCCACATGGCACTGTGCACTAAGGCATACTGCACTTCGATGGTGAGCATGTCTTCAACCGATCTAACCCCACCTGTGCTGCAGTGCAGAGTTACGATGTTGGGGAGCTGACAGCTGCTCATCATTGCTCGGTGGTTCTCTCTGGGTACCTTGGCTGTTAAAGTGTTGTTAAACCCCAACAAATAAATAAATTCATAATAGTGTGAAATCTGCCAAGAAACAAACAGATATCATGAAGATCTTCATATTTACATTTTAACACTGATGCCTTCCAAAACAGAGTCTGATCGAACACACAGCAGCCAGTTGGTATGTCGTTCTTCCTAGCTAACAGAGAGAGGAATGTTAGTTTAGAGAGAATGTGGCGTGACATGTCACCAGCGCTAAGGTCGAATATAGGGAGAATGTTACTGTTGATGCAGGTGGATGCTCAGGATGGACTGCTTATCATACACAATTTGTATCATCCCTGTCCAGCTCGGTCTATAAGGTTTGAAACTCCATGAAATATGCCGAAGAAAGATCTAAATTACAAAAACACGAACTCTACTGCTGAAGTTCAACAAATTTAGCGGAGAACAGTTGCCTAACATCTCTGTGTTCTCGTATGGGAATGTCTGCCAATTTCTTCAATACTGCATCCTTAATACCTTCACATGGTAGAGAGATATTATGCGGCTTGACATGTCACTAGCGCTAAGGTCGAATATAGGGAGAAATGTTACTGCTGATGCAGGTGGATGCTCAGGATGGACTGCTTATCATACACAATTTGCATCATTCCTGTCCAGCTCGGTCTATAAGGTTTGAAGCTCCATGAAATATGCCGAAGAAAGATCTAAATTACAAAAACAGGAACTCTGCTGCTGAAGTTCAACAAATTTAGCGGAGAACAGTTGCCTAACATCTCTTGTGTTCTCGTATGGGAATGTCTGCAAATTTCTTCAATACTGCGTCCTTAATACCTTCACATGGGAGAGAGATATACCTTTTGGAACCAGACGTGATGGCGATGACCATGTCCATCCCATCAAAGGTATTATGCCTGTTAATGTTGCAAACATTATGACCTACATTGTTTGCTACCATAATCGCTGATGAAATCGTCATTAGATCAGGTAATTCTTCATGTGTTTTTTGCAGTATGGATCACTTGCCGTATCTTAGAAAATCACCCATAATGCGCAATAGAGAGCCTATCGTTAACTGTTCCTCCAAATAATTGCACATTTTTATGAATGCTTCATATTGGATCTCCTCCACAGAGCAACCAGCTCTTGACATCTTGGCCGGAGTAAGTATATTATCGGCATAGTCTAGTGGGATATTTTTTTCCAGTTCGGAAATTCACACATCAGTTTTGTTGGTACACGCAATCAGCAGCATGCGTGTCCCAACTGAAAAATTTGAGCCGTCCCACTACAGAACAGGCCCAGACATCACTTCCAACTCTACGTTGATCTTTAATGGTTACTGCAAAAGCACCGCTTCTTACTTTTTGTGAATCATATGGTTGACTGTGTTTTGGACTAAAATTCACTTTATGGAAACTGGTGTCGGTGCTCCATCCACCAGTCTTTTTGGTTCATCAATATACCTTTTACGACAGCTCCCATGCACATTAAAACAACTTGTGCAATGATGTCAGTGCATCACAGCCTTCAACTAGGGTCATTTATCCTGCATGCACCATTCTGTTGCAAAACAGTAAGATGTATGTTAAATCAAAACTCCAAATGTTAACAGATGGACAGACGAAAGTCATGATTAAACAGGAGAAAAAAAAAACACTTGAACCTTCAGTAAAAAACTTTAACCACAAACTTTAACAAAAACTCTAACTGTTAACAGATGGACAGAAGGACAAACGGACAGATGGACGAAAGTCATGAATATTGCCCTCACTGTAAACAGTTGGGCTAAAAATGTTAATAACGCTTAATTAACAAAGGATATTGTTAATATATATATATATATATATATATATATATATATATATATATTGTTGGATTGGATATTAGGGAGACATTGCTCGCGCAATAAATATTCATTAGGTCGACATCTGATTTAGGGAGACACATACGCGTCGCCCTAATGTTTTCGTCATCTCTCAAGCTCGCTGCATAGGTCTTAGACTAACAAAATGTTGTCTGTTATATGTGATTAGGGGTGTGAACAAAATAAGATATCGACCTCGAGTGGGAGTTTTGCAGGAAAGATGGTACAATGAATTTTAAAAATCAACCAAAATATATGCCATGTGAAAAAATTGTACATTGGGGACACTTCGTTCTAAAGTCAATTTTCTCTTTAAAAATAGAATATGTTTTCATTATATTTGTTACTGTATGTGTGAAATGGGTAAAGACAGCTAATTGAGAAGATATTGGCCTGTATATTAACCCATTCTAACACAATCGAATGATTTCATTATTAGCGTCCATATTTTGAAATTAGTGTCGATATACACTTTCGGCATGAAAATTTATACATTAGGTAAACGCGCGTCTTGAATGCTTACGTGCTGAAGTGACATCAAGATTTGTAATTTGTAAAATATTTACTCTTTCAGGATAATCATTCCATATTTTGCAAACTATTTTTTCATTTCTGAAGAATGCACTGTGAAGAGAGTGATCTGTACCGTAGCAAATTTTACAACATGGAAGATGGAATAAACTACCAGCACACTGATACAAGGGAACATTTATTTATTTATTTATTTGGGGGGGGGGGGGAGTTACGACATTTCCAACAGCCAGGTTAAAAGATTGAGCAGATATATGGTTGGAGGAAGCCGGAGTACCCTGAGAGAACCACCGAGCAGCGGTGAGCATGTGCCAAACTCTCCAACGTACTAACCCAGCGGTTAGCCGCGGTTGAAGGCATGCGCACCATCGACGTGCAATAGGCATTAATACACGGTGCCACCGTGCCTCCAAGAAGGCAATGAGAATTTAAGTGCCTTGCCCAAGGACTAGGGATGCGGACCGGACTGCAAAAAAACGGTACGGTCCGCGGTCCAGACCGCGTACCGGACTGGACCGCCGCCGTTGGACCGTTTTGGACCGGTCCACCCATGGTGGTCCGGTACTGGACCGGTCCATGGGTTTTAATACATAGATGTGTGCCTAGCTTTAGCACTGGGTTTATTTGGTGCGGAAATCCGAAGCTCCAATCACCAGTTAATACACAGTGTCACGGTATACATGCTGAAAGACTTGGAGCACTGCACTGTCTGCCTTTAGGTTCTTAACCCAATCGTATACTGCATGACTGGGTTAAGACCTTAGAGACGGATGGTGCAAATGTTCCAGGTCTTTCGACACTAATAGCGTTTAGTCTGTAGACCACATTTCCGCTACCCTCCACAGTCCACATGCTATATGACATAATAGCGTGTAGAGGATAGTGGAGACGTGAACTACAGACTCTACAATGAGTCACAATCAGGGGCGTAACCACGTAAACAAATATTGAAGGGGGATCAGGGAGGATCCAAAGGAGGTGCCAGTTAGGCTGACAGTATGATACACAGCATTATCCTAGCCGCAGCGGCAAGGTAGGAGCACGAGGGGGGGGGGGCACATTCCCCTATTGGTGATGAGGGTCCGCAGGTATCCTCTGGTAGATTTTAAAACAAATTGTGTGCCAAAACTCGTTTTCTCAGCGATTCTGTCTCCAGGTAAGGACTGCTGGACATTGCAGATTCGAATTCTCTGCTTCTTTCGTTATCAGGCTCGCTTCTAAATTTATAAATTTTGTCCCCCTCTTCTTTTGTGTTTTGTTTGGGACTGACTTCAAACATCGCCACGTGTTTAATCGGGACCATGGATTAATAATTTTCGGAAATTTTTAGGGGGTGGGTTAAATACCCCTCTTACCCCATCCCCTCCCCGGGTTTTTACCCCGGTGTAGGCAGTGCTAAGTAGCATGTTTGTTCGTTCTCTAACTTCTCTTCAATGCTGGAGATGAGAAAATAGTTCAAAATACACTGCACATTTCCACAATGTGCATATGCATGCAATGTATTATATAGCATACTTAAATTTACCAAGCCTGCCCAGCCAAGGGCAGTTCCATGAAACATTATGTAACACAAATTTGTATACCAATTCAATCATTATAAGGACCGGTTCCGTAAATGAGGGACAATGTGTTAAAATCTTACTTTTGGTATTACCAAAAGTAAGATTTTAACACATTTCCCTCCATTTTAGGTATTTTATTATGATTGGACCGGTCCGAGACCGGTCCAGGCAAGAAAACCGGACCACAGAGAGCTGGACCGGACCGGAATGGACCACCTCTTCAGTGAACCGGACCACCACTGGCGGTACGGTCCGGACCGCATCCCAACCAAGGACACAATGCGGTTGCCGCAGCCTGAATCTCTACCTACTGAGCCACCGCGCTCCTCACATCGAAAAATAAATGGGAGTATAATAAATGGAATATGAACAAGAATAAGGCAGAAAATAAATGAAACGATGCGGCTTAGCGATGCGAATGATATGGCAGCAAAAATTGTTAGTGGCACAAATGATAATAATTTTGGCTGATTCCAAATTTTTTTTCACACCAAAAACTTATGATTGCTTTACAGCATGTCACTAATACAAACAATTCGTAAAGCTTATCTTTGATATCCATAAAAAATGCACTTTATGCACTATTGGCTAAACCACAAGCTCAATGATTAAATTATATATCGTTTCACGCATTATCAATTTGAAAGGAACTTATGGAACTGACCCCAGCGGGAACCCCAGCATGTGACCTGTTGGTAAACAAGTCCTGTTTTACTGGTAAAATAGGACCCAGCCACCAATGCCTGGGGTGAAGTCCTCTAAAATGGGAAGTAATGGTATAAATGGTTGGCTCAACTTGACTTTACGTCTTTGTTGCAGTCACAATTAGCCTAGTCACAGAAAAGTGACCTTAAACATCAATAAACAGATAGATAAATAAATAAATTCGAATCGATAGTTAAATGGATTGATGACATTGAGATGGAAATGTCAATGGTGCTGTGTATTTGATTTTTAAAGCTTCGGTGTTTTCATTAATTATTTAAACATTTTTTACTCCAGATAATTCAATAAAAAATGATTATTCAAATTTGTTATTTTAATAAATGTATCCGTTTCCAAGAAGACCATTACACTTAAGTTGCACACTGTCATCATGGCGTATGTTAAAATCATTTACAGGTGTGCAAATATTCCTTCCACATTTTCGTAAAACAAAATTTTTATGGCCCATTTATTCGTTAATAAAACACAAGACAGTGGCATGAGCAGAGGCCTGTAAGACTAATTGTCCACCACACCCATATATATGGGTTGGTTCACATTTGTTTGCGAACCGATAAGCGAGCACCCCATTCGTGAATAATTACGCACCAGGACGAGGTCGAGGGTGATGGCGGGGGTGGGGACTACCAAATGCAAATTGTTTTTTTTTTGGTTTTTTTGGTGATGTGTTTGGTGGAGCTGCCCTGTGTCTCACCCAACACGCGGGAGAGCTGCGACCTGTTTTCAACTTCACTGAACATAGGGCGGGCGGGCTAGCGAATGCTTACAATCGACGCCAGTCTCTGGAAAGTGATAGCTCACCAGACAGATTACTTCTATCTGCCATATTTAACAGAAGGTTGTCAGAGAGAGAGAGAGAGAGAGAGAGAGAGAGAGAAAGAGAGAGAGAGAGAGAGAGAGAGAGAGAGAGAGCGAGGAGAGAGGAGGAGAGAGAGAGGAGAGAGAAGAGAGAGAGAGAGAGAGAGAGAGGAAAGAAGAGAGAAAGAGGGGGGGGAGAGAGAGGGGTGATTGTGTAGGAGGGGCTGTGATGATATATATACAGCTGTACTTGATTTATGTGTACCACCCATTACGGTAGGAAACGTATTATTTATTGATTTTATATCATCATGCAACTCTCTATTCCCCATGAAAATGCATGGGGAAAAAGACGAATAAATAAATAGTAAAATAGAGAAATATTTTACCTGTTCTCACGGTCGAAACTCAGGATTCAAATCCGATATGCAATACCAATGGTTTTTTTTCATTCTTAACCTTTTCCACCATTGACTATTATTAATAGAAGTTTATTATTAGAAGGGTATCAATGGAATCACTGATATTCAATACAGGGAACGCGCTAGCTCAATGGTTAGCACGTTAAACTTCGGATCTCTTAGTCGTAGGTTCGAGCCTGACGCCTGTCATCTGCGTTGTGTTCTTGAACAAGGCCGTTAATCGCAATTTCTACATAGGAGCAAGGGGGGCGTAGTGTGGT